>JAWWNI010000747.1:0-141117 GCA_034642065.1 Darevskia nairensis | reverse complement strand
CTTTCCGTCCGTCACAGGAATTCGCGAGTGCGCGTGCGTTCCTGTAACACACGGATTGGTTAGTACGGACCAATAGGCGATGGCGGTTAGAAGCCGGGCGAAACTGCGGCGCCGCCATTGCCATGTCCGCCTCCTCCTCCTCCTCCTCAGGCCGCCCTGCCGCTGCCGTTCGCTGCTTGGCCTTTCCCGGCTCTTCACGTGGAAAGGCGGCGCTGGCTGAAGGGGGGGGAGGCTTCGGCCGTGCTGTTGCTAACGGGGAACCTCCCTCCTCTTCTCCTCCTGGCTGCACCCTCCTCCGAGAAGGAGCCCGTCCTCCGGCTTCCCGGCGGCGCTCCCGGGCGGGAGGGAAGAGACGGGAGCCGCGGAACCTCTCTCCGCCTTCCGGGGGCGGGGCGGCTGCCGCTCCCCGGCGGAGCCTCCCGCCTCTTCTACCTCCACTCCCCCAGCCGCCGCAGCCGCCACCGCCGCGCTGCAGCCGCCGCAGCCGGCCGACAACGAAGCCTCCCCAGTCGCTGCAGCCGGCACAGCCGCGCTGCTGCCGGCCGACAACGAAGGCCCCCCCCCAGTCGCTGCAGCCGCCACCGCCGCGCTGCTGCTGCCCGGCGACGAAGGCCCCCCCCAGCCACCGGGCGCCTCCGCGCCTCGGGTCCCGGTTGCCGCCGCTAGCGCCCGTCCGCCTGTTGAATCGGGCTGGCGAAGAAGGGAGGGGGCAGGGAGAGGCTAGCGGGCCGCGAGAGGCTATGGAAGGAGGGAGGGGGCAGGTTGCCAGCCCTCTCGCCTTCCCGCTCCTCCATCTGTGTGTGTGTGTGTGTGTGAGAGAGAGAGAGAGAGAGAGAGAGAGCTTTCTAGCGCCTGTTTTTGTTAACAGGCTTAATTTACTAGTTGCTATATAAAGCCCTTAAGAACTTGGGTCCGTTTCCCCACATGTGCCCAGCAGAATTGGCACTGCTGTGTGTGCCACACAATACTCATTCTGTGTTTGTAAGAACTCGGCCATTTAGTGTGGCGCTGCCTGCGTATTGAGAACTGCTTGTCTATTGAGAGCACAGTTATTGAGAACACTGTTCTGCTTTCGGCACCTGCTTAAAACACTGTTGTTTAGCCAAGCCTACCCAGAGGCTTAGAAAGTTGGTGTCATTTTAATCTGCCTTAGTATCTTAACTTTTGTATGTTTTAAAATATGATTGTGGATTTCAACACCCCCCCCCTTTTTGATTTTACTGTTTGTCCGTCGTAAACCACTTTGAGATTTCTTTACGGACAAGCGGTACAGTGGTACCTCGGGTTACGTACTTAATTCGTTCCGGAGGTCCGTTCTTAACCTGAAAACGTTCTTAGCCTGAAACACCAATTTAGCTAAGTGCCGCTGCACCGCACTGCCCAATTTCTGTTCTTATCCTGAAGCAAAGTTCTTAACCCGAGGTAATATTTCTGGGTTAGCAGAGTCTGTAACCTGAAGCGGATGTAACCTGAGGTACCACTGTATATAAATTTTATTAAATAAATAAATATCTACTGCCCACTTGGCAGAGAGAAGTGGAAATTGGCAAGGGAAGAGATCTGTGAGCCCGTATCTTCTCTGTCCCCCTGACACCTTAGTAATCCTATGTGCCTGCAGTTGGATAGGTTCATCAGGAGCTTCTGGGGTGCAAGAAGCATCAATCAAAATTGTTACAGTGCGGTATGGAAGACACCCAGCTGTTTGTCTCGAAGAAGCTGTTGTTTTCCCCTCCCCTCCTTCAGAAGCACTAGTGGGGTTCTCCAAATAATTCTCCCACTGCTCTCTTGAGAGCCAGTGTGGTGTAGTGGTTAAGAGCGGTAGACTCGTAATCTGGTGAACCGGGTTCGCGTCTCCGCTCCTCCACATTCAGCTGCTGGGTGACCTTGGGCTAGTCACACTTCTCTGAAGTCTCTCAGCCCCACTCACCTCACAGAGTGTTGTGGGGGAGGAAGGGAAAGGAGAATGTGAGCCGCTTTGAGACTCCTTCGGGTAGTGAGAAAGCGGGATATCAAATCCAAACTCTTTTTCTTCTTGTTGTTGTTTTCTCCCTAGAGCTATGCACAGCCAGGTCTCCAGTATATCCAGGGGCAGCAGATTTACACTGCTCATCCCCAGGGCGTTGTGGTGCAGCCTACGACGGCAGTGACAACTATTGTAGCCACAGGACAGCCCCCACCTATACAGCAGGTAAGGTTTGGGGAGTGTGGTCTTCTTGGACTTGCAGAGAAGGGCCTCCTCTTAGCCGACCGGAATGAATCTTCGCAAAAGCTTCCGCTCTCACAAGTTGCAGATGAAACAGATTAGGTCCAGTTGTTCAAGTGAAAGGGGCGGTCACTGAAATGCCTATTTGAAAATCTGACATCATTTGTGCAATTGCAGGAATGAAAAACGTACCGTATTTTCCGGCATATAAGACGACTGGGCATATAAGACGACCCCCAACTTTCCCAGTTAAAATATAGAGTTTGGGATATACTCGCCGTATAAGAAATACGACCCGGCGTATAAGACAACCCCTGACTTTTGAGAAGATTTTCCTGGGTTAAAAAGTAGTCTTATACGCAGGAAAATACTGTGGTTCTCAGTGTCTTGGCCCTGTGATCTGTTTTCTCCAATATAACAACCTTTCTCTGGGTGTGTGTTTAAAAACTTCCTAGCAGATTTAACTACCAAAGGTAGAAGAAGATGCATAAAAATTGGCCTGTGAATGACATGTGTATGCGATTTCCTGCGATTTCCTAATAAAAAATGATTTCTGCAAAGGAAGAGTGTAGCCAAGTGGCTCTAACTCTGTTTTATAAAACTAAGAAGAAAGCAGAGAGTTGAAAGATTATTGGCAGCTTTGTTCTCAAATACAACGCTTCACATCAATGTCGCTATTTCTGGATCCTTGGAGTATTCCTATTCAGGGAGGTTTTTGTGGTTTTTTTTAAAACAAATTGTCACGGCCTTCCCCTCATTGGTCGTTTCAATAAGGAGGTTGAGTCATTTGCCTTTTTAGTAGTTTTTATCTGTGCTCATTATATACAGTGCAGAGCTTAATCTAATCATGTCTGCTCAGTCACTGGCAGAATCCGGAAGTGGCGTACGACGATTTTCCCGCCAGCAAAACAACTTAGGGAAACGGAAGTGTCTTTTCCTCCTTCTTAATCTCTGCCCCGGACCTACTTGCTGGGAGCTGCCAAGTCTCTCGCTGCATCCCTCGACCCCTGGCACCCTCTTCCCTTCCGAAGAAGAGCTACTCCCACTTCCCGATGAGTCTGTCGTCAGAATGGGTGGCTGTTCTCTGTAACCACTCAGAGCCGGACTGGAAGGGGGAGGCAGATCCCTGACACAAATGTTCTGAAAAATGATTGGGCTTAGAACAATAGCAGAAGATTCAAGGTTAATCAGTAAGGGTGGTCCTTACTCACCTCGCTTAAGAAAATGCTCCACTTATCTTCTTTTTGTTGATGCGTTTGGCCCTCTTTCAGTTCCGTTGCTACAGATCAGTCTTTTCCATGTTTTCTCTCCTTGTCTCGCCCCTTCCAGCCGGAGCTGGTGGTCACCAACAACCTCTTGGACCTGCCCCCGCCATCTCCTCCCAAACCCAAAACCATTGTCCTCCCTCCAAACTGGAAAACCGCCCGAGATCCTGAGGGGAAGATCTACTATTATCACGTGGCCACCAGGTCAGTGACCTCTTCGTGTTTGTTCTGCTATTTATGCCTGCAGCAACCTGTTGTTGTTGTTGTTTTTTCAATGTGTGTTGTTTTGGGTATTTCACATGATGGGGAGGATCTGGGTGCACGGAAACTTGAACTGAGCTGATAGGGAATCACTTTTTGAATGAAACGCTCAGCTCAATGTAAACACTACCATTTGAGAACATAAGGCACATCTTATTCGGTGGCTTTGAGGCAAGGAGGAGGAGACCCACAGCCTGTTGACCTTGAAGAGCAGTACAAGTGAAAAGGACCTAGGAGTCTTGGTAGACCACAAACTTGACATGAGTCAACAGTGTGATGCAGCAGCTAAAAAAGCCCATGCAATTCTGGGCTGCATCAATAGGAGTATAGCATCTAGATCAAGGGAAGTAATAGTACCACTGTATCAGACCTCACCTGGAATACTGTGTCCAGTTCTGGGCACCACAGTTCAAGAAGGATACTGACAAGCTGGAACGTGTCCAGAGGAGGGCAACCAAAATGGTCAAAGGCCTGGAAACGATGCCTTATGAGGAACGGCTTAGGGAGCTGGGTATGTTTAGCCTGGAGAAGAGAAGGTTAAGGGGTGATATGATAGCCATGTTCAAATATATAAAGGGATGTCATATAGAGGAAGGAGAAAGGTTGTTTTCTGCTGCTCCTGAGAAGAGGACACGGAGCAATGGATTCAAACTACAAGAAAGAAGATTCCACCTAAACATTGGAAAGAACTTCCTGACAGTAAGAGCTGTTCGACAGTGGAATTTGCTGCCAAGGAGTGTGGTGGAGTCTCCTTCTTTGGAGGTCTTTAAGCAGAGGCTTGACAGCCACCTGTCAGGAATGCTTGGGTGGTGTTTCCTGCTTGGCAGGGGGTTGGACTGGATGGCCCTTCTGGTCTCTTCCAACACTATGATTCTATGAAGCCCCTCAACCCACAGGCACCTGCGACTTTGCCCCTGCCTGTTCTGTAGTGCACACAGCATTGATTGTGGGGTCAGCACAACCTTTGTGGCAGGAAGTGCAAGGTTTCTGGTTTGTTCAGCCAAGTCAAGAGCATTAGAACTCACCTTTTTTTTAAAAAAAAAAGTACAGGTACTTGCCTCACTATCTTTTGGCCTGCTATGCTTATATACAGCATTTTTTTAGGCCAGAGACCTAAACCTTTAATCAGAAACTTTCCTTACAGCAGCATTCACATCCCACTACAGGTCACGTTGCTGAGAGGCAGCTGGCTTCAAGGCTAGTATTCACCGATGACTTTATTTTGTTCCTTAGGCCACTTCTTCCCTTAGAATTGGTGCTAATCACTGTTGAACATGTGCATTAAGAGAAACCAGATATTCAGGCATCTAGTGCTTGCTAGCTAGCTTTTTAGAGAGCCAGTGTGGTGTAGTGGTTAAGAGTGGTAAACTCGTAATCTGGGGGACCAGGTTCGCGTCTCCGCTCCTCCACGTGCAGCTGCTGGGTGACCTTGGGCTAGTCACACTTCTCTGAAGTCTCTCAGCCCCACTCACCTCACAGAGTGTTTGTTGTGGGGGAGGAAGGGAAAGGAGAATATGAGCCGCTTTGAGACTCCTTTGGGTAGTGATAAAGCGGGATATCAAATCCAAACTCTTCTTCTCTTCTTCATCCTAAACGGCCTCGGCCCTTTATACCTGAATATCTTTATATCTTCTTCTTCTATGCTTTGAGGAGCCGTTGTAGGAGAGAGCACTTGCTTTCTTCCGAGCCCCTCCAGAAAGCCCTTCCCACGTCACGTATTCGGACAGGATTTGCTTTGAGAATTCAAACCTTGGCTGTTCCTTACAGCTGGCAGCCAGTGACAGAGGGTGTCTTCATGGCGCCCAGGGCGGGTACGTGCATGCCTGGGGGGGCAGCATTCACCAGCCCATTCCTCGCCGAAACGAGCAGCTCGGCGAGGGTGGCATAAGAAGGATGCAGGATCACCCTTCAATCCCAGCCTCGCCCACGCTTTCTTTACGCTAGAAGGGCGATGTGAGGGTGATGCAACAGGGCAGGCGCGCACCCTTCCAATCCATCTGATTGGGGTTCTTGGAAGTATGCAGGGCTGCTTTGTGAGGCTGGGGTGTGGGATCAGACCCACAAAGCCTGCATGAGGAGCATTGAGATTCCTGGGCATTGAGTTACAGGAGGATCTGTCCTGGAGTGTCAACATAGGGGGGATTGCGAAGAAGGCGCAGCACAAGACTGTATTCTTTGAGAATTCTAAGGAAAAATCATCTTCCGCAAAAGCTGCTGCTTGCCTTCTATCACTGTGCCATTGAGAGCGTGCTCACTTCTGGTTTATGTGTGTGGTATGGAAGCTGCACTTCTCGGGACAGGATAGTGTTGCGAAGAATTATCAAAACAGCAGAGAGTATTATTGGCTGGTCACTCTCTACCTTAGAATATATCTATACCACCAGGTGCCACAGAAAGGCATTAGATATATCAAGAGGCCCATCGCACCCTGGTCACCAGTTCTTTGAGCTCCTGCAATCGGGACGGAGATACAGAATAATGAAGGCGAGAACGAGCCATCTCAAGACAATGACAATACAGATTTATTCTATTCTATTCTATTCAGGACGCGGGTGGCACTGTGGGTTAAACCACAGGGCTTGCCAATCAGAAGGTCGGCGGTTCAAATCCCTGCGATGGGGTGAGCTCCCGTTGCTCGGTCCCTGCTCCTGCCAACCTACCAGTTCAAAAGCACGTCAAGTGCAAGTAGATAAATAGGTACCGCTCCGGCGGGGAGGTAAACGGCGTTTCCGTGTGCTGCTCTGGTTCGCCAGAAGCGGCTTAGTCATGCTGGCTACATGACCCGGAAGTTGTCTGTGGACAAACTCCGGCTCCCTTGGCCTATAGAGCGAGATGAGCGCCGCAACCCCAGAGTCATCCGCGACTGGACCTAATGGTCAGAGGTCCCTTTACCTTTTATTCTATTCTAAAATGCGCCCGGGGCAACAGCTCCCCTGGCCCTGCTCATACTACACCTTTGCTGGTGGCATAATATAGCATCGTGGTGTCTTGGTGGCCTTTGGGGTCAGAGAAGTCTTTCTTGTTCATGGATCATGGTCTCCTTTCTGTAGGCAAACCCAGTGGGACCCTCCAAACTGGGACAGTCCGGAAGATGATGCCAGCCTTGAGCACGAAGCTGAAATGGATCTTGGAACCCCAACTTACGACGAAAACCCCATGAAGGTGAGTTCACCTGCCTGGTGGGTGAAACTACCTGTGTGGTAGTAACTCGGCTTGTTCCTAGCAAACTAAGTATAGGTTCCTAGCTCAAACGATGGGGAAGGTGATTTATTTCCTCCAGACATGGAAAATGAAGTTACCGTATTTTTCGCTCCATAAGACGCACTTTTTTCCTCCTAAAAAGTAAGGGGACATGTCTGTGCGTCTTATGGAGCGGATGCGTGGTCCCTGGAGCTGAACTGCCCAGGGGCAAAAGCAGATCGTGCTTTTTTTAAAAAAAGAGAGAGCGAGAGAAGGGGGTGTTGAAAGGAAGCCCTGAGCAGCTGCTCAGCAAACGATCGGGGAGAGAGATAAGGGAGAGAGATTCCAGCCCCGCCCCCTTGCAGAGGAAGGCTGTTTCCCCAGTGACATCTGACTGGCTGATTAGATTATCTGGAAATTGTAGAAATGGCTCCCTTTCCTGAAGCTCCAGAACTGTGAGTTAAACCCCATAAAACAGGGTTTTTTTTCCTTTGCAAAGTAAGCTCAACGACTTTGAGCTGATCCACAAAACATGGGGCTTTTCTCCTTTGCAAAAGAAGCTGCAGAGATTTGAGCTGATCCTCAAAAAATGGGGCTTTTCCCCTCTAAAAACCAGGAGCGAAAAATACGGTAAGTCTGAGGATTCCTCTCTGAGCTGCACCCTCTTCTCAACATGCTACCCTAAAATAACATAACCTCATCATGCAAAGTGTGGGTCTGAATGTTCTGAATTCCCAGGGCAGGTGTCTCCAAATTTCTCTGTCTCAGTTGGCGTGTAACTAACAGATCTGCTCCAGTCTTCTGCTACTTAGGCTAAGAAGGGAAAGAACACACAGGGCATCACATGCATTTCATTCTCTCTGTGAAATGAAACCGGCACCTTCAAAAATGAATCCTTTCTGTCTCTTTCCAGTCTTCCAAAAAACCCAAAACGGCAGAAGCAGACACTTCCAGCGAGCTGGCAAAGAAGAGCAAGGAAGTGTTTCGAAAGGAGGTGAGGTCCAGCTTTGGAGTTTTTGCTCCTCCTCTGGGGCTGCAGTGGGTGGGTTCCTCCTGCGCCCTTTGAAATAATGGGAGTTTGAGAACGATCCAGAGTCGTGCCAGATTAGGGGGTGGTAGTCAACAAAGTTTTACTTTGAGTAGGCCAGTTGAATTAGTAAACTTGACTATGGGGTGTTAATAGCAGTGGGTCTACTCGGAGTAACACTTGGTTGGATACCACCCGAACATTCTTGCAGGGGTTAGCAATTTGTCCTGGACCAAGTTTCCAAATGATACACAGTTGTGCCTTGGTTGTCGAACGCCTTGGTGCTCGTACGTTTCAGCTCCCGAACGATGGAAACACAGAAGTGGGGGTTTTTTTAAGCCGAATGTCCGGTGCGGCTTCCGCTATTTTTTCTGGGCGCGCCTGCGCAATCGGAAGCCAATTGGGAGTCGCGCCTTGGTTTCAGAACGTTTTGGAAGTTGAACGGACTTCCCGGAATGCATTCTGTTCAAAAACCAAGGTTTTCATATGCGTCCCAACAGCTCCTGCACTTCCTTCCTTCCTTCCTTCCTTCCTTCCTTCCTTCCTTCCTTCCTTCCTTCCTTCCTTCCTCCCTCCCTCCCTCCCTCCCTCCCCTTCCCTTCCCTCCCCTTCCCTCCCCTTCCCTTCCCTCCTCCCTCCCTTTCCCTTCCTTCCTTCCTTCCTTCCTTCCTTCCTTCCTTCCTTCCTTCCTTCCTTCCTCTCCCTCTCTCTCCCTCCCTCCCTCACGCCCAGCCCCCCTCTTCTCTTGCTGAGTTAGGTAGAAATTGTCAGTGGCTCTAACTAAGGATTACCATTAACGTCTCCCCCACCCCCCTTTCTCCAGATGTCTCAGTTCATCGTGCAATGCCTGAACCCCTACCGCAAACCAGACTGCAAAGTTGGGCGGATAACCACAACCGAAGATTTCAAGCACCTTGCACGGAAGGTATGGCGTGCCTTTTGCTCGATCTCCGTTTGCACTCGAGCTGCCGGTGACACCGGCCAAGCTGAGGCCAGGAAATGAGCTTTAAGGGGAAGGAAGCCTGGAAAAGGGGGGGGGGGAACCTGGGTTAAAAGCTGAGCTGCAGAAGATTTCCTGGATTATCCTTCCTTTCAAGGCCTGACCTTGGGAATACTGGAGGGGGACCTTCTTGCTTCCGGGGTGCCCCATTCCCCCAGGGACATCTCTTGAAGACCAGGTCCCTATACAAATCAGTGAGGAGCATCTGTGCGAGTTTGCAGCGGGAGGAGCTACCGCCGATGAAACTCCTCTGGCTCAGAAAGCGATTCCATTTCTCCCTGATTTGCAGAGGGTGCGAATCGCTTCCAAGGCAAGAGTGCGCCCATTTGCAGGAATCCACCTGGCTGCTTGCAAGGCCAGATGGTTTCAGAGACTTGCAGGCTGAGGACGGAGGGCTTGAGCTGCAGATGGGATAAAGAAAGCTTGGGCAGGCAGGCAGAAAGTGCCTTACGTGTGGGGGCCGGAGAGGGGGAAGAAACTCGGTGTGCCTTTGAGCTTAAAGAGTGGAAATCTGTGTGTGCCAGCAGCCCCATTTGGAGACAAAGTGCTGCCTTTGAAGCCTGTGCCAAGTTTCCTCTTCTGTAAGAGGACCCGAACGAGGCCCTGTGTCTTCTGAGTGCTGCTCTCTTGCGCGCTCTCGCTCAGCCAGCGCCTCTGATCTCTGTTCCAAGAGCCAGCAGCCCCAAGGTCAGGGGTAGGCAACCTAGGGCCCGGGGGCCGAATGCAGCCCAATCGCATTCTCAGTCCGGCCCGTGGACGGTCCAGGAATCAGCGTGTTTTTACATGAGTATTTTGTGTCCTTTTATTTAAAATGCAACAGGGACCCAGGTGGCGCTGTGGGTTAAACCACAGAGCCTAGGGCTTGCCGATCACAAGGTCGGCGGTTCGAATCCCTGCGACGGGGTGAGCTCCCGTTGCTCGGTCCCAGCTCCTGCCCACCTACCAGTTCGAAAGCATGTCAAAGTGCAAGCAGATAAATAGGAACCGCTCTGGCGGGAAGGTAAACGCCGTTTCCGTGCGCTGCTTTGGTTCGCCAGAAGCGGCTTTGTCATGCTGGCCACATGACCCGGAAGCTGTACGCCGGCTCTCGGCCAATAAAGCGAGATGAGCGCCGCAACCCCAGAGTCGGACACGACTGGACCTAATGGTCAGGGGTCCCTTTACCTTTACCTTTACCTTCATTTAAAATGCATCTCTGGGTTATTTGTCGGGCCTGCCTGGTGTTTTTACATGCATAGACTGTGTGCTTTTATTTAAAATGCATCTCTGGGTTATTTGTGGGGCATAGGAATTGGTTCAGGTTTTTTCCAAAATATAGTCCGGCCCCCCCACAAGGTCTGAGGGACGGTGGACCGGCCTCCTGCTGAAAAAGTTTGCTGACCTCTGGTCTTAGGGTTTACTCCTTAGCCTCCTCTTAGTCTCCCGAAGATATCCCCAAAGGCAGCAGAGGTTTAGGACCAGAGTTTTCTCAGTGGTGGCGAACCTTGGCACTCCAGATGTTTTGGAACTACAACTCCCATCACCCCTAGCTAACAGGACCAGTGGCCAGGGATGATGGGAGTTGTAGTCCCAAAACATCTGGAGTGCCAAGGTTCGCCACCACTGGCCTAGATGGATCCACCCTTCCCAGGTGGATGAGCCCCATCTGCCCCTGACTGCACATGAAGAAGCTGCCTTCTTGAGCGTCGGACCCACTCTTGGTCTCGTCTGCTCAATCTGCCAGAGCCTGTCTTCGCATGCAGGGGAAGCCCCTCACTCACCGAGGGTTTGAGACCCATTGGCTACCTCACCTGGTTTGGCCGGCCAGTCGACGCCATTTCCCAGGATTGTGGCCGCTGCCGAAGGTGGTCTTGAAGATACCCCAGGCAGTTGGTGGCCTGCAGTTGACTGCAGCCTCTCCTGCTGCTGACCAGAGCAGCTGGCTTGCGACTGTCAGGCTCCTGCTCTGGAAGGGGGAAATGGCAGGGAAAGTCCCGCCAGCCGTCAAGCAACGAGAGCCAGTGTGGCATAGTGGTTAGAGTGTTGGGCCAGGACCTGGGAGATCCAGGGTTCAAATCCTCACTCAGCCGTGAAAGTCGCTGGGTGGCATTGGGCCAGTCACCATCTCTCAGCAGGCTTGTTGCAAGGATAAAATGGGGGGAGGGGGACAGGGACCACATAACCACCTTGAGCTCCTTTGGAAGAAAAAGGTGATATATAAATGTAATAAAATAAATAATAAAAATTAACTGGTAGACTAAAATAACAAAAACAGGCTAACGGTATAAATGCAATCAATCCATCCATCAATAAAGTATCAAGCATTTTCTGATTTCCTTCCCCCTGGTTAGAGCTGGGACCTTGACCCTAAGCTGGCTCTGAGGAGGAACACACTTCCTTGCACTTTTTAAAAATAAAATTGGGGCACAACACAAAGCAGCTTTCAAAAAAGGAGTGCAAAAGAAAACCAGCACAAAGGGCTATTGTTTTTAAGAAGTGGGTGATGCCCAACATCAGTCCTGCTCAGAACAGACCCATTGAAACCAGGTGACTTAATTTCATTTATTATTTCAGTGGGGCTGCTCTGAGTATGACTGGTGCTAAAGGCACTGCAGCAATACGGATAATTAGGAAGAAGGAAGATTAAAATAGGAAGGACTCTCTACCCTGTTGGTAGAAGAGCCAAGTGTGCAGGTGGCTTGGCAGATTTCTCTGAGCCACAAGAGGGGTGCCAGCACAGAGAAGGCCCCGTTCCGTGTCCCATCAGCAGTGGGGAAAGCCCCTTTTGCGAGGCATGTTGAGCATCCCTGGCAACATAAAGCACATCCTGTGCTCAGTAACACTGACTAACGTATTCTGTATCCAGCGCAGCAGTCTACCAGCTCCATCTGGTACGCAGCCTGAGACCCTCCCTGCCCGCAGACTGTCTCACCAGAGTGGTACATGCTCTAGTTATCTCTCGCTTGGATTACTGCCATGCGCTCTAAGTGGGGCTACCTTTGAAGGTGACCTGGAAACTACAACTAATCCAGAATGCGGCAGCTAGACTGGTGACTGGGAGTGGCCGCCGGGACCACATAACACAGGTCCTGAGAGAACTATATTGGCTCCCAGTACGTTTCCGAGCACAATTCAAAGTGTTGGTGCTGACTTTGAAAGCCCTAAATGGCTTCGGTCCAGTATACCTGAAGGAGCATCTCCACACCCATTGTTCTGCCCGGACACTGAGGTCCAGCTCCGAGGGCCTTCTGGCAGTTCCTTCACTACGAGAAGCCAAGTTACAGGGAACCAGGCAGAGGGCCTTCTCGGTAGTGGCACCCGCCCTGTGGAACGCCCTCCCTTCAGATGTCAAGGAGAACAACAACTACCAGACTTTTAGAAGACATCTGAAGGCAGCCCTGTTTAGGGAGGCTTTTAATGTTTAATAGATTATTGTATTTTAATGTTCTGTTGAAAGCCACCCAGAGTGGCTGGGGAAACCCAGCCAGATGGGCGGGGTATAAATAATAAATTATTATTATTATTATTATTATTATTATTATTATTATTATTATTACGTTTGCTTCTCAGCTTTCATAGAAACATGGGATCGTGTCGTTGAAATGAACCCCCAAGGGTCATCCAGTCCAGCCCCCTGCAATGCAGGAGTCACAGTTTAATAATCCCTGACAGTTGGCCATCCAACCTCTGTTTTAAAAACCTCCAACGAAAGAGAGTCGGCCACCTTAACAACCAAGAGACTTGTGGCACTTTAAATTTATCACAACTTCAGCTTTCACAGACTAGAGTTCTGTTCATCAGATGCAACATCTGTACAAACGCCCAATGCTCTTTTTATTTCTAAAATTTCGCTCCCGTTTCCACTGATGAGACTGAGCTGACCGAGCTTTCCCCTTGAACGTGGGTGGGCATGAAAGGGGCCAGATTTTCCGAAGCATCCCTTGCCCAGATTGTCCGGAGCTTTGGGCTGGGCTGTCATCAATATGCTGATGACACCCAGCTTTATCTGTTGATGGACGGCCGCCCTGACTCAGTCCCAGACACACTGACCAGGTGTTTGGAAGCTGTGGCTGGATGGATGCGTGGGAGCCGGTTGAAGTTAAATCCTTCGAAGACAGAGGTCCTCTGGCTGGGTCGGGATGACATGGGGTTGGGGGGCCAACTCCCATCTCTTGCGGGGGCCTAATTAGTGCCAGCGCCTTCTGTCAGGAGTCTGGGTGTAACCTTCGACGCCTCCCTTTCCATGGAGGCGCAGGTTGCAGCCACAGCAAAGGTGGCATTTTTCCATCTCCGCCGTATTAGGCAGTTGGTCCCCTACCTCTCTCGCCCTGATCTGGCCACAGTGATCCACGCAACAGTCACCTCCAGACTTGATTATTGTAACTCGCTCTACGTGGGGCTGCCCTTGAAGCTGACCCAGAAACTCCAGCGGGTGCAGAATGCCGTGGCGAGGCTCCTTAAGGCGTCTTTGCCGCGGGACCACATTCATCCAGTGCTTTATCAGCTGCACTGGCTCCCGGTGGAGTACAGGATCAGGTTCAAGGTGCTGGTTTGGACCTTTAAAGCCCTATGTGGCCTAGGACCCTCGTACCTAAGGGACCGCCTCTCCTGGTATGCCTCATGTAGGACCTTAAGGTCCACAAATAACAACATTTTGGAGGTCCCGAGCCACAAGGTTGTTAGACTGGTTTCAACCAGGGCCAGGGCCTTTTCAGTACTGGCCCCAACTTGGTGGAACGCTCTGTCACAAGAGACCAGGGCCCTGCGGGATTGGACATCTTTCCGCAGGGCCTGCAAGACAGAGCTGTTCCGCCTGGCCTTTGGGTTGTTTCAGTTTAACCCTGATGTTTCATTCCTTTATGGTTTGATTGGTGGGCTACTTAAAAATGAGGCTGCATTTTAAACGTTAAATCGTATTTTAACCTGCATTTTAATTGATTGTTTTGTATGTTTTGTTGTGATTTTATGGGTGTTAGCCGCTCTGAGCCCGGTCTTAGCTGGGAAGGGCGGGGTATAAATAAATTATTATTATTGAGTGAGGGACCTTATTTGGTCTTGATCTCCCCCTCCCCAGCACAACCCCTCCCCAGAGCTGCCCCCCCCCTGCTTTCACCTGTGGATTCCTGCCATCTCCTTAACCCGGCCTCTCTGTCCGTCTGTTTCCTCTCCTCTCCGGCAGCTGACCCACGGAGTCATGAACAAGGAGCTGAAGTACTGCAAAAACCCCGAGGACCTCGAGTGCAATGAGAACGTGAAACACAAGACGAAGGAGTACATCAAGAAGTACATGCAGAAATTTGGGTCCGTCTACAAGCCCAAAGAGGACACGGACTTGGAGTAGCGGCCGCGGCAGGGAAGGCATCCTCTCTTCCACTCTAGGACACTAGAGGACACTTCCTACTTTTGTTTTCCACAGGATTTCCGACTCTCTCTCTCTGTCTCTCGATCTTTCCAAGTCGGGTTTGAGGAGGCCATGCAGAAACTGCAGTTTTGGGGGGGGGGAGAGAAACTAATTCGCACAAACACACCTACCCACCCCCCCACCCCATGGTACAGTTGTGACTCACTCGCCCCACCCCTCGTTCCCTCTCTGCAAGGAAAGCCGGGGCTTCCGGTCCGTTTGGTGCTGTTTTAGCGCAACAAACTCGAAAGCGCGTCTCGTCTCTCGCCCGCGAGATCTGTATCATATTTTAACGTATATGTGAATATATTGAGTTCTCCCGCCCGCCCCCTTTTAGCCCGACACGTGTTGATATCATGGGAACACTTTGTAAGAATAGTTTTGAGAAAGGGGTGGGGTTGGGGGTTTGTTTTTTGTTTGTTTTTCTTTTCGTTTTCCTTTCTTTTTTTCGTTCTCTGCAAGGTTACTCTGTTATCATGTAAATATTTGCGAACAGGCTGCCTCGGGGTTTCTGGCAAGCCGCGTGCTATGTTGATAAGATTGATTTTACTGCTTAAATCATTTTACTTTATCCAATTTTTACTGAAGTTTTTATGTAAAAGAAAAAAATTAAAAAATTAAATAAAACGGCAATGAAAGAACGGCGGCCGCTATTGGGTTTTCGTGCGGCGTTTGAAAAAAGCGGTATCATTTTCCGCAGTGGAAGTGTATGATCCTTGAGACAGCTTTTACCCTAGTCTGTCTCTCTTAAAGAAAATATAGGGCAAGATTCACCAGCGAACGCCCTGTGTAAGCACTTCCACAGCGAGGCTATTCCACCCCTACCCCCCTTGAAATAGGCTCTGGGGCTGTCAGGAGAATCCCCCAGTACATTTTCTGAGGGGCAGGGGGAAGGTTATCATTCTGTCTGGCAAACTGATATATGCTTGTACAGATAATAATATATTTTTATTTATACCCCGCCCTTCCCGATTTAAAAACCGGGCTCAGGGAGGCTAACAACAAATATAAAACATTGATTAAAAACGACTTTAAAAACGGTATAAAGTACAACATAAATGTAGCATCGCCAGGGCTAACTGGCCAAGTTATTCCTGCTAGGGCCAGCAAAGAGACCAGGGAAGAGTTTAAATGTGGGGTCTCAGAAGGGTTTCTTCATAGAAAAAGGGAAGGGAAAAAGGAATGAAGGATCAGGCTAAATGGAAGGCCAGGCGGAATAGCTCTTTCTTACAGGCCCTGCAGAAGGAGATCAAGTCCTGCAGGGCCCTAGTCTCGTGGGACAGAGCATTCCACCAGGTCGGGGCCATCACTGAAAAGGCCCTGGCCCTGGTGGAGGATAATCTGGCTTCTTTAGGGCCCGGGACCCTTAAGCCA
Source organism: Darevskia nairensis (assembly GCA_034642065.1). Classification (NCBI taxonomy): domain Eukaryota; kingdom Metazoa; phylum Chordata; class Lepidosauria; order Squamata; family Lacertidae; genus Darevskia; species Darevskia nairensis. The sequence continues at coordinate 125,427 of JAWWNI010000747.1, read as the reverse complement.
TTATTATTCATGTACCTTAGGGTCCTTTGCAGGACATACCAGGAGAGGCGGTGCCGTAAGTACGAGGGTCCTAGGACATTCAACATAACCAGACATCAGATTCCACCCAAGGCTTCTAGTCCTCATGCTACATCACATTCCTGGGAACTGTTGTTTGCTGATGGGAATTGTGGCTCTGCGAGGGCAGAACTACAGTCCCCAGGATTCTCTGGGGAAAGCCACTTGCTTTAAATGCATGCTGTAGGTACGACCTGAGATGTGGAAGCTTCTTCTTCTTTGGCGATCCCTCGTAGCTGAGTAAGATTGTCTTCCATAAACACGGTCTTAACCATGAGTCCGTAAGTGACTGTGGAGGCCAGTTCTGGATCTACACGTCCTTCCACAGTGGGGACACAGGTTTCCGGGCAGGAGTTGATCAAGGTGTGGATTTGCCAAGCGTGCCTTCCTCTTAGCACGTTTCTCCCTTGCGTCCTGAGTTCGAGTGTCTTCAAAGCCCATGACACCTTTGGCAAAGGCTGTTCTCCAACTGGAGCGCTCGCAGGCCAGTGTTTCCCAGTTGTCGGTGTTTATACTACATTTTTTAAAGATTTGCCTTGAGAGAGTCTTTAAACCTCTTTTACATGGGCTTGCTTAGAAGAAGGGCCGTCTCCTCTGTTTCTGTGGGTAGAGGCGACTCTCCCAAGTCACACCGAATGGCAAATGCATTTTAAAACAGGAAAGTACATTTCCCCCTTCTCCTTACCTGCAAAGGTATTGGACGGAGACACATGGTGAATGAGGGCAGGTAACACAAATAACTAGTTTCTAGGCTTCAGCAGTGTTTAGTGAAGGCAGGGAGAAGAAAAGGCAGCAAGGGATGGGAAGAGGAAAAGAAGTCGTTTGCTAAAAGAGGCTGCTGGATCAGGCCGCACCCCATCTAGTTTAGCATCCTGTTCTCAAAGAGGCCAACCGCATGGGGAACCTGCAAGCAGGATTCGAACACAAAACTCCTCTTGAGGTTTCCAGCAACGGGTCTTCAGAAGCATTACTGCCTCTGGCTGTGGAGACAGAGCAGAAACATCATGGCTAGTAGCCATTGATGGCGTCATACTCCCTGAATTTGTCTAATCCTCTTAAAGCAGGCATGGCCAAACTTGGCCCTCCAGCTGTTTGGGGACTACAATTCCCATCATCCCTGACCACTGGTCCTGTTAGCTAGGGATGATGGGAGTTGTAGTCCCCAAACAGCTGGAGGGCCGAGTTTGGGGATGCCTGCTGCTAGCCCTTCCCTTTTTACTGTGGCCTTGGCACCAGCTTGGCCAAGGCTACATTGCTGGGTTTGTGACCCTTCTCCTCTTGTCATAGAATCACAGAGTTGCAGAGTTAGGCGGTACCCCAGTGGTCATCTAGTCCAACCCCCTGCGATGCAGGAATCTCAGCACAGAATCGTAGGACTGCAGAGTTTTGTGCAACTGTAGACCCTTCTGCCAGGGGTAGGAATTTAGGCAAGTTTGGCCTTGCCTGCTAAAGCCATCCAAGTTGTTGGCCACCACTGCCTCCTGTGGGAGGGAGTTCCACTGTTTAACTATACATTAAAGGCACTGAAGGAGTATCTCCACGCCCATCGTTCAGCCCGGACACTGAGGTCCAGTGCCGAGGGCCTTCTGGCGGTTCCCTCCCTGCGAGAAGCCCAAGTTGCAGGGAACCAGGCAGAGGGCCTTCTCGGTAGTGGCACCCGCCCTGTGGAACGCCCTCCCACCAGATGTCAAAGAGAAAAACAACTACCAGACCTTTAGAAGACATCTGAAGGCAGCCCTGTTTAGGGAGGCTTTTAATGTTTTATAGATTATTGTATTTTAATGTTCTGTTGAAAGCCGCCCAGAGTGGCTGGGGAAACCCAGCCAGATGGGCGGGGTATAAATAATAAATTATTATTATTATTATTACATTACATTTCTCGTATCTGTCCCAAATATTCCAGCGTTCAGCTTCATTGCGTGCCGATGAGTCATAGTATTTTGTGCAAGATGGGATGGTGGGTTTTCCTGCAAGGCAGGGACACAGGGAATTGGCTGTCCTGGCTGAAACAGGAATATTAAGAGGCCTGCTTCCTGCAGCGACTCAGCGAACATTGCCTACCCTGCTCATAGAGTCAGTATCGTGCAGTTGGAAGGGACCCAAAGGTCATCCAAAATAAGAAAAGGCTGCTGGATCAGACCAACGACCCATCTAGTCCAGCATCCTATTCTCACAGGGGCCAGCCAGATGCCCATCATGGAAAACCGGCAAGCAGGATTCGAACACAGAGCACACACTCCCCTCCTGCGGCAGGTTCCAGCGACTGGTCTTCAGAAGCATCGCTGCCTCTGACCGTGAAGGCAGGGCATAGCCAACCTGGCTAGTAGCCATCGATTGCTCTCCACGAATTTGTCCAAGCCTCTCAAAGCCATCCAAGTTTGTGGCCCTCCCTGCCTCCTGGGGGAGCGAGTTCCAATCTCCTGCAGTCGCTGGATATCCAGCTTCTGCTTGAAAACCTCCAGTACAGTTGAGTCCTCAACCCCAAAGTACAGTGGTACCTTGGTTCTCAAACGCCGAAAACCCGGAAGTAAATGTTCTGGTTTTCTAACGTTTTTCGGAAGCCAAACGCCCAATGGATGAATTTTAACAGGGAGAAATGTAAAGTACTACACTTGGGCAAAAAAAATGTAAGGCACAAATACAGGATGGGTGACACCTGGCTTGAGAGCAGTACATGTGAAAAGGATCTAGGAATCTTGGTAGACCATAAACTTGACGAGTCAACAGTGTGATGCAGCAGCTAAAAAAGCCCATGCAATTCTGGGCTGCATCAATAGGAGTATAGCATCTAGATCAAGGGAAGTAATAGTACCACTGTATTCCGCTCTGGTCAGACCTCACCTGGAATACTGTGTCCAGTTCTGGGCACCACAGTTCAAGAAGGATACTGACAAGCTGGAACGTGTCCAGAGGAGGGCAACCAAAATGGTCAAAGGTCTGGAAACGATGCCTTATGAGGAACAGCTTAGGGAGCTGGGTATGTTTAGCCTGGAGAAGAGAAGGTTAAGGGGTGATATGGTAGCCATGTTCAAATATATAAAAGGATGTCATATAGAGGAGGGAGAAAGGTTGTTTTCTGCTGCTCCTGAGAAGAGGACACGGAGCAATGGATTCAAACTACAAGAAAGAAGATTCCACCTCAACATTAGGAAGAACTTCCTGACAGTAAGAGCTGTTTGACAGTGGAATTTGCTGCCAAGGAGTGTGGTGGAGTATCCTTCTTTGGGGGTCTTTAAGCAGAGGCTTGACAGCCACCTGTCAGGAATGCTTGGGTGGTGTTTCCTGCTTGGCAGGGGGTTGGACTGGATGGCCCTTGGGGTCTCTTCCAACTCTATAATTCTATGATTCTATGATTCAATGTGGCTGTCGGCTATTGTTTCCGGGGCACTTGCACCAATCAGAAGCTGTGCCTTGGGTTTTCGAACATTTCGGAAGTCAAACGGACTTTCGGAACGGATTAAGTTTGGCGCTTTTGGTATTTATTTTGCGTTTTTGAGGCTTTTTCGGTTAATTTGTTTTTGTGACTGGAACCCAGTTCAGCTACTGATTGATTGATTGATTGATTGATTGATTGTGTGACAGCGGAAATGGATAAAATTCACCCCATCCGAACAATGGCTACCGGTATCATCAGTACAGGTAAGAAAAAAATATATAATTTTTATTTTTATCATCTACAATACTGTCTTCTTTATTTTATAGTACAGTGCATTGATTATTGCTTTCATTTTATGGATCAATGGTCTCATTAGATAGTAAAATTCATGTGAAGTTGCTGTTTCAGGGGTTGTTTTTAAAAATCTGGAATGGATTAATCCGTTTTGCATTACTTTCTATGGGAAAGCGCGCCTTGGTTTTGGAACAGACTTCCGGAATTGGAGCAGGTTTGGGGGTGTGGGGTAGAATCAGCCACTGCGGTTCCTCCTTTTCCTCCTCAAAGAAGGGGCGGTGAAAGGCCTTAAAATCGCAAGAATTAAACCCAACCTGGGGGTGTGTGCCAGAAGATGGGGTGCCAAGTGGTATAACTCAACTCAACTCATTTTATTTCGGCTTTAAGCCCATAGACATAACAACCAAAAACAGAAACAGCACAGTCTGGTTTACAATTGCTAACAGTAAAATAGATTAAAAGGGATACTCAATTGAATAAAATATGATTAAAATTTCAAGCTGTATATAACAATCCATTGCGTTTCTTAAGTGTCAGAACTGATGTCAGATATTTTGCCATATGTAGGGTTATAATCGAGTCTGAATCTTGCAACAGAAGAGCAAGGTAAGACTCTTCCAAATTCCCTGGTAATTTTTGAGTTAATGGAATTAATACAGTCTTTCGGGTGGCAGAATACAAGGGGCAGACAAACACTATGTGATGAAGAGATTCGATCGAACGGTTATCATGGGCACATAAGACCGAAACCTGGCCCCTAGAAAATCTGTGAAAAAGGACGTTTTGAGGGGAATACATTAAACCGTGCTTTAATAAAAGCGAAACGATGACTAGCAATAGAAAGAGTTGATAGATAGGCTGGTACTTGAAGTGGGGGTACAATGCCCAGGGATCTCGGTGAGCGTGTCCCTCCACCCAGCATAACATTGCATTGCAACTCAATATCATCCAATCTTTGAGAGATGGTATTTTTTGCTGTATTTAGATCTTGATTCATAGAATCATAGAGTTGGAAGAGACCCCAAGGGCCATCCAGTCCAACCCCCTGCCAAGCAGGAACACCATCAAAGCATTCTTGACAGACGGCTGTCAAGCCTCTGCTTAAAGACCTCCAAAGAAGGAGACTCCACCACACTCCTTGGCAGCAAATTCCACTGTCAAACAGCTCTTACTGTCAGGAAGTTCTTCCTAATGTTTAGGTGGAATCTTCTTTCTTGTAGTTTGAATCCATTGCTCCGTGTCCGCTTCTCTGGAGCAGCAGAAAACAACCTTTCTCCCTCCTCTATATGACATCCTTTTATATATTTGAACATGGCTATCATATCACCCCTTAACCTTCTCTTCTCCAGGCTAAACATACCCAGCTCCCTAAGCCGTTCCTCATAAGGCATCGTTTCCAGGCCTTTGACCATTTTGGTTGCCCTCCTCTGGACACGTTCCAGCTTGTCAGTATCCTTCCTGAACTGTGGTGCCCAGAACTGGACACAGTATTCCAGGTGAGGTCTGACCAGAGCGGAATACAGTGGTACTATTACTTCCCTTGATCTAGATGCTTGAATAAGACTGGGCCCAAGACAGAACCCTGTGGCACCCCACTAGTCACTTCTCTCCAGGATTCAGCATTTCTAAGGGCGAAATTCCAATAAGCAAAAGTTTGGCGTGAATCTTACCAGCCCAGGGGTATATGGGGGTGTCTCTTTAATTACTGCTCCAGGAGCCAATTAAAAGAAGTACAGTTTCTCGGGCTGCCTCTGCACTCCTTTCCACCCCCCCCCCAAAAAAGAAATCAGACTCTGGAAACTTTCAGCTGCTTAAAATTGCTAGCCTCTTGCCCTGTGCTATTAAGTCGAATGAAAGGGAGACGAGGCGGGGGCACTTTCTAATAACTAACGTTTGTGGTAGCCAGAGCGACGCTAGAGAGCAAATGTTTTGGCCTCGGGCGAGCAGGAAGGGGGGGGGGAAACATTAATCCGTGTCTCCAACCTTTGTGAGTCAGAAAGCCGTCTCCCAGAAATGCCTCGTTGGGCCAACGGATTATGAGGCCTTCTTTTGCCTCGGCCTCAGACAGGATTTCGAGCCGCTCTGATCCTCCACTCTTACAAAGGGCTCATGCCAGGCTTTAGGGCAGGGGTAGGCAACCTAAGGCCCGGGGGCTGGATCCGGCCCAATCGCCTTCTCAATCCGGCCCACGGACGGTCCGGGAATCAGCGTGTTTTTACATGAGTAGAATGTGTGCTTTTATTTTAAATGCATCTCTGGGTTATTTGTGGGGCCTGCCTGGTGTTTTTACATGAGAAGAATGTGTCCTTTTATTTAAAATGCCTCTCTGGGTTATTTGTGGGCCTACCTGGTGTTTTTACATGAGTAGAATGTGTGCTTTTATTTTAAATGCATCTCTGGGTTATTTGTGGGCCTGCCTGGTGTTTTTACATGAGTAGAATGTGTGCTTTTATTTTAAATGCATCTCTGGGTTATTTGTGGGGCTGCCTGGTGTTTTTACATGAGTAGAATGTGTGTTTTTATTTACAATGCATCTCTGGGTTATTTGTGTGACATAGGAATTCGTTCATTTCCCCCCCCCCTAAAAAAAATATAGTCCGGCCCACCACGTGGTCTGAGGCACGGTGGACCGGCCCATGGCTGAAAAAGGTTGCTGACCCCCGCTTTAGGGCGATGCTAAGAGCTTGGAGGAGGTTTTGCACCAAATCTGGTAAGGGTTTTTCATCCTCTTCGCGGTTCTTCCGCAGTCCTCCTTGGAAACAAGCACAGCGAAATCTCCGAGCTGAGAATAAAAGATGTCACTAATCCAAGCCTTTATTGGTATATCGGAGGTTAATAACATGACAGCGATGAGGGGTTGAGGATTGGGGCTGTAAAGAAACTTTTGAATAAATGTGTTTTTAAATAAAAATAAAAACAATAGCTCTCCTGGACGTCCGATGGTGCTGAATGTTGGAAGATTCGGGACAGAGAAAAGAAATCCCTTTGTGCTGGGTTCGAATCCTGAGTGCAGGTTTCCCATTGGGGCATCTGGCTGGCCCCGGTGAGGACAAGACGCTGGACTAGATGGGGCAATGGCCTCATCCAGCAGACTCTTCTTATGTAGCTCCTGCGGTTTCCAGCAACCAGGTTTTGGAACAAAATAAAAAATGAAAAAATTCCTTCCAGTAGCACCTTGGAGACCAACTAAGTTTGTTCTTGGTATGAGCTTTCGTGTGCATGCACACTTCTTCAGATAATGCACCCTCTGGCCATTTTCGCATTTTCTCTTGCACGGTTTTATCAACCTCTCCTGCTGCCGCCTGCAATGCTAGTGGTGGGCAGCAGGTGGTACTGCAAGAATGAAATTCTTATTCCAAGGAAGGAGGAAGAAGAGTTGCCGCTCCTGATTTCTTCCCATGCCCGTTGCATTTCGGAATGTGCGTGTGTGCGGCTCCCACAACCATGCGTCGAGTCCATGCGCATAGCATGCACCTCTCCAGCCTGACGTGTTTGAAGCGGCGGGCACCGATGAGCAAATCTGCGGCTGCTTTGTCCCGTTCCTGCCTGTCGCGGCAGCTGTGCAAGTGCATTTATGCGCAAGAGAAGAGACTGCTGAACGAGCGCATGCTCACGGAATTCCTCTCCGATGCTCAGCTCTTTGACTATCGGGGGTGCAGACAATGGAGTGCGTCTCCAGGGGTGAAGTCAAACCGCTGCGTTAACAGCACTGAAGTGACCTCCCTGGGGTGCAAGCCTGGGCAGTGTGTCTGGAGGTCCTGGGCTGCCCAGACGACAAGACCCCCCTCTTGGCCTCACAGATGTGGTTCAAAGGAAAGCAGAACAAGATGTTTGGCACCGGCTTGGCTGAAAGAGATGCTGGAAGGAGGCGTACAAGGCGCCATCCAACCGTCTTAGGCATGGGTTGGCAACCTAAGTCCCGTGGGCCAGATGCGGCCCAATCGCCTTCTCAATCCAGCCCGCAGACGGTCCGAGAATCAGCGTGTTTTTACATGAGTAGAATGTGTGCTTTTATTTAAAATTCATCTCTGGGTTATTTGTGGGGCATAGGAATTTGTTCGGTTTCCCCCCCAAAAATATAGTCCAGCCCCCCACAAGGTCTGAGGGACAGTGGACTGGCCTCCTGCTGGAAAGGTTTGCTGACCCCTGGTCTTAAGGTCTGAGAGCCAGTGTGGTGTAGTGGTTAAGAGTGGTGGACTCGTAATCTGGTGAACCGGGTTTGCGTCTCCGCTCCTCCACATGCAGCTGCTGGGTGACCTTGGGCTACTCACACTTCTCTGAAGTCTCTCAGCCCCACTCACCTCACAGAGGAAGGGAAAGGAGAATGTGAGCCGCTTGGAGACTCCTTCGGGTAGTGATAAAGCACAAGGGGCATTATATGCACAAGGGGCATTGTCACAGTTCAAGGCAAAGTATTTAAATAATACATTTATTACTGGGATCAATCAGTTGGTGGAGCATGTTAGGGTCGTGGGTTCGAGTCCCAGGTTGGGCCGAAAGATTCCTGCATTGCGGGGGGTTGGAATAGATTACTCTTGTGGACCCTTCCAGTTCTACCATTCTCCTAATATTAGCAATCCTGATAATGATGATGATTATGATGATAATTATTTATACCCTGGCCATCTGGCTGGGTTTCCCCTGCCACTCTAGGCGGCTCCCAACAGAATAAAAAAGCGATAAAACACCTAACATTAAAAGCTTCCTTAAACAGGGCTGCCTTCAGATGTCTTCTAAAAGCCAGATAGCTGTTTATTTCTTTGACATCTGATGGGAGGGCGTTCCACAGGGCGGGCGCCACCACCGAGAAGGCCCTCTGCCTGGTTCCCTGTAACCTTGCTTCTCGTAGGGAGGGAACCGCCAAAAGGCCCTCGGAGCTGGACCTCAGTGTCGGTTTCCATCACTGCGCTAGGAAAAGCAAAGTAACTTGGTTGCAAGCTCTGGATGGGCAACCGAAGCGCTGAGATAAGCAGGCAAAGCTTTTTCCTCTCCTTATATTTTTGGATCCATGTGCGACGGGAAACCCGTTTTCGGAGGCTCTGCCCGCAGGACAAAGGCAGGGGAGGCGTGGGGAGCGGGCTTCAGCTGTTGTTCCTTCAGGCAGGCCTCCTCTTCCCGCCCCCCCCCCAGTGCCCCCACCTAGCCTGTCACGATTTTGACGGCTTACTTTGCTTGAAACAACAGTCGCTGACAACCTGATCCCATCCCTGTCAAACTGGCGGCCTCCTGTTCCAGCCTGTGGCTCCTGACACCTGTTTTGGGCTGTCAGGCTCCCCCTTGGGTAGTGTCTGGATTATTAAAGTCCCCCTGAAGCCTTGAGCCGGTGGTCTACTCTACTGAGCAAAAGGTCCAGACTTGCCAAATGCAGCCGCCACCCTTTAAAACAGGCACCCCCCTTAATTGAAGATGTAATGGAATATGAAGTATGAATCTGTTTGGAATTTGAATCTTTAAGAAAATGGAAACAATGGGGTGGATGTGAGGAAGTCATAAGCAAATGTGAGTGTATTGAAGGTGACCTGGCCTGGAAAGTGGGCCAGGCCCCGGTAAATTAAAGGGACATCATTCAATGTAATGTGAGGTACCTATAAAATTGTAAAATCAATAAAAATTATTTGGCAAAAAAATAAATAAAACAGGCACCCCCAAACTCGGCCCTCCAGATGTTTTGGGACTACAACTCCCATCATCCCTGACCACTGGTCCTGTTAACTAGGGATGATGGGAGTTGTAGTCCCAAAACATCTGGGGGGGGGGTCGAGTTTGGGGATGCCTGCTTTAAAGCATAGGTAGGCAAACTAAGGCCTGGGGGCCGGATCCGGCCCAATTACCTTCTCAATCCGGCCCGCGGACGGTCCGGGAATCAGCGTGTTTTTACATGAGTACAATGTGTGCTTTTATTTAAAACGCATCTCTGGGTTATTTGTGGGGCACAGGAATTTGTTCATATTTTTCACTAAAATATAGTCCGGCCCCCCACATGGTCTGAGGGACGGCGGACCGGCCCACAACTGAAAAAGGTTGCTGACCCCTGTTTTAAAGCCTCATCTCCCTCCATCCCCCGATTCTGAAATCTGAGCTCTTAGGTTTTTCTTTTTCTGTTCTGAGCACCTGCACAAATTTGCTTTCCTTCTTTCCTCGCGGCCAACACAGAACCCTTGCCCAGAGGATAGTTCAGTCAGTAGATCACAAGACTCTCAGTCTCAGGGTCCTGGGTTCAAGTCCCAAGTTGGGTGAAAGATTCCTGCATTGCTGGGGGTTGGACTAGATGACCCGCAGGGTCCCTTCCAACTCTAACATTCTGTGATTCTATGATTCCTTCCTTCCTTCCTTCCTTCCTTCCTTCCTTCCTTCCTTCCTTCCTTCCTTCCTTCCTTCCTTCCTTCCTTCCAATAATCGCCAACATCCAAGGCAAACGTTTTATGAACAGTTTTCACATTAAAATAAAAGGCAAACTAATTGCCTAAAAAGAATAAAAGAACAGAGAAAATATAGAAGGGATTGGTAAATACAGAATCTTCTCTCAGAGATGCCTTTCAACTTCCTGTCTCTTGCACAAAGGTCCTTCAGACTTCATCCACAAGCAATTCTTACCCAAATACAGTAAGATAAAACAATTATAGAAATGATAATAGAATACCAAGAGAGAGAAAGATAAGAATAATAGCAAAATAGAGAAAGACACAGTGAGGGGGGAAAGTATTTGATCCCCTGCTAAATTTGCCCGTTTGCCCTCTGACGAAGAAATGACCAGTCCATAATTTTAATGGTAGGTTCATTGTAGCTGTGAGAGACAGAATAACAACAGGAAAACCCCTGGAAACCCAGAAGACCAAAGTCAGAGACGGATGTGCATGGGAGATTTAGAGACAATATTTAAAAGAACAGTGTCCCCATATAAAAACCTTTAGAATGCTTTGAATAACTCTCAGAATTGAATTAAGGTACACAAATAAGATTTAATAAAGACTAAGTTTATTGAAAAATGCAGGCAAGTAATTAAGGAAACAAAGAACCCATATCAAGGAAGTTGGAAGTCGATGGCTGAAATATTTTTGTGTATTTGCGATGTATGGTTATATATATATATATATTTTGTAAGTGATGTGTTGTGGGTTTTTTTTTTCTTTTTCATTTTTCTAAGTTTTCTTTGGGGACCCAGGTGGCGCTGTGGGTTAAACCACAGAACCTAGGGCTTGCCGATCAGAAGGTCGGCGGTTCGAATCCCCGCGACGGGGTGAGCTCCCGTTGCTCGGTCCCTGCTCCTGCCCACCTAGCAGTTCGAAAGCACGTCAAAGTGCAAGTAGATAAATAGGAACCGCTCTGGCGGGAAGGTAAACGGCGTTTCCGTGTGCTGCTCTGGTTCGCCAGAAGCGGCTTTGTCATGCTGGCCACAGGACCCGGAAGTTGTCTGCAGACAAACGCCGGCTCCCTCGGCCAATAAAGCGAGATGAGCGCCGCAACCCCAGAGTCGGACACGACTGGACCTAATGATCAGGGGTCCCTTTACCTTTACCTTAAGTTTTCTTTGTGTGTCTATGTGGATTAAAAAACAATAAAGATTGAACTGGAAAAAATAGAGAAATGGGCACCTCTCTGTACATCCCGGAAGGAATCGCGAGGACATTTTGGCCCACAGTTTGAAGGGTCGACTGGCGGACATGCCGACTTCGGTGCGCTGTGTGTCGGGGTGTGTGTCTGTGTGCAGAGACCCCCGCTTTGTGTCTCTCTCTGCCCCCTCTCCTCCGGCTGGCATTGCTCTCCGCACCACGGCCACCCGCTATCCGGTTTCCAAGCCTGGCTCCCATTAGCAACAGATGCTTCCTCTTCCAGCTGCCCCCCCTTCTCTGCCTTTGATCCTCAAGGCCCCGTCCCCGGAGATTTCAAAGGCAAGAGCAGGCCAAGAGCACATGTGTGTGCTTTGCAAGAGGAGCAGCCAGGGAGGGGCTCTGCGGCCCCCAATATGCGCTCCCTTCCAATGCACAGGCAGTTCCAGCATGTGTGTGGGGGAAACTGGAAACTGGAACTAGGTGCAATGAGACTGGGGGTAAAGGTAAAGGGACCCCTGACCATTAGGTCCAGTCGTGACCGACTCTGGGGTTGTGGCGCTCATCTCGCTTTACTGGCCGAGGGAGCTGGCGTACAGCTTCCGGATCATGTGGCCAGCATGACTAAGCCGCTTCTGGCGAACCAGAGCAGCGCACGGAAACGCCGTTTACCTTCCCGCCAGAGCGGTTCCTATTTATCTACTTGTACTTTGATGTGCTTTCGAACTGCTAGGTTGGCAGGAGCAGGGAACGAGCAACGGGAGCTCACCCCGTCGCAGGGATTCGAACCGCCAACCTTGTGATCAGCAAGCCCTAGGCTCTGTGGTTTAACCCACAGCGCCACGTGGGTCCCTTTCTACTCGTGTAAAAACACGCCAATTCCTGGACCGTCTGCTTGAGAAAGCCTATGGGCCACATCTGGCCCACGGGCGTTAGGTTGCCTACCCCTGGTCTAGTCCCACACATCTAGAAGGTACCCACTTGGTGATGGCTGGGCGAAGGAGATGGGTGGGTGGCACAGGGGAGTGGCACTCATGCTCTTGAACCCACCTGTGTTTGTCCTTCGCTTGATCTCTGTTGCAGCAGCCATAGGTGCCAGCTCCCCAAGCACCCACGAAATTTCCCATGAAGGTGCTGGACACCTACAATTTTCAGTGCCAGGGTCATGCACGCTGCATGGCACCCAGGCCCTGGGCACCCATAGTCGCATGGTCAAGTTGGCACATTCTGGGGCATTTCCATTGACCGCCAGGGTTTTTCCTCTATCGCTGGTGTGTTTAATATATGCATCAAAAGTCTCTCTGGATTTTCAGGAGATGTATCTCTGGCATAATAAATGCAGACTTTCTGCAAATGATTAAACTGACCCGGCTCCAGAGAGTGCGGCTTGGATGTGAGCTCTCTCTCCCCGTCTCAAATAAGTAAATTAAAAAATGCAACATCTGTTGGACATCTGGGAAATGTAAGGGATGGTGTGACCAGCCAGAGCAAGGGGCCCTGGTGGAACTTTGTCCGGCTCAGGAATTTTGTGCGCTGCAATAAACCATCCTGGGCTTGCAGACATTTGTTTTGCCCAGGCCTGTACTCCCCCTGCAATTTTGCATGAAGTATGGCGTTGAGGGCATTGAAACTGCCTTGGTTGCGCTGGTCGATGATCTCCGGCGGGCTAGGGACAAAGGCGAGAGCTGTTTCCTAGTTCTGCTGGACCTCTCAGCGGCCTTTGACACCATCGACCATAACATCCTTCTGGACCGTCTAGAGGAGTTGGGAGCTGGGGGCACTGTTATACAGTGGTTCCGCTCCTTCCTCCTGGGCCGTGTTCAGAAAGTGGTGGTGGGGGATGAGTGTTCAGACCCCTGGGCTCTCACTTGTGGGGTGCCTCAGGGTTCCGTCCTCTCCCCCATGCTTTTTAATATCTATATGAAGCCGCTGGGAGAGATCATCAGGGGGTTTGGGCTGGGTGTTCATCAGTATGCGGATGATATCCAGCTCTACCTCTCTTTCAAATCAGAACCAGTGAAGGCGGTGAAGGTCCTGTGTGAGTGCCTGGAGGCGGTTGGAGGATGGATGGCAGCTAACAGATTGAGGTTGAATCCTGACAAGACAAAAGTACTGTTCTTTGGGGACAGGGGGCGGGCAGGTGTGGGGGACTCCCTGGTCCTGAATGGGGTAATTGTGCCCCTGAAGGACCAGGTGCGCAGCCTGGGAGTCATTTTGGACTCACAGCTGTCCATGGAGGCGCAGGTTAATTCTGTGTCCAGGGCAGCTGTCTCCCAGCTCCATCTGGTGTGCAGGATGAGACCCTCCCTGCCCACAGACTGTCTCGCCAGAATGGTGCATGTTCTAGTTATCTCCTGCTTGGACTACTGCAATGCACTCTACGTGGGGCTACCTTTGAAGGTGACCTGGAAACTGCAATTAATCCAGAATGCAGCAGCCAGACTGGTGACTGGGAGTGGCTGCCGGGACCACATAACACCGGTCCTGAGAGATCTACATTGGCCCCCAGTACGTTTCCGAGCACAATTCAAAGTCTTGGTGCTGACCTTTAAAGCCCTAAACAGCCTCGGTCCTGTATACCTGAAGGAGCGTCTCCACCCCCACCGTTCTGCCCGGACACTGAGATCCAGCGCCAAGGGCCTTCTGGCGGTTCCCTCACTGCGAGAAGCAAAGCTACAGGGAACCAGGCAGAGGGCCTTCTCGGTAGTGGTGCCCGCCCTGTGGAATGCCCTCCCATCAGAGGTCAAAGGGATCAACAATTACATGACATTTAGAAAACACCTGAAGGCAGCCCTGTTTAGGGAAGTTTTAAATCTGTGATGTGTTAACGTATTTTAATGTTTGCTGGAAGCCGCCCAGAGTGGCTGGGGAAACCCGGCCAGATGGGTGGGGTACAAATAATAAATTATTATTATTATTATTATTATTATTATTCCAGCTTTTCTTTTTAAAGGGAGTTTCTCTAGTCCATATGATTTTGCAACGGTTTTAAATTAACCAAATGAAGTTTCTAGTCCTTACCGTGCAGAATGTGGTGCTCAATATAGAATCCAGCTTTCTGTGATTATCAAGTTTCTTTCTTTTTAAAAGGGGGGAAAACACACTGATGTTTCTAGACCTCGTGGCTGTGAAGATGTTCTTGGAAACTGTGAGCACAACCAGAAGCCAGAGAGGTGGCTGTGAACATCCCCACAAGAGCAAAGAATGCCTTTTAACCAAAATCGTGTTTAATGCATCTGTTTGGTAGGGAGGAAAGTGACACTCTTCTTTCTGTTCAATAAAACATGGCAGAGTTTGACAGCGATAGAGAGCGAGCCGAGATCAACCAACCCCAGAAGTTAAAAAAATATGGTGAAATTAGTTACACACACACACAAATGTGGCAGGTGAGAAAGACCCAAGCAAAAAACACATTTATAAAAGGATGGAAGAAAATAACGTATATTACACATTTACAGGAGGAAAATGCGGTTGAGGTGCATCAACACCAAGCACACACACAGAAAGTTAAGTCTAGAAACAGCCTGATATCCGGTTTCATGAGAGGAGGGTTGCTTTTTCACTGATTTGACAATACATCGCTTGAGCTCCCACCGACAGTCTAATAACTGACAGATTCCAGGAACAGGTTGTCCACCTCGCTGAAGACTAGGATCATGACAAGTCTTGATGGAGTCTTGATTTCCCTGTGATGTCCAAGTCGCTTGGGAGAGCGAAAGCTCAAAACTGAAGTCAGCCGAGTCTCTGCTGAACGCTTGCTTTGCGAACCAAGCACACTAGAGATGAACAAAAGTCTGCCCTTTGCATCAGAGCCAGCAACAAGCTGTTTCACAACTCCTCTTTAGCTGAGTTCGGGACTCTGTATCTGTAAGAGGTTCGGGAAGTTGCAAGCCCCCAGTCACCACAAAAAGCAGGTGGTGAAAACGTCTGTTCCATCTCTAACATCTATACTAGTTTTCCTTAATGTTGTGCCCTCCGGACTACAACTCCCATCAGCCCCTGCGAGGTTTGCGTCCAAAGAATCTGAAGAGCATCGAGTCTGAGAAACCCGATCTTTAGTCCTGCGTAGAACCGGCCTGACAATCTTGGGGGTGCCAGTGCGAGACCAAAAATAGAATATTTTTTAGCATTTCCTAAGTGTTGGATATCTGGAAGTTGGCTGTGAGTTTTTTATCCACAGAGAGCAGGGCAGGAAATGCAAGCTTAGATTTGTTCTGCAAAAGCAGCCCAAACTCAGGCGATGCAAAGGAACCGTCCGATTTCTCATGGAGCTGGGAAGGCACATGTTCTCTAGACCCCACGAGGCAGACAAGGTTAAGCCCACGGCCAGAGGCGTTCTCAAGGCCCACCGGTGGAAAATGCTGCCAGGCACCTCCCCGAGTTGGGCAGCTGAGGGCTCAAGGTGGTGCCACCCTCGCTCACACACACCATAGCTGTCAACTTTCGGATTTGAAAATAAGGGATTTTTCCAAACTTTAGGATTTGAAAATAAGGGATGCTGCGAGGGCGGTGCAATGGCACCAAGTAGCCTCGCCACCCTGCGCTCCAGAGGCTGCGCGCGAACGGGTGAGCGAAAGAGCGAGCGTGTAGATGGCAGGCAGGCTGTCTGTCTGGTTGGGCGTGAGGGTCTGGCTGCACAAGGCATGCAAGCTCCGCCCCCAGTCGGTCTCAGACTCCTTATTGGCAGCTGAGCAATGCAGCTGAGGAGCCTCCCTGGCCGGCAGGGAGGGAGAGGAGCTGCTTCCTTTGAAATCCGGGGAATTTAAGGGAGATCAACAATCCAGGATAGCAGCGGGAAATGGCATTGGAATAAGGGAGTTTCCCGCAAAAAAGGGAGGGGTGACAGCTATGCACACACACACACACACACACACACCCCATCCACAGAGAATAACAGCAGCAGATGTTCTCAGTATCCTCCGTCAGTGAGAATTGCAAGAAGGCACCTCCACCTGTGGATAAAAATGGACTCCGGACACAGAAGGACCACATGGACATGGGGGGGGGGTCTTAACTGGGGTGGGGGTTGAAGTTGCAAGATGTCCCCTTGCAAGTGGGGGGGGAGGTGGGGGGGGTATTCCAGGTTGAAGTCTTAACTGCAAACTCCTGCAATGCTGTCCACTTTGGAGACACAAAGATGCCATGGACAGGACATTTTTCAAGGAGAAGCAGCCTCCCCCCCCCCCCAAATTATACCTCAATCCAAGCTGCTATTATTAGCATATAAGAACAAACCGCAAGAGTTGCGGCTCAGCGGCCTGCTTTGCATTCAGATCGCCACCATTTCCTAGTAAGTCTCCTGCCTGAAACCCTGGCGAGCTACTGCCAGTCAGAGTACACAATATTGATCTAAATCAACGTTTCTGAGCACAATTCAAAGTGTTGGTGCTGACCTTTAAAGCCCTAAACAGCCTCGGTCCTGTATACCTGAAGGAGCGTCTCCACCCCCACCATTCAGCCCGGAAACTGAGGTGCAGCGCCGAGGGCCTTCTGGTGGTTCCCTCCCGGCGAGAAGCAAAGCTACAGGGAACCAGGCAGAGGGCCTTCTTGGTAGTGGCACCCGCCCTGTGGAACGCCCTCCTACCAGATGTCGAAGAGATAAACAACCACCTGACATTTAGAAAACATCTGAAGGCAGCCCTGTTTAGGGAAGCTTTTAATGTGTGACATTTTAATGTATTTTAATCTTTGTTGGAAGCCATCCAGAGTGGCTGGGGAAACCCAGCTGGATGGGTGGGGTACAAATAACAATAAATTATTATTATTATTATTATTATTATTATTATTATTATTATTATTATTATTAAATGGACCCATGATCTGGACCGTGCATGTGTGGTGTTCCTTCCTGCATGATCCACCGTACAATTCTGCAACCCGTTCTCAGCGCCCCTTCGGAATCCGCTCAACTGCCTGCTCAATGCCAGCATGCCAACCGCCTTGTCTACATCCCATGGGTGGCGGCAGCCTTTGCCAAGCTGGTGCCCTCCAGCTGATTTGCTCTGCCACCCTCGAGACCCCCTCCTCCTGGGATCACTTCCCCATCCATCACGATTTAAAACATTTCATTGTTTATTATTAAACACAGTAAACCAAAACAATTGAAATAGTAAAAGTTTGGGGATGGATGATGATGATTTTAAAAAGGACAAGATTTCTGAGGACCACCCCTGTGTTATAGAAATGCAACACCTGCAAGGTGGTCCTGTAGACGTACAAAAACGGGGTCCAGCTCACCTGCAATGGAAATAGTAGGCGCAGAGAGTACGAAAACCCCTGAGTCCAATTTTTGCTAAAAGGGAAGAGAAAACCACACATGCCTGCTTCGCCCCCCCCCCCCCAGCACAAACACGCACGTGTAGACCCTGGAAGACCCCCAAACAAGGAAGCATTTCTAGGGTTCCCACTGAACAAAGCTATTCCCCCCTCTTCCTTGCACCTGCAGGTCATCTGGGGCAACCCAGTCAGATGTGTGGGGTACCAATAATAAAATTATTATTATTATTATCCATCGGTTCCCATGCGCCCCAACGATGTCCACTGCCGTTTGCTCAAGTTTCCATGTGTTTTAAGAAATCCCTTTACAGTAAAAGCAACGTCCCGATCCCTGACTTGCCCCTTCTTCTTCCCCCCCTCCCACGGCCTCCCCCCCCTTTTAGTAAAAACCCAAACAAAGGAACGTAGCCCTAAGTCAGTCCACCTGCCGGGCCAGCAGGTGCGCCCCCCCATCACACCACGGAGCTGACCTCGGCGGGGGCGCTCAAGTTCTCCGCCACGTCCGCCCTTTCGATGGCCGCCAGGGCCGTGCAGAGGGATTCCAGGGTGGCCCCTTCCTTGGCCGACCAATCGGAGAGCAGAGTGTGGGCGGGGGCCTCCCCCCGGCCAAAGGCGTCGATGGTCTCTTCCTCATAGCCCAGGTGGTTGGCCAGGCAGCGCCAGTCTTTGCCGTGGGCGGGGGCTTCCAGCAGCTGCTCCACCTCCTCCTGCTTGTGGGGCGGTAGGTTCGCGTACAGGCGGGGTTCAATCCTGTGCGCTGTTTTGCGTGAAGAGAGAAGGGGGTTTCAGAGAGGATATCACTAATATATGCCCCCTTGACCGCTTTGATCTGCGGAATGGGCACAATTACAGGTGCCACGTAAGACCTGTTCCAAGACTGTGGCGGCATCTAAACTTTGGAACTCCCCGCCTATTGACATTCACTGTACCCTTTTTGGCACCTGCTAAAAACAAGTTTATTTAAGCAAGCCAACCCAAGATGCTCAGAAATGCTGATTTGCATTTTGATCCGCTTTCGGTTTATTGCAGGTTTTATTTTTTGAATGCTCTGAATAACCGCTTTTAACTGTTTTCACCCCCAAAATAATAATAATAATAATAATTGTTTCATTCTGAGATCTGTTACAATCAAGAAGTATAAAAATTTCATGAAATAAGCAAAACTTATTGGACTTCAGCAACTTCTGAAATTCCTTTGCAATAAGACAGCTACTTTGAGATCTTGTATAGAGTGTCCTGGGAGATTGGTAATGAGTTGCTGAATTGCAACTCATTACCAAGCTTAAAACCATGGAGAGGCCTGGTCTGAACAAAGACATTGGATTCTTATCTCATTATACATGACAAAGCTATTTTTAACCTTAGGAATTTTTTTATTTTATTTTGTTTTGTTTTGACTATTTTTAACCTCACCCCTTGCTTTTTCCTGTAAGACCAATTGCAGTCGTTAACAGTCAACAGGTTTACCACAGCTATCAGCCTATCACCCATTCCCACTACCCTTCTGAGTAATACCCCTCCCCACCCTCTCACTATATATAAGGGTCTGGTGACTTCTGTTTCAGTGTATTTGAAGAAGTGTGCATGCACACGAAAGCACATATCAAGAACAAACTTAGTTGATCTCCAAGGTGGTACTGGAAGGAATTTTTTTATTCTGTTGACTGTTAACGACTGCAATTGGTCTTACAGGAAAAAGCAAGGAGATGGCCAAAAATAGCTTTATCATGTATAATGAGATAAGAATCCAATGTCTCTGTTCAGACCAGGTCTCTCCATGGTTTTAAGTTTGGCAATAAGTTGCAATTCAGCAACTTCTCTTTCCAGTCTATTTCTGAAATTCCTTTGCAATAAGACAGCTACTTTGAGATCTTGTATAGAGTGTCCCGGGAGCTTGAAACCATGGAGAGGCCTGGTCTGAATAAAGACATTGGATTCTTAACAAAATAAAAAATAAAAAAATTCCTTCCAGTAGCACCTTAGAGACCAACTAAGTTTGTTCTTGGTATGAGCTTTCGTGTGCATGCACACTTCTTCAGATACCAGATACCAATTGGATTCTTATCTCATTATACATGACAAAGCCATCTCACCCCTTGCTTTTTCCTGTAAGACCAATTGCAGTCGTTAACAGTCGTCAACAGGTTCACCACAGCTATCAGCCTATCACCCATTCCCACCACCCTTCT
Organism: Darevskia nairensis; assembly: GCA_034642065.1. Classification (NCBI taxonomy): domain Eukaryota; kingdom Metazoa; phylum Chordata; class Lepidosauria; order Squamata; family Lacertidae; genus Darevskia; species Darevskia nairensis. The sequence continues at coordinate 105,688 of JAWWNI010000747.1, read as the reverse complement.
GAGTAATACCCCTCACCACCCTCTCACTATATATAAGGGTCTGGTGACTTCTGTTTCAGTGTATTTGAAGAAGTGTGCATGCACACGAAAGCACATATCAAGAACAAACTTAGTTGATCTCCAAGGTGGTACTGGAAGGAATTTTTTTATTCTGTTGACTGTTAACGACTGCAATTGGTCTTACAGGAAAAAGCAAGGAGATGGCCAAAAATAGCTTTATCATGTATAATGAGATAAGAATCCAATGTCTCTGTTCAGACCAGGTCTCTCCATGGTTTTAAGTTTGGCAATAAGTTGCAATTCAGCAACTTCTCTTTCCAGTCTATTTCTGAAATTCCTTTGCAATAAGACAGCTACTTTGAGATCTTGTATAGAGTGTCCCGGGAGCTTGAAACCATGGAGAGGCCTGGTCTGAATAAAGACATTGGATTCTTAACAAAATAAAAAATAAAAAAATTCCTTCCAGTAGCACCTTAGAGACCAACTAAGTTTGTTCTTGGTATGAGCTTTCGTGTGCATGCACACTTCTTCAGATACCAGATACCAATTGGATTCTTATCTCATTATACATGACAAAGCCATCTCACCCCTTGCTTTTTCCTGTAAGACCAATTGCAGTCGTTAACAGTCGTCAACAGGTTCACCACAGCTATCAGCCTATCACCCATTCCCACCACCCTTCTGAGTAATACCCCTCACCACCCTCTCACTATATATAAGGGTCTGGTGACTTCTGTTTCAGTGTATCTGAAGAAGTGTGCATGCACACGAAAGCTCATACCAAGACCAAATTAGTTGGTCTCTAAGGTGGTACTGGAAGGAATTTTTTTATTTTGTTTTAAGCTATAGCCTGTTTAGCTTACACGTAAATCCGGCACTGGCCTGGGAGGTGACATTCGGCATGCTGCCTGCGACTCCCAAGCCTACCCTGAGCCGCCGATGTTGGGGGGGGGGGGGAGACCAAAAAAAAATTGCACCAGGTACCACCTGACCTTGCTATGCCTCTGCCCGTGCCAGTTTCTGCCAGTGCGCCAGCCATGAATCACGCCGCCCCGTTTGTGCTTGGGGAAATCCGGGGGAGGGGGCGCAAGCCCTGCCTTACCCTTCTTGGGAAGGTGCTGCTCTTGCAGGCTGTGGGTGTCGAGGAAGACCCCGCTGTCGCTGTGAAGCTTCTCGCCCTCCGGGGACGACACCAGTTCCCCCGCCCGGGCCTTGGCCAGCTGCTTCTTCTGCTTGCAGGTGCTCCAGCTGCAATGGGGCCGAGAAGGGCGTCAGCGAGGGGCACAGAGCAGGAAGGGCTGAACCCCAGATCTGACCCCCCCAACCCGTCCCCCATGAAAGCTACCCATCGCTTCTGCCACCCTCCCCCCAAGGACCCCAACCAGGAAAGCGCTGTGGCTCAGTGGGCTGAGAATCTGATCTGCGTGAAGACCAGGGTGGATAAAAATCAACGATTTATGCAATGAATGAAATTTATAGAGGAAATAACAGAGAACAGCCTTTGCCAAAGGTGTCATGGGCTTTGAAGACACTCGAACTCAGGACGCAAGGGAGAAACGTGCTAAGAGGAAGGCACGCTTGGCAAATCCACACCGTGATCAACTCCTGCCAGGAAACCAATGTCCCCACTGTGGAAGGACGTGTGGGTCCAGAACTGGCCTCCACAGTCACTTACGGACTCATTGTTAAGACCGTGTTTGTGGAAGACAATCTTACTCGGCTACGAGGGATCGCCAAAGAAGAAGAAGAAGAAGAGGAAGAGGAGGAGGAAGAAGAAGGAGGAGGAGGAGGAGGAGGAGAAGAAGAAGAAGAAGAAGAAGAAGAAGACAGAGCATGGTCTAAGACAGTTTCCTATGTCCTTAGCTGGCTGGGTGGGGGGCCTACAAGCTCATCTGCCAGCGGAGCCGGTGTCAGTGGCGGGGGGGCAGGGGGGGGAGCCCTTGCTCTCCTCTCCACAGGCCCTCCAAGTCTGGGATAATAAGCCGGCATCCATTCTCTCCCCTGCTGGCATCTCAAGACAGATGGCCCAGAAAATGCTGGCAGAAAGAGAAGGGGCGCCGAGGAGGAATTCTGTGGTGGCAGAGTGGGAAACAGCTGGGTCAGGGAGGAGGAGGAGGAGGAGGAGGAGGAGGGGACTGGCAGGAAAGGAGGAGAGAGAGGGGGAGGATACCGGCTGGGGGGTGTAGACAAGGAGATAAAGGGGAAGTTCGGCTCAAGGTAATTTGGGGCGCAGACGCAATGGTTTATAGAAGGCGGGGAGTGTCCTCTATGCTTATTTCTGGCCATGCACATAATAAGGGGATTTCCCCCCACCCCCCCCACCCCATAATAAGACTTTTTGGTTAGCATAAACTGCTTTTCACCTTCTGTACAAAGAGTCGTCTGGAGTAAGGACCCCTTACGTTGTTGTCTCAATGCCAGAACCTGGGTGATCTGATCACTTGCCTGCATGGTGCTATTCCATGTTGATTTAATTAAAATCTTGGTCTTGAAAGACCTACATTGGCTCCCAGTACGTTTCTGAGCACAATTCAAAGTGTTGGTGCTGACCTTTAAAGCCCTAAACGGCCTCAAAGGCCCAGTAGACCTGAAGGAGCGTCTCCACCCCCATCGTTCAGCCGGACACTGAGGTCCAGCGCTGAGGGCCTTCTGACGGTTCCCTCCCTGCGAGAAGCAAAGCTACAGGGAACCAGGCAGAGGGCCTTCTCGGTGGTGGCACCCGCCCTGTGGAACGCCCTCCCAGCAGATGTCAAAGAGAACAACAACTACCAGACTTTTAGAAGACATCTGAAGGCAGCCCTAGTTTAGGGAGGCTTTTAATGTTTAATAGATTTTTAATGTTCTGTTGGAAGCCACCCAGATGGGCAGGGTATAAATTATTATTATTATTATTATTATTATTATTATTATTATTATTATTAAAAACATAAGATGGAGGGCACAAGGAGAAGGGGACGACAGAGGACGAGATGGTTGGACAGTGTTCTTGAAGCTACTAGCATGAGTTTGGCCAAACTGCGAGAGGCAGTGGAGGATAGGTGTGCCTGGCGTGCCTTGGTCCATGGGGTCACGAAGAGTCGGACACGACTGAACGACTGAACAACAACAACAAATTATTAAAAACAAACACACACTCTCTCTCTATATATATATGGGAGGTAAAGGTAAAGGGACCCCTGACCATTAGGTCCAGTCGTGTCCGACTCTGGGGTTGCGGTGCTCATCTCGCTTTACTGGCCAAGGGAGCCGGCGTACAGCTTCCAGGTCATGTGGCCAGCATGACAAAGCTGCTTCTGGCAAACCAGCGCAGCACACAGAAACGCCGTTTACCTCCCTGCCGGAGCGGTACCTATTTATCTACTTGCACTTTTGATGTGCTTTCGAACTGCTAGGTTGGCAGGAGCAGGGACCGAGCAGGGACCGACCAACGGGAGCTCACCCCGTTGCGGGGATTCGAACCGCCAACCTTCTGATTGGCAAGCCCTAGGCCCAAGGTCACCCAGCAGCTGCATGTGGAGGAGAGGAGACGCGAACCCGGTTCACCAGATTATGAGTCCACCGCTCTTAACCACTACACCACACTGGCTCTCACTTGACATGCTTTTGAACTGCCAGGTGGGCAGGAGCAGGGACCGAGCAACGGGAGCTCACCCCGTTGCGGGGATTTGAACCGCCAACCTTCTGATTGGCAAGCCCTAGGCTCTGTGGTTTAACCCACAGCGCCACCTGGGTCCCTATATGGGAGGGAAGCCCACTAAGGTCAGGAACATTCATGTTCTCGCTCCCAATTTTACTTTTTCATTTAATCAATTTGTCTCCCCCTCTTTGTTCTTTCCTGGCATCTCTGTAATATTTTTGGGAATTTTCTTAAACTTGGGGGAGGGATGGGCAGGGAGGAACAGAGAACACAATCTTGGAAGAACGGGACGGAAGCTTTTAAAAAATTCCTTTCTAAACTAGTCCTAAAAGAATGAGGCACCTGTAAGCAGGATTCGGGCAAAAGAGCCCTCTCTCCTCCTGCGGTTTCCGACCACGCTTCTGACTGTGGGGGCTGAGCTTAGCCATCGATAGCCCTCTCCTCCTCCGTGAGGATTTGTCCAATCCTCTTTTGCAGTCAGATAGGTTGGTGGCCATCCCTGCCTCCTGTGGCAGGGAGTTCCACAGGTTAACTCTACGCTGCGTGACGAAGGGTTTTCTTTTCTCTGTCCCGAACCTTACAACGTTCAGCTTCATTCCACGAGTTCTACTGCTATAAGAAAGGTTAAGGAAGGTTTTCTCTTCCATGACTATTGATCGCAAAGAACTGGAAAACTCAAGAAATACCAGCAGTGGAAGGTTGGCAAATGAAGACGATTGACTTTATGGAACTCGCCGAACTGACAGCAAGACTGCGCGGACAGAGGGAGGAAGAGGTGCAGGAAGATTGGAAGAAATTTAAACTGTATTTAAAGAAATATTGTAATATTGAGAATTTTTGAGAATCTAGTGAAATGGTTAGGGGTTTCCGGATAAAAAATTGGGAGAAAAATTTTATTTATGGCGAAAAAGATGAAGGTTAGAAACAAAGATGAATCTGCCTAAAAAAGGAAAATTAGGAAGATGTGAGGAAAATTAGGAAAAAATTGTATATTTGATTGTTGTGTTTGATTGTTTATGTCATGTTTTTCTTTCGTTGCTGTGTCTGTTCTGTTATATACAATAAAATGAATAAAAATTATTATTTTTAAAAAGGAAGCTTATCTCTTGTCAACTATCGCCAGGCGACGCACAATCTTACGTCTCTCCTCTTCCTTGCCTTTTCTCTAAACGGTCCTTTTCCTTGCAACAGGATCCGCTCCATCCCCTCCATCCCCTCCCAACCTCTTCCAACTCCGTAATATCCGAGGCGACCAGAACTGGGCACACCGTGTTCCAAAGGCACCCCAAATAATACAGACCCCCAAGCAAATTTGCAAGAGGGAGCCCTGCTATGTGGAGAGCCGGCGGACATTGCTGCAAAACCGCAAATGTCTGCGCTGCGACATGTGTGTGTGGTTTTTTTATTAGGCGGTTGTAACGGTTTTGCACTGTGTGTTACAAGAATATTTGTTTTACCCCAACCCATCATGGGTTAAATCAGTCTCAAGCCTGAACTGACTGAACATTCCATTATGGGAGTGGCAGTTTAGGCCAGGGGTAGGCAACCTTCGGCTCCCAGATGTTTTGGGACTACAACTCCCATGATCCCTAGCTAACAGGACCAGTGGTCAGGGATGATGGGAGTTGTAGTCCCAAAACATCTGGGAGCTGAAGGTTGCCTATGCCTGGTTTAGGCGGTTGAGAAGGGGTTTTGGAAGAGGGAGTGTGGGGTGGTGTAGGAGAAGAAGCTGGGAGAGTAGGAATAGGTTAGGGAGATGTATTGTAATCGGTTATATGTATAAAAACAAAGATATTTACTCTGAAAATTAAGTCTGTACACGCTAAGCCTGACTGCAACCATTACGATTTCAAACAATAAAGAAATTGCATCTTTAAAGTGCCAAACATGAAAGTCGTCTGAATTACTGTCCAGCCAAATAAAGGTAGATAGCTGTGTTGGTCTGTCATAGTCAAAACAAAATAAAATAAATTTTTTTCCCTTCCAGTAGCACCTTAGAGACCAACTAAGTTTGTTCTTGGTATGAGCTTTCATGTGCATGCAGGTATCTGAAGAAGTGTGCATGCACACGAAAGCTCATACCAAGAACAAACTTAGTTGGTCTCTAAGGTGCTACTGGAAGGAAAATTTTTTTATTTTATTTTGTTTTGTCCAGCCAAAGTACATGAAAGGCCCAGGTACTTTCCCTCAAAAAGGAACGGAAAGGTAGTGAGTACGAAGGTCGCTGAGAGGGCTAAAAAGGGAGAAACGACCCAGGTTTGTCACTAAGTTACCTCAGGGAAGAGGCGAGCTTGTTAGTAGGGGTTCTATAGAGCAGTGTTCCCCAACCTTGGGCCTCCAGCTGTTTTTGGACTACAACTCCCATCATCCCTTGCTAGCAAGACCAGTGGTCAGGGATGATGGGAATTGTAGTCCGAAAACAACTGCAGGCCCAAGGTTGGGGAATACTGCTATAGAGGTTAAAACCCTGTTACTGGACACAAGGGGAAGTTTCTCATATAGCTCAGGATTTAAAAGCGTACCTGGTCACATTTGAGGCTGGAAAGAACCTCTCTCTTATTGTTTTAGAAGACAAACAAGAGTTAGAGGGTTTACAGAAAGGGTCATGGTTGCCAAGGCCTTTGTCGTTACAGGGGTCCAACAGGGCGATGCCATGAAGCGGGGTGCAGAGGGGGCCAGAGGAAAGGGGTCCGCTGCGTGGGAAAGCATGGACTCCTCTCCGCTGGGGAGCCAAAGACGGCGTCGCACTTAATTTATGAGGGAAAATAAGAAGTGGGGGGCGGATTTGGGGAACCGGCTTGAGGGAGCCAAAGGAGAGCAGTTGTGGGGCCGGCGGCCGCAGCCAAATCTATAGAGCCCCGAGCAGCAGGAGGGGCCTGGGCTTGGGGGTCCGTTGGTGTGAGAGGAATGTATAAAGAGCAAGGGGGTGAGGCGGCTCCGAGGGAAATAAATCCGCCCGAAAAGCCGGCACAAAGGACGAGTTTTGCTCCTTCCCAATAGAACAGCAAGCGGCTGGGCTTCCTTTCAGCCAGGCCCCATTAATCTCAGCCTCCCCGGCTGGCGCAGAGAAGAGGCTGGCCTAATCTGGGCCCGAGCATCCCAGCGCCGGGCTTAATCCTATTCAGGCGATAGGCCCCAGCGGCGAGACCCGGCCCAGCGGGGGGACGGCCGCTCCCCACCTTTTCGGATAATGCTGCGGCTCCCGTCGGGGCGTGTTTGCCTGTGTGTGTTTTTGCAACCCTATTGTGGCCAAGTCGCTGCCTCGCCGGCCTGGGGGATCGACAGAGCACCTGGGCACAGCTGAAAATGGGAGAAATCCCTTCTCTGGGGCTTATTGGGACCAGAGCTTATTGCAGGGGTAGGCAACCTGAGGCCCGTGGGTCAGATGCGCCAGTGTGGTGTAGTGGTTAAGAGCGGTGGACTCGTAATCTGGGGAACCGGGTTCGCTTCCCCGCTCCTCCACATGCAGCTGCTGGGTGAGCTTGGGCTAGTCACACTTCTCTGAAGTCTCTCGGCCCCACTCACCTCACAGAGTGTTTGTTGTGGGGGAGGAAGGGAAAGGAGAATGTGAGCCGCTTTGAGACTCCTTCGGGTAGTGATAAAGCGGGATATCAAATCCAAACTCTTCTTCTTCTTCTTCTCAATCCGGTCTGTGGTCGGTCCGGGAATCAGCATGTTTTTACATGAGTAGAATGTGTGCTTTTATTTAAAATGCATCTCTGGGTTATTTGTGGGGCATAGTTCATCCCCCCCCCAATAAAAATATAGTTCAGCCCACCACATGGTCTGAGAGATGGTGGACCGGCCCATGGCTGAAAAAGGTTGCTGACCCCTGGCTTATTGGGTAGAATCCTGGAATCGTATAGTTGGAAGGGACCCCAAGGGTCATCTAGTCCAACCCCCTGCCATCCAACCTCTGCTTAGAAACCTCCAAGGAAGGAGAGTCCTCCTGAGGGAAACCGTTCCACCGTCAAACTGCTCTCACTGTCAGAAGGTTATTCCTGATGCTGAGTCAGAATCTCCTTCCTTGTAACTTGAAGCCACTGGTTCGAATCCTGCCCTCCAGAGCAGGAGAAAACCAGCTTGTTTCCTCTTCCACGCGACAGCCCTTGAGATATTTGCAGGGATAAGGTCCCTGGTTCGACCCGCAATGGTAGGGCTGGGAACGTCCTCTTCCTGAAACCCTGCACAGCTGCTGCCAGTCCGTGTTGGCGTTACTGGGAGGAACTGGTCCGGCTCAGCCTAAGGGTACTTTCCGATGGCCGGGCCAATCCAGAGAACAGTTTTCCTCCCTCTCTCATCGCGCTAGAACTCGGGGACGTCCAAGGAAGATGGAGGATTCAGGAGAGAGGAAAGGAAGTCCTTCTTTACACAGGGAGTAGTTAAACTGCGGAACTCCCTTCCACAGGAAACAGACTCGAACCCACAACCCTGAGACTAAGAATCTCATGCTCTACCAACTGAGCTATCCTTCTGGTCAGGCCTTTTGGCTTTTAACCAATGGCCAAAATTGCATGGGTGCGATGTTTTAACGTAGCTGAAAAATATAAAAATTGCCTGTTATGATTTTTTTTTTTAATGCTGGTTTTAATGTGTGCCCATGGGGTTCTTTTTGTTTCCAATGCTGCAAGTTGCTTTGAGCTGCCGTGCCCCAAAAAACCCCCTAAAGGTAAAAGGTAAAGGTACCCCTGACCATTAGGTCCAGTCGTGTCCAACTCTGGGGTTGTGGCGCTCATCTCGCTTTATTGGCCGAGGAAGCCGGTGTACAGCTTCCGGGTCATGTGGCCAGCATGACTAAGCCGCTTCTGGCGAACCAGAGCAGTGCATGGAAACGCCGTTTACCTTCCCGCCGGAGCGGTACCTATTTATCTACTTGCACTTGACGTGCTTTCGAACTGCTAGGTTGGCAGGAGCTGGGACTGAGCAGATTAAAATGACACCAACTTTCTAAGCCTCTGGGTAGGCTTGGCTAAACAACAGTGTTTTAAGCAGGTGCCGAAAGCAGAACAGTGTTCTCAATAACTGTGCTCTCAATAGACGAGCAGTTCTCAATACGCAGGCAGCGCCACACTAAATGGCCGAGTTCTTACAAACACAGAATGAGTATTATGTGGCACACACAGCAGTGCCAATTCTGCTGGGCACATGTGGGGAAACGGACCCAAGTTCTTAAGGGCTTTATATAGCGATAGTGACACCTTGAACTTGGCCTGGTAGCAAATTGGCTACAAGTGCAGATCTCCGAGCAGAGGTGTGATGTGCTGACAAGAAGAGTTTGGATCTGATATCCCGCTTTATCACTACCTGAAGGAGTCTCAAAGCGGCTCACATTCTCCTTTCCCTTCCTCCCCCACAACAAACACTCTGTGAGGTGAGTGGGGCTGAGAGACTTCAAAGAAGTGCGACTAGCCCAAGGTCACCCAGCAGCTGCATGTGGAGGAGAGGAGACGCGAACCCGGTTCACCAGATTATGAGTCCACCGCTCTTAACCACTACACCACACTGGCTCTCACTTGACATGCTTTTGAACTGCCAGGTGGGCAGGAGCTTGGACCAAACAACAGGAGCTCACCCCTTCGCGGGGATTCGAACCGCTGACCTTCTGATCGGCAAGCCCTAGGCTCTGTGGTTTAGACGACAGCGCCACCCGCATCCCAACCCCCCCTCTTAAATCTAAATAATAATAATAACAATAATAATAATGAACTGTTCAAACACTCCTGCTTGCTCGGCACTCGTGTGCTCCAACCATTAGCCCGCACAGTCGCAAAGGCACATTGCTTGCCAAAATCCCTTACCCACACCCATCCCACCCTGAGCGCCCCAGACCTACGATTTGAAAGCCACGTAGGCAAGGAGTCCCACCACCACGGCTGCCAGGATGGAGCAGTAGACAGGGATTATGTTCTTGCTGTTGTCCTCAGCCAACGGCGGCACGAACTCCGAAGAGGAGGCGTTGGGGGCGAGGCTGCCTTCCGAATCCGCAAGCGGCGTCCTTTTGGGGAACTCCTTCCGGGCCTCACCCTGGCTGCGTTTCAGGATCTGAAGCTCTTTATCTGAACAAAGAAGCGCACAAGTTATTAAATTGTGGAGGCCTTGGCTAAGTGGGGGACGGGACAGGAGACACCCCCCCTTTGTCTCTCGAAAATGGCAGGTTGATCAGTAAGAACCACATCTCTCTACAACACTGTCAATCTGGTGCCATGTGTGTCAAAACCATGTTGACAAAGGTTGTGTTTGAAAAAACAGGGGTCCGCAGGAATCTTTGGGGAGGCAGCACTAAAATGGGGGAGCGAGCTTCGCTTCGCACAAAAACAAGATTAGAATAGTGTGTGTGTTTTGGCTCACATCTCGGGTTCTACAAAGGCTAGAAACTTAGAATCATAGAATCCTAGGGTTGGAAGAGACCCCAAGGGCCATCCAGTCCAACCCCCTGCCAAGCAGGAAACACCATCAAAGCATTCCTGACAGGTGGCTGTCAAGCCTCTGCTTAAAGACCTCTAAAGAAGGAGACTCCACCACACTCCTTGGCAGCAAATCCCACTGTCGAACAGCTCTTACTGTCAGGAAGTTCTTTCTAATGTTTAGGTGGAATCTTCTTTCTTGTAGTTTGAATCCATTGCTCCGTGTCCTCTTCTCAGGAGCAGCAGAAAACAACCTTCTCCCTCCTCTATACGACATCCTTTTATATATTTGCACATGGCTATCATATCACCCCTTAACCTTCTCTTCTCCAGGCTAAACATACCCAGCTCCCTAAGCCGTTCCTCATAAGGCATCGTTTCCAGGCCTTGGACCATTTTGGTTGCCCTCCTCTGGACACATTCCAGCTTGTCAGTATCCTTCTTGAACTGTGGTGCCCAGAACTGTACACAGTATTCCAGGTGAGGTCTGACCAGAGCGGAATACAGTGGTACTATTACTTCCCTTGATCTATTACTTCCCTTGAACTTGCTTCTTTTTAAAAGCAAAAGTTGAGGATCTGGAGATTGCTATTATTCCTGCTGGGAGGGATATCTCCCCCCCCCCCCCGCTGCAAATAAAGGTAAAGGGACCCCTGACCATTAGGTGCAGTCGTGACTGACTCTGGGGTTGCGGCGCTCATCTCACTTTACTGGCCGAGGGAGCCGGCGTACAGCTTCCAAGTCATGTGGCCAACATGACAAAGCCGCTTCTGGCGAACCAGAGCAGCGCACGGAAACGCCGTTTACCTTCCCGCCGGAGTGGTACCTATTTATCTACTTGCACTTTGACGTGCTTTCTAACTGCTAGGTGGGCAGGAGCAGGGACCGAGCAACGGGAGCTCACCCCGTCGCGGGGATTCGAACTGCCAACCTTCCGATCGGCAAGCCCTAGGCTCTGTGGTTTAACCCACAGCGCCACCTGGGTCACTGGAAACGGCTTTGACTGGTAGGCTAAACAAGGTGAGGAGAGCCGATGGGTCTCAGACTCTCAGTGAGTTAGGGGCTTCCCCTGCCTGTGAAGACGGGATCTGGTGGATTGAGCGGACAAGACCAAGAGTGGGTCCGACGGCCGAGAAGGCAGTTTCTGTTTCCAAAATGGAAACAGCAAGAAGTACCAACATATAATAATAATAATAATATAATAATAATAATAATAATAATAATAATAATAACAATTTAATATTTATACCCCGCCCATCTGGCTGGGTTTCCCCAGCCACTCTGGGGAAGAGTGGCAGATGAAGATGATGGACTTTGCAGGAGAAAAATCCGAAGCCAGCACGATCAAGTATTCCAAAAGGACTGGAGTAAATTCATACGATATTTGAAAGATCCTTGTAGTAATAATAATAATAATAATAATAATAATAAACTTTAATTTATATCCCGCACTTCCCAGCCGTGCGGAAGGGTGCCAACTCTTGCAGGGCCCTCGTTTCTTGTGGCAGATCATTCCACCATATTGGGGCCAGAACCGAAAAAGCCCTGGCCCTGGTGGCTGCCAAGCTGACCTCCTTATGACCTGGGATCTCCAGAAAGTTATTATTTGATGACCTCAGGGTCCTATCCAGGGCATACCAGGAGAGACGGTCCCTTAAGTACGAATTGTAAGCAATTCATATAAAAAAAAAAGTATTTGCCGGCCCTGCCAGCTGACATTCTTCTACCTAAGAGATGCAAAGTTTTGAACCCGGGACATTCTACATGCAAGGCAGCTGCCGTTCCACTGAGCTACTGGTATCAGAGCCCATGCCTAGTTCGTATATCCTCACAGTAGCCTCCAGCAGTCCTTAGGAAGACAACTTAAAAGTAACTCAAACCCTTAGTCTATCCAACCCAGTATTGCCTGCAGCAACTGGCAGCAGCGCCAAAGGCCCAGGCTTTCAGACAGGGAGGCTTTTCCTGGGGTCAGGGGTTGATCCTGGGGCCTTCTGGATTCAAAGCAGCTGCTCTGTCCTCTGAAACACTGGATTCCTGCTTGGTTGCAAAGCCTCTTTCAACGCCGTTAATAAATTTCAAGTTTAGGGGACTGAGAAGATCAGGTCTGAGTTGGCGAGGAGAGAGAATCAGGGGAGGAGGGTTTGCAGAGATGGGTACGTGTTGTTGGAAAACTGAATATATTTCGGGGCGGGGGAACGACAGGGATAATTCCTACAATATTGTCGAGAGGAGGCTCGTTCCCCCTGCTGTTCTTTTCTGTCGTCCCCGCAAATCGCACAAGGGTCCTGTCTCATTCCATGAATCGTTCACAGCCCTGTTCCCCCCCCCCCTGACAAACCACACACACAACCACCCCCAGCCCCACGCTAGGAGCAAGAGACGCCCACCAGAGCCGTTTCGAAAGGCTGCAAACGTTAAGGAACTAAAGATCGAACAGACAAACATGCAGAGGGAGGGGGTCGGTCGTGGAAACCTCTGAGATCTTGCCAAGGAGGCCCCCACCCCACCAAAACTCTCCCGTCCACACACCGCGAGAGATCGCAGCCTTCTCCTTCGAAAAGACAAGAGGTCCTTTGGCTAGGTCGGGACATGGGGTTGGGGGGCCAACCCCCAACCCTTGCGGGCGTTCAATTAGTGCCAGCGCCTTTTGTCAAGAGTCTGGGGGTAACCTTTGACGCCTCCCTTTCCATGGAGGCGCAGGTTGCAGCCACAGCAAAGGTGGCATTTTTCCATCTCCGCCGTATTAGGCAGCTGGCCCCCTACCTCTCTCGCCCCGACCTGGCCACAGCGATCCATGCAACGGTCACCTCCAGACTAGATTATTGTAACTCGCTCTATGCAGGGCTGCCCTTGAGGCTGACCCAGAAACTCCAGCGGGTGCAGAATGCCGCGGCAAGGCTCCTTGCGGGGGCCTTGCCGCGAGATCACATTCATCCAGTGCTTTATCAGCTGCACTGGCTCCCGGTGGAGTACAGGATCAGGTTTAAGGTGCTGGTCTTAACCTTTAAAGCCCTACGCGGCCTAGGGCCCTCGTACTTAAGGGACCGTCTCTCCTGGTATGCCCCGGGTAGGACCTTGAGGTCATCAAATAATAACTTTCTGGAGATCCCAGGTCATAAGGAGGTCAGGTTGGCAGCCACCAGGGCCAGGGCTTTTTCGGTTCTGGCCCCGATATGGTGGAATGATCTGCCACAAGAAACGAGGGCCCTGCAAGAGTTGGCACCCTTCCGCACGGCTTGTAAAACGGAGCTGTTCCGTCTGGCTTTTGGGTTAATTTGAGTGCAACTTTTAAAATTCTAAATTTTTAAGTTTTTAAAGTGCATTTTATATCTGTATTTTTAACTGTCTGCTCAATGGTTATGTGGTTTGATGATTGTTAGCCGCCCTGAGCCCGGTTTTGGCTGGGAAGGGCGGGATATAAATAAAAGTTTATTTATTTATTATTCTCAGGACCGCAGGGTGCTTGTGGAGGGGGCATTGAGCAAGGAAGATGTGAGAGAGAGACAGGTCTCTCCCTCCTTCCCTCCCTCCCTGCCAGCCAGCCAGAGTGGGATTAGGGACATGGAGCCCCGGACAAAAGGTGGATTAGGCACAACCCAGGGAGACTCTGTTCTCGCAGACAAAAAAACGCAACTGTAGCTCTGAAACAAAGCTTGAAAGGCCTTGCGGGAGAGCGAGAGCAGCGAAGTTCACGGCGGCGGACGCAGGAGCTCCTCCCTCGGGGGGGAACGTTTCCTACAGGAGCAGCAAGATGGATGCCCAAATAAGCAAAATCATCATCATCATCATCATCATCGATTATTATTTATACCCCACCCATCTGGCTGGGTTTCCCCAGCCACTCGGGGCGGCTGCCAACAGAATATTAAAAACACAATAAAACATCAAATATTAAAAACTTCCCTAAACAGGGAATCTGCCTTCAGACGTCTTCTAAAAGTCAGAGAGTTGTTTATTTCCTTGACATCTGATGGGAGGGCGTTCCACAGGGTGGGTGCCACTACCGAGAAGGCCCTCTGCCTGGTTCCCTGTAACTTCTCGCAGTGAGGGAATCGCCAGAAGGCTCTCGGAGCTGGATCTCAGTGTCCGGGCTGACCGATGGGGGTGGAGACGCTCCTTCAGGTATACTGGACCGAAGCCATTTAGGGCTTTAAAGGTCAGCACCAACACTTTGAATTGTGCTCAGAAACGTACTGGGAGCCAGTGTAGGTCTTTCAAGACCAGTGTTATGTGGTCTCGGCGGCCGCTCCTAGTCACCAGTCTAGCTGCCGCATTCTGGATTAGTTGTAGTTTCCGGGTCACCTTCAAAGGTAGCCCCACGTAGAGCGCATTGCAGTATTCCAAGTGGGAGATAACCAGAGCATGCACCACTCTGGCGAGACAGTCTGCGGGCAGGGAGGGTCTCATCCCGCGTACCACAAACACAAAACAAAAAGCCGTGACAATAAACAGGGGAAAATGTATTAATATACTATAGCAACAGTGAAAATAATAACTGCAAAATGCAAATGCAATGGCCTGACACATATACTCAATAGTGCATAAACACTTCTAACAAATACTAGTCTGTAGTGCAATAAATAACATAAGAGTCATTAAATGTTCCAGGTATGTGTAGAGTTGGTATTCAGTAATATTCTGCTTCAAGCAAAAATCCTCGTCTTTCCTTTTTAGTAGTGTTTATGCACTATTGAGTATATGTGTCAGGCCATTGCATTTGCATTTTGTAGTTATTATTTTCACTGTTGCTATAGTATATTAATACATTTTTCACTGTTTATTGTCATGGCTTTTTGTTTTGTGTTTGCTTAAGAAGATCAGCAGGAGAGTGAATTTATTGCATTTATCTTCCACCTTTTTCTCCAAGGAGTCCATGGTTAATCCCTACAACGACCCTGTGAGGTGGGTTAAGAGGCTGCCACTGACTCCAAATCCACGCAGTGAGCTTCAGGACTGATTGGGGATTTGAACCCTGATCTCCCTCTAACCACTACACCACACTTCCATCAGAGTGTCCTTCCACTATGGGGCAGCTCTATGAATTAAGCATGTATATAAATATGGGGAAAGCAAATTGTCACTTCGAGAAGGATCTGAAATAGTTCTCTTGAAGCTTGAATTTGTTTTGCTCTGGATTGTTTTGTGTGACGTTTTCATGTGTTGCAAACAGCTTTGAGGTTTTTCCTTTAAAATATAAAGCAGTATAGAAATGAAATGAAAAATAATACTCCCACTGCAAAAGAAAACTATGAGTTTTTATCGCTGGGGTTAGCTGCCGTAGGTTGGACCATGACAGAATTTTGAACGAACGAGTCCAATAATTATGAAATAATTATGAAATTATTGGACTACCTAGAGATGGCAAGATTAGCCAGCAAAATCAGAAACCAGGAGGATCAAAACTTCAACAAAGAATGGGACAAATTTATATCCTATTTGAAAGACCACTGTAAACACTTGAACTCTTTGGCAGGTTTTAAATAACTCCTGCAATGATACATAGATTTTGGATACAATGGAGGATTGTAAATTAGATGGATTTATAACATGCAAATGTGGGACGCAGGTGGCGCTGTGGGTTAAACCACAGAGCCTAGGGCTTGCCGATCAGAAGGTCGGCGGTTCGAATCCCCGCAACAGGGTGAGCTCCCGTTGCTCGGTCCCTGCTCCTGCCAACCTAGCAGTTCGAAAGCACGTCAAAGTGCAAGTAGATAAATAGGTAGTGCTCCGGTGGGAAGGTTAACGCTGTTTCCGTGCGCTGCTCTGGTTCGCCAGAAGCGGCTTAGTCATGCTGGCCACATGACCCGGAAGCTGTATGCAGGCTCTCGGCCAATAAAGCGAGATGAGCGCCGCAACCCCAGAGTCGGCCACGACTGGACCTAACGGTCAGGGGTCCCTTTACCTTTATAACATGCAGATAAAACAAGTTACCCAAAGAACCCACAGAAGGAAGTAGGGAAGTCTTGAGATTCGGAATAATCTTGTGTAATTTTATTATGATTTGTGATTATGAATGTGAATGAATTTGTCAAAGATTTTAGTGTTAAAGATTTAATTAATACAAACCTTATTTTGGTCACTAAGGATTGTTTTGTAGTTGCAAACCTGTTGTACAATGTTTGCTCTGAAATCGTCTGGTCTGTTATGCCTAATAAAGGTTATTGAATTGAATTGATTTTTTTTTTTTTTTAATTTAAACGAATGACTAAAACAAATTCTATCACCATATTTACAGTCATTGCAACGATCTTCTTGGCTACTTTGGGGTTTTTGTTTTTCCAAAGATGTCCTCTAGCCTATCTTTGCTAAACAGAATCCACCACACCATAACTAGAGAACACACTGCGGTGAAATGAGGAGTCCCATCAGCACAGACATTTGATGGCATGCAGTTCTTAAAAAGAAAATGTAAAGCTTTAGAAAGAGAAAGAAATCCGAATATTCAAGGCACTAGCAAAAAGAAGGGGCTGTTCATTGTTCCTGGGAAAAGGGCACTTGGGAGTGGGGAATTAGAACCAGAGGAATCGCAGCTGACTTTAAAATTCAGTTTAAAAAAGGCTCTTCAAAATACCAAGAGATTCTACTCAGGCTTTTGTGTAGATAAAAACCAGTTGCTGAGCAGACTTATCGTAAGGACATAAAATGTTTAACAACTACCTTGTACATGGTTCTGCAATGGTGCCTTAATCCTGCTCACTTGTGCCAAACGTAGAGCACCGGTGTGGGCCGCAACCTTTTCGGCAAAGGAGGCACCCTAACTAAAATAAAACCAGCCTTGACCTTTTTCCCCGTCACACCAATGTACCTACCCATGCACAGCGTGTCCGAGAGAGGGGTGCAGGCCTGGATCATGACCTCGTTTTTGCCGCACGCTTGCCGGCAGGGCTGGCAGGCTTCCAGGGAGCTCTTCGACTCTGAGTAATAGCCATCCGGGCACCTCTGGCACACGGCGTCGCTGCTGGAGCCGCAGGGCTTCACGGCTCCGTAGCCTTCGGGGCAAACTTGGCAAGGGAGGCACGGCCCGGTGCCCTGGCTCCCGTTTCCAGAAGGGAGGTAATGCCCCCGAGGGCAGCTGGGGGCGCAGACGGTGTCGCGGGCAGGGGTGCAGGCAACCAGGAGGAGCGCATGGCCCGGACACACCGAGCAAGGCCGGCACGGCTCCGTGGCGCTGGCGACGGAGGAGAACGTCACGCCTGTGGAGGAGAGAGGATGGATACATATGCTATAATGTTATTGTTTTAGTTACCATATATTCCGGTGTATAAGACGACTGGGCGTATAAGACAACCCCCAACTTTTCCAGTTAAAATATAGAGTTTGGGATATACTCGCCGTATAAGAAATACGACCCTGCGTATAAGACGACCCTGGACTTTTGAGAAGATTTTCCTGGGTTAAAAAGTAGTCTTATATGCAGAAATATACAGTAAATAAATTGTTTAAATTGTTATTAAGGAATGATTCTTTTTCTCCTTCCATTGAAGTACAGCAGAAAAGTTGTCCAAATATAAAGAGTTAACTTATTAAACCTCACCATCATTTCATAATTATCTGTCTATGTATTTCTAATAGTATAACCAAATCAGTAATTTTTGATATAACTACTTTGAAAATTTATTATTCCAAAAATGAAACTTTCGTCTGCTTGCAAATATTAAGATTATACTAGCAAGAATGAGTCTTTCAGTAAACAAACAAAAATTAAATCAAGTCTTACTGACTAGTGATTTAAATTGTGATTTAAATCGATTTGATTTAAATCAAATCCACCCTGTTTACAACACATTAAAATATCAGATAAAACAGAGTCAGGTCCTCCTCTAAGGGACATTTGGCTTTTCCCATATTGATTTGCCTACGTAATTTATCTAGTTGGCTCATAGTAGAAAACATTGCTCTCTCAGACACGGAGGTCCAGCTCCGAGTGTCTTCTGGCGAGTCCCTCCTTGCGAGAAGTGAGGATACAGGGAACCAAGCACGGGACCTTCTCGGTGGTGGCGCCCTCCCATCAGATGTCAAGGAAACAAACAACTCTCTGACTTTTAGAAGACATCTGAAGGCAGTCCTGTTTAGGGAAACTTTTAATCTTTGATGAATTATTGTATTTTAATATTTTGCTGGAAGCCGCCCAGAGTGGCTGGGGAAACCCAGCCAGATGGTCGGGGTATAAATAATAAATTATTATTATTATTATTATTATTATTATTAATTATTCCTCTGCCACTTACTTTCTTGACATGGCTCGCACTTGGTGTTGGCGCTCCCGCAAGGAGCGGCCACCCCGAAACCCGGGGGACAGAGGTCGCAGCAATCTCCGGCGGAGGTGAAGCGCCCGTTTTCGCAGCGCTGGCGGGCCCAAACCTGGAGAGAGGGTGGAAAGCGAGAAAAAGAAGAAGAGTTTGGATTTGATATCCCGCTTTATCACTACCCGACGGAGTCTCAAAGCGGCTCACATTCTCCTTTCCCTTCCTCCCCCACAACAAACACTGTGAGGTGAGTGGGGCTGAGAGACTTCAGAGAAGTGGGACTAGCCCAAGGTCACCCAGCAGCTGCATGTGGAGGAGAGGAGACACGAATCCGGTTCACCAGATTACGAGTCCACCGCTCTTAACCACTACACCACACTGGCTCTCGCGGATGTGATGAGCCGGGGAAATGGAACAGGATAGGGTCCCACGCCTGCGGCTGGCATCTCCACGGCACAAAGGCATACCCCCCCCCCCGCAATCGTCCCAGGAAAACCGGAATACCCCATTTTTTCCCACGAGAGGTGATATTTCGAGAGTTTGTTTCGAAATATTCTGATGGGAGTACTGAATATTAATCTGTTTGATAGGTAAAGGTAAAGGGACCCCTGAACATTAGGTCCAGTCGTGACCGACTCTGGAGCAGCGCACGGAACCGACTCTGGAGCAGCATACCAGAGCAGCGCACGGATACGCCGTTTACCTTCCCGCCTGAGTGGTACCTATTTATCTACTTGCACTTTGACGTGCTTTCGAACTACTAGGTGGGCAGGGACCAAGCAACGGGAGCTCACCCCGTCGCGGGGATTCGAACCGCCAACCTTCTGATCGGCAAGCCCTAGGCTCTGTGGTTAAACCCACAGCGCCACCCGCGTCCCTAATCTGTTTGATAGGAATATTCTATTTCCCAGCGGCCGGCACCCAGAGGCATCGCTGTCTTTGATTAAACGAGTAAACGTTAGGGAGAACTCTCTTACAGCAAGAGCCGTTCAGCAGTAGAGTGTACTACCTCAGAAAACGTTAGGACCCTCCTTCACCAGAGATTTTTAAAAGGAGGTTGGGCAGCCACCTGCCCGGGATTCTTGAGCTGTGATCCCTGCATTGCAGGGGGTTGGTCTAGAGGACCCTTGGGTACCCCTATGATTCAACAGTGGAGGTAGAGCACAGCCATTGTGTTAATTGCCTCCTAAATCATAGAATCACAGAATTGGAAGCGATCACATCAGTCAAGGCCGCTGCAACCCAGAAATCCTTTTGCCCAGTTTGTGGCTTGAACCCACAATTTTGAGATTAAGAGTCTCCTGCTCATCCAGCTTATTATTTTTCATGCGTTTCTCGGGCCCTTAAAAAAAACAAACCTTTCCAGCTGGTGATCACTTGTAGATAATACAGTTTAACTATGATACCCTCTGGAAACAGATCCTTTGCCAGTGGTTATCGCTCTGGCATAACTTACCAAATCTGTTTCTGACTCAATGCATATGGAGGGATGATTTTCGCAGCCCATGGGCAAAAACACTACAACTGAAAATTATGTCTCTGAGAATTTCTCCTTCAGAACTACTAAAGTTGGATCTAGCCTCTGCTAAAAGAATAATAACCCACAAATTAGGGGAGTTGGACTTACAATCCCAGATAGCGACAGGCAACGGCACCTGCTCACCTTCAAACCTTGGCTTCCTACCCCCCTCAAAACTCCCTCTGTACCTAACTTCTTTAACTGTATCAGCACACAGATACGCCTTTGTCAAGGCTAGATTCAATGCCTTCCCATCCAATGTGATGGACAATGGACTCTCAAATGGTCAGATATCAATTCTATGTGACTGCGGTTGTGGATCACCAGAATTGTTACAACATATACTTTTCTGCTGTCCACTCCATTCCTTCTCCAGGAGTAAGTTTCTCGCCCCTTATATAGCGAGATCCGCTGAGGCATCAAATGGAGCCAAATTGAAATTCCTCCTGAATGATGAAGATGCAAACAGAACACTTGCAGTTGCTAGATATTTGATCAGTGTTCTATCGCTAAAAAAGAAAAACAGATCCCTGTCTGACTTGGAAAATCCATTCAAGTCCTAAAGTTTCTACTTTGGAATGGTTGACAAATTAGAACTGTAACAACTACCTGATTAGCTAGGAGTCGATCGATGTTATTGAAACTCCCATTGGGCCGGAATTGTTTAAATTGTTGTTTCTTTGCACATTGTTTTTATGTGATGGGCCAATGGCCGTAATAAAGATACCATACCATACCATACCATACCATACAGTTTAACTATGCGGCGTGCAAAGACGTTGCAGGAAAATAACCTCCAAACCCAACTTCTTCTTTTTTAGCAAGACCTTGGTTTCCTGGGATCCAGGAATTTGCTGATTCCTAGATCTGCCGGGAGGATTAACTGATCTGGCCACGTACCCTTTGGCCTGCTGGGAGAGGCAGGCTCAAACCCCTGAACTTTGGAGACTGTGAGGCAATTCTTCTCCCCAGTCTCCGCCCCCAGAGGGTCTCTATTAATAAACTTTGGAATGCAGGCATGTTACACACCTCTCTCAGACCAGAACTGGGTGGGGTGGGGTGGGGGGCTCTCTCCCTCCCTCCACCCAAGGAATCCAGCTCTGTGCAAGAAGAGGTTACAAATGTGAAGGCTCACAGCTGGCAGACGGCAATTTTTTTTTCCATCCCAAAGAGGGGGGGGGGGACAAAAACGCCCCTGTGTTCTTTGCCCTCCAGAAGCATCCTGCCCCCATCCCAAAACTCCCCGCCTGCTTTGGAGTCAACCCCCCCCCCAACCCTGTTCCAATTAAGCCTAAACCTGCCCTGTCGCTCCCCTCTGTTTTCGGAGCTAGACGAATCATGTTACAAGGAATGATCTTATCCATACTTTTTTTGCACACGCAGAGTTGGTGGGGGGGGAGGAGTGGGTGGGGGGGTGGGGGGGTGGAGAGACCCCCATCTCCCCTCTTTGCTTCGTCCCATCTCTCTTGAGCAGCAAGCGGCTCTCCTGGAAACATCTCCCCCCCCCCTCTGCCCCCAAGCCAAGAACAAAGAAAATTAATTGGCTAGCCTTGCATCTGGAGATACTTAATTATTGCAAGGCCCTCTTAAAGGCAGAGCAGAAAAACAAGGAGGCAGGGACGCGGATCCTGTTCTCCAGCATATTGTGTATTTGTGAGGTGGTTTTTTTTGGGGGGGGGGTCTGCTCCCTCTCCTAACAGCTTGCATGTTTCGGAGGAGTTTGCAAAACAGAAGGCGGCCCTGTTCCAAGGCGCTTAGCCCCAGACAGTCCTCCTCGCCTCCTGAAAGTCTGCAATTCCCACCACTAGTCCGCAACCAGGTGTTCAGACTTGGACTGTTAACCTTCTTTTAAACCTTCTGATAAAGTTTTAGGAAGCACAAGACTGTGACCTTGAGCTAACCCGGGATAAAGCGAATGAACTGGGGAGCCTTAACGAGATATGAGCCTTACTGACATAAAGACCACCCAGCAAGCTGTCACCCAGGTCTTTGTAAATATGCCAAGTAAATGCCAAGCACACCACACTGCAATCGGGGTTAGAAATTTGCCAGTTACTGTATTTGTCGCTCTATAAGGCGCACCTGACCATAGGACGCACCTAGTTTTTAGAGGGGAAAAGCCCCAATTTTTTGAGGATCAGCTCAAATTTCTGCAGCTTCTTTTGCAAAGGAGAAAAGCCCCATTTTTTGAGGATCAGCTCAAAGTTGTTGAGCTTACTTTGCAAAGGGAAAAAAAAACCCTGTTTTATGGGGTTTAACTCACAGTTCTGCAGCTTCAGGAAGCCATTTCTACAGTTTCCAGACAGATAATCTAATCAGCCAGTCACATGTCGCTGGGGAAACAGCCTCCCTCTGCAAGGGGGCGGGGCTGGAATCTCTCTCCCTTATCTCTCTCCCCGATCCTTTGCTGAGCAGCTGCTCAGGGGCTTCCTTTCAACACCCCCTTCTCTCTCTTTTTTAAAAAGCACGATCTGCTTTTGCCCCTGGGCAGTTCAGCTCCAGGGACCACACATTCGCTCCACAAGACGCACAGACATTTCCCCTTACTTTTTAGGAGGAAAAAATTGTGTCTTATGGAGCGAAAAATACGGTAATTATAACCTTAGGATCGCAAGATTGTCACGAGAGCGCTTGGACTAAAATTGTCAACCAAAAGCTTTCCTTTTCCAGTTTATCACCACCACAGTTACTAACACTGGGCTTCAGTAAAGAAAATAAATTAATTAAGCAGCGCCTATATGATATTGAGCAGGAAAGGAGAGATTCCCCCCCCTCCAGCTGTTCCTCAAAGACAACTGCATGGCTGGATCCAGCTGCTTTTCTGGGGCTCTCAAAACCACCTGTGACTGTCTTCTTTTGGAAGTTTTGCTTCATCAGCAGAAGGGGCCAAGAGAGACAGGAGGAAAGGGAGGCTGGGAAAGGGGTCAGGGGACAGGAGGAAGATGCAGTCTATCTGCACCAGAATTTTTATCATCTACAATACTGTCTTATTTGTTTTATAGTACAGTACATTGTTTATTAAGGGACCCAGGTGGCGCTGTGGGTTAAACCACAGAGCCTAGGGCTTGCTGATCAGAAGGTCGGCGGTTCGAATCCCCGCGACGGGGTGAGCTCCCATTGCTCAGTCCCTGCTCCTGCCCACCTAGCAGTTCGAAAGCACGTCAAAGTGCAAGTAAATAAATAGGAACCGCTCCAGCGGGAAGGTAAACAGCGTTTCCATGCGCTGCTCTGGTTCGCCAGAAGCAGCTTAGTCATGCTGGCCAAATGACCCGGAAGCTGTACGCTGGCTCTTGGCCAATAAAGCGAGATGAGCACTGCAACCCCATAGTCGTCCGCGACTGGATCTAATACTCAGGGGTCCCTTTACTTTACATTGTTTATTGCTTTCATTTTATGGATCAATGATCCCGTTAGATAGTAAAATTCATGTTAAATTGCTGGAACCGATTAATCCGTTTTGCGTTACTTTCTATGGGAAAGCGCGCCTTGGTTTTGGAACGCTTTTGTTTAGGAACGGACTTCCGGGACGGATTAAGTTTGAGAACCAAGGAACCCCTGTAGTTGGCCAAGGGAGCTGAGGACCCAAAAAGGTTGAAAACCTCTGGTACAGTGGTGTCCAGATGTTCTGCTCCAGATGTTTCCGACTCCCAGCTCAGGCTGACGGGATTTGGGAGCCCAAAACCTCTGCAAGGAACGCAGGTTGGGAAAGGGCAATTTAAGGGACAGTTGTTGCAAAGCGGAGTCTCAGCAAGCAAACAAAGGGTTGCATTTTCAACCCAGAGGCTTCTCCCTTTTTTTTCTCCCCCTCCTCCCTCCTGGGTTCCTTTTCCAGAGAGCTCAAATCACTCCTCGCTATCCCCCCAGGGTAAGGCAGGGCGTCTGGGAGATGAATGAACTCTCAGAGGCTGGATGAATGGCAGGGAAGCCCCCGCCCCCCAGCTGCCTGGAGGGATGGAGTGGGGGCGACAACGCTCACCTGGAATGCAGGGGGGGGGAATATTCTTGCAACACACCGTCAGCTCTGTGTGGACATGCCCAGAGAAAGGGGAGGAGAGAGTGAAAAGAGGTGGAAGGGATTTAGATGGGCAGCAAGGAAGATTTGCACTAGTCAATACTGTAGCGCTAACCATGTATTTGTACAATCTTTTAGGACCAGGTGCGCAGCCTGGGAGTCATTTTGGACTCACAACTGTCCATGGAGGCGCAGGTTAATTCTGTATCCAGGACAGCTGTCTACCAGCTCCATCTGGTACGCAGGATGAGACCCTCCCTGCCCGCGGACTGTCTCGCCAGAGTGGTGCATGCTCTGGTTATCTCCCGCTTGGACTACTGCAATGCGCTCTACGTGGGGCTACCTTTGAAGGTGACCCGGAAACTACAACTAATCCAGAATGCGGCAGCTAGACTGGTGACTGGGAGCGGCCGCCAAGACCACATAACACCGGTCTTGAAAGACCTTCACTGGCTCCCAGTACGTTTCCGAGCACAGTTCAAAGTGTTGGTGCTGACCTTTAAAGCCCTAAATGGCTTCGGTCCAGTATACCTGAAGGAGCGTCTCCACCCCCATCGGTCAGCCCGGACACTGAGGTCCAGTGCCGGGGGCCTTCTGGCGGTTCCCTCGCTGCGTGAAGCCAAGCTACAGGGAACCAGGCAGAGGGCCTTCTCGGTAGTGGCACCCGCCCTGTGGAATGTCCTCCCTTCAGATGTCAGAGAACAATTACCAGACCTTTAGAAGACATCTGAAGGCAGGCCTGTTTAGGGAGGCTTTTAATGTTTTATAGATTATTGTATTTTAATGCTCTGTTGAAAGCCGCCCAGAGTGGCTGGGGAAACCCAGCCAGATGGGAGGGGTATAAATAATAAATTATTATTATTATTATTATTATTATTATTATTATTATTATTTTAATGGCAGCTAGGTTGGTGGACAGGACGTGGGTGGCGCTGTGGGTTAAACCACAGAGCCTAGGGATTGCCGATCAGAAGGTTGGAGGTTCGAATCCCCGTGACGGGGTGAGCTCCCGTTTCTCGGTCCCTGCTCCTGCCAACCTAGCAGTTCGAAAGCACGTCAAAGTGCAAGTAGATAAATAGGTACCGCTGCAGCGGGAAGGTAAACGGCGTTTCCGTGTGCTGCTCTGGTTCTCCAGAAGCGGCTTAGTCATGCTGGCCACATGACCCGGAAGCTGTATGCCGGC
Organism: Darevskia nairensis; assembly: GCA_034642065.1. Taxonomy (NCBI): domain Eukaryota; kingdom Metazoa; phylum Chordata; class Lepidosauria; order Squamata; family Lacertidae; genus Darevskia; species Darevskia nairensis. The sequence continues at coordinate 80,687 of JAWWNI010000747.1, read as the reverse complement.
TCCCTTGGCCAATAAAGCAAGATGAGCGCCGCAACCCCAGAGTCGTAGGCGACTGGACCTAATGGTCAGGGGTCCCTTTACCTTTAGGTTGGTGGACATTGCTGCCTCCTGTGGCAGGCAGTTCCATAGTTTAACTATGTGCTGTGTAAAAAAGGACTTCCTTTTCTCTGTCCTGAATCTTCCAAAATTCTTCTTCCTTGGATGCCCACAACTATGAGAGAGGAAAACCTTTTCTCTGCCCGCTGTTCAGTTTATCAACAGGCCCTTGAATCTTAAGCTGCAGAGAGGCTATTGCAAATTAAATGAATAGGGTAGGTGGGAAAGAGCCTTCGAAGACATTTAATGGTTTTGGGGTGGGGGTGGGGAAATAATATTTGGCGTGAGAACAGGGGTGTTAATAGGAACACAGGAATGTCCATGAATTGCAGAAGGGTATTTAAGACCATACTTCCATGGAAGTGAGAGCTGGACCATCAAGAAGGCTGATCGCCGAAGAATGGATGCTTTTGAATTATGGTGCTGGAGGAGACTCTTGAGAGTCCCATGGACTGCAAGAAGATCAAACCTCTCCATTCTGAAGGAAATCAGCCCTGAGTGCTCACTGGAAGGACAGATCCTGAAGTTGAGGCTCCAAGACTTTGGCCACCTCATGAGAAGAGAAGACTCCCTGGAAAAGACCCTGATGTTGGGAAAGATGGAGGGCACAAGGAGAAGGGGACGACAGAGGACGAGATGGTGGGACAGTGTTCTGGAAGCTACCAACATGAGTCTGACCAAACTGCGGGAGGCAGTGGAAGACAGGAGTGCCTGGCGTGCTCTGGTCAAGGGGGTCACGAAGAGTCGGACACGACTAAATGACTAAACAACAACATTTAAGACCATGTCCTTCTCACTCTCTTCAATCAATCTAGGAAGCCCAAATCTCCAACAAAGTTAATTTAATCCTGAAGCATTTGGGGTTGAAACAAAATCTGCTTTCCTCCACCCCCACCCACTCCTGCATTCGTTACATTTTTTTGCCCTCCCCATGTTGCCTTCCCAACTAAAAAAATTCAAAAAAACGCCCCCCCCAGCCTGAGCGCCACCACCCCAAAGTTGCAACTTAGTAAGAATAGAGAATATTAAGCTGTGCAACATTAATTAGCTTCCCCAGGAAGTACAAGGGATAAAGGCAGCTTTTATATGGCCTGACCGCGTAATTACAGGGGCTGCCTGGGAAAAAATGCTAAAAGCAGACCAGGGAAAATGTGTTTCATATTAGCCCCGATGTGAAATTTGCTGGAAATAGCGAATGGAGGAAAGGATGGCTTTAGCTGCCTCTCTTCTGACGTGAGAACTACCGTTGGTGCTTAATTTGAGCCAGGCCTCAGCCTCAGAACTGCACAAATAAAGAGTCAGACCATTGGTCCAGCGACCTCAATATTGTCTACACTGGCTGGCAGCAGCTGGCAGGGGGTTCAGGCAGGGGTTTCCTCCAGCCGTACCTGAAGGTGCCAGGGAAGATGGGCTGTCACTGAGTCACGACTTGTGCTATGATCTCTTTCATCGGGTCAACCAGAAGCGTAGGGAGAGCGAAAGCTTTTGATAGCATCTTGGCTGAGATGCAGGAGAGGGCAGTATACAATGTGAAAAGGATCTACCCTGTTTCCCCTTTTTTAATACGTAGTCATAAAGTAAGCCATGGCAGGGTTTTTGTACCTTTGTGAGAAGTAAGACGTACCCCAAAAGTAAGCCGTGGTGCCGCCATTGTTCCTGTCACCTCCTCAGCCCCTCCTGCGTGCGCAGGGAGCCAGCGAACCAGTGTGAGGCACGGGGGGGGGGGGACGCGCCTCTTGCAGAGTTCTGCCCCACCTGCTAAGCACGCAGGGAGAGGTGCGGGGGGGGAGAAAGACGCCTCTTCCTGCCCCGCCTGTTCCCCATGCGCAGGGAGCCAGTGAACCAGCGAGAGACACGGGGGGAAACGTGCCTCTTGCTGAGTTCTGCCCCCCCTGCTCAGCGTGCAGGGGAGGCTGTACTGTACCATACTGACGTAATAAAAAAAAGACATCCCCCCGAAAATAAGCCACCCTGTGTTTTTTTGAGGGGAAAAAATTATAAGATGGTGTCTTAAAAAGGGGGAAAGACGGTAGGGGTCTTGATGGACCACAAGTGTATGAGTCCACAGTGTGATGCAGCGGCAAAAAAAGATGATGCTATTCTAGGCTGCATCAACAGAAACCTAGCTTCCAGGTCAAGGGAAGTCATAGTACCACTCTATTCTGTAGGAACGTCTATATATAATATAGCAGGGTTAAACGTTTCCTTATTTAAATTTACACAGCAGCAAGCGGATTGCTGACTCGTTTGAGTCCTTTTAATACCGTATTTTTCGCTCCATAAGACGCACTTTTTTCCTCCTAAAAAGTAAGGGGAAATGTCTGTGCGTCTTATGGAGCGAATGTGTGGTCCCTGGAGCCAAATTGCCTAGGGGCCAAAAGCAGATTGTGCTTTTTTTAAAAAAGAGAGGGGGGGTGTTGAAAGGAAGCCCGCTGGAAACTGTAGAAATGGCTCCCTTTCCTGAAGCTGCAGAGCTGTGAGTTAAACCCCATAAAACAGGGTTTTTTCCCTTTGCAAAGTAAGCTCAACAACTTTGAGCTGATCCTCAAAAAATGGGGCTTTTCTCCTTTGCAAAAGAAGCTGCAGAAATTTGAGCTGATCCTCAAAAAAGGGGCTTTTCTCCTTTGCAAAAGAAGTTACAGAAATTTGAGCTGATCCTCAAAAAATTGGGGCTTTTCCCCTCTAAAAACTAGGTGCGTCCTATGGTCAGGTACGCCTTATAGAGCGAAAAATATGGTACCCTATATACTCGAGTATAAGCCTAGTTTTTCAGCACATTTTTTGTGCTGAAAAAGCCGCCCTCGGCTTATACTCGAGTGAGGCAGGCAGTGGCTCCTATGAAGCTTTTCCAGGTTTTTTTGTGGTAAAATTGGGTGCCTCGGCTTATATTCGGGCCGGCTTATACTCGAGTATATACGGTAATTATGTCTTCTACCTTCCTGCCTTCTTAGTTGTTAATCCCTTTTGTCCCTCTTAAAAGAAAAATACACACGAATCTGAATGATAACAAAATAAACTAGTTTACTGTCAGATTCATTGAGTACATACTTAGGTTACAAAAGATATGAACTATATGTTAGATATTAGTGAGTCCTAAAAAGACTCCATCTGAGCATTTACTACTGAACACTTCTATCAGCAGCAGCCTAACCGACCAAACTGACTGTCACATAATAATAATATTATAATAATTTATTATTTATACCCCGCCCATCTGGTTGGGCTTCCCCAGCCACTCTGGGCGGCTTCCAACAAAAATTTTAAAACACAATAATCCATCAAACATTAAAAGCTTCCCTAAACAGGGCTGCCTTCAGGTGTCTTCTAAAAGTTTGGTAATTGTTGTTCTCTTTGACATCTGGTGGGAGGGTGTTCCACAGGGCGGGTGCCACCACCGAGAAGGCCCTCATGACCCTGAGATTAAGTGTCTACCAACTGAGCTATCCCTAGAGACCAGGGGTGTTTCCTCTTTCCGGGAAAAGCAGGAGAACTGAGTTTCTTTGGACCCTGAGTTAGATCTTAGAGGCTGAGAGAGAGGGTGTGTCAGAAGGAAAAGGAATTGATATTGCTTGATCTATATTAAATTGTCTTTTTAATCTGTATTTTAATTAATGGTTTTCTTTTTATATTTTTATTGTAATTTTTCTGATGTTAGCCGCCCTGAGCCCGGTCTCGGCTGGGAAGGGCGGGGTATAAATAAAATTTATTATTATTATTTATTATATTGGTATATATATTTGTAATAATGTATCTTTTTAATACGTAGCTGTGTATTTTTGAAGTATTTTGTTTAAGCTGCCTGGCGTTACTTCAGTGTTCTGTACATCGCTTAGAGACATTTTAAATACGTATATTAAGTGGTACAGAAATAATCGATCAATCAATTATACCAACAGTCTTTCCCAACCTTAACAAACCCTTGCGGATTGAACCTGGGATTTTCTGCATGCGAGGCAGATACTTTAGTGAGGATTTTAATATCTCTTGTCAACTGCTTAGAGGTTTTGCTACAATCACGTGGTACATAAAGCGCGTGCAGAGTGTGCTCCTCCTCCAGGTCCGGAGGCAGCTGCAGGACCGGCTTGCAGAGTATTTATATTTTTCAAAATATAGTCCGGCCCCCCACAAGGTCTGAGGGACAGTGGACCGGCCCCCTGATGAAAAAGTTTGCTGACCCCTGTTCTAGTCCTCAGTGAGGCCGTCTCACCCACAGATTCCAAACTGCAGGTGGGGCCTCCTCACAATCTCTTTCTCTCTCTTAACTCAAGAGTTGTTTTTTAAGTGTAAAGCAGCTGCAGGAATTGCAATCTGGATCACGGGGACTGCTTATCTCTTGCCCTTTGGGCCTAAAACCCCCCACCATAATTGCCCCTTCCATGATGTCCTCTTTATCTTGGTATCTTGTTCCCTGAGGGGCCATATTGATAAGGGAAACGCTCATTTCCCTGTTCAGACCTCAGATTCCAAAGCAGTGATAAAACCCACAAAAGACATACCCCAGTCTCATAATACGTCGTTTTATCCCAATTCAGACTCTTTGTCCATCAGCGCTGTCTACGCTGAATGGAGATGGCTCAGTCAGCAGATCTGGAGACGCTTAACCTCAGGGTCGTGGGTTCGAGTCCCACGTTGGGCAATAGCAGGGTGGATAAAAATCAATGATTTTTTTTATTTAAATCGGATTTTTTTTTATTTAAATCGGATTTTTTTAATTTAAATTGGATTTTTAAAATAAAATGCTTTTGAAGGAAAAATCTTTCTAAATATAGTCTTCTATTTAAGTTACATTGTAGTCCAAAGGCTATTCATCAGGAAATAAGGATTTGTTTTAAGTTTATCAAGTGTGCTAAAACTCAGTCTAAGTTTTTTTTAAAAAATGTTTAACCACATCAGTTAACAAACATGGATACATATGCTATCATGTTATTGTTTTAGTAAAATAAATTGTTTAAATGGTTATTAAGGAAATGATTATTTTTCTCCTTCCAATAAAGTACAGCAGAAAAGTTTTCCAAATATAAACAGTTAACTTATTAAACCTCACCATAATGTCATAATTATCTATGTATTTCTAGTAGTATAACCAAATCAGTAATTTTTGATATAACTGTAAAAACTACTCTGAAAATTTATTATTCCAAAAATGAAACCTTCATATGGTTGTAAATATTAAGATTATACCAGGAAGAATGAGTCTTTCTGTAAAAAAAATATTTAAATCAAGCCTTACTGACTAGTGATTTAAATCGTGATTTAAATCAATTTGATTTAAATCAAATCCACCCTGGATAAAACCCACAAAAGACATACCCCAGTCTCACGTCGTTTTATCCCAATTCAGACTCTTTGTCCATCAGCGTTGTCTACGCTGAATGGAGATGGCTCAGTCAGCAGATCTTGAGAAGCTTAACCTCAGGGTCGTGGGTTCGAATCCCACGTTGGGCAATAGATTCCCGCATTGCAGAGAAAGCAGGTACCTTTTATCATATGTGGTGGGAGCGTAAAAGGGTGAAAGGCTTCTGGGATATAATATACGGTGAAATTAAGAAAATGTTGAAATACACATTTGTTTAAAAACCAGAAGCATTTTTACTGGGAATTACAGGTACAGACATTAAAAAGCAAGACTTTAAGCTTTTCCAATATGCAGTGACTGCGGCTAGAATGTTAATAGCGCAAAAATGGAAACAAGAACAAACACCGCCAAAAGAAGAATGGATTGTGAAACTAACGGAGTATGCAGAATTGGACATGATGACGGGGAGAATCCGCGAACAGCGGGACCAGAAACTCATCAAAGACTGGACTAAATTTGCAGACTATTTAAAGGAAAATTGTATTCAATTGAATACGTTGGTAGGATTGCAAGAGGCTTTGTAGAGTAAAGAAGAAATATTGTTGTTAGTACGAAGATATAGTGATTAATTTTAGAAAATAACAATATAAAACAATGATTGATTTTGGAAATATAGATATAAGGAATAGATATTAGAATATCATAAGGAAGGTTTGACGGAAGTCACGGCCGTAAAAAGCCAAAACGGTATAAGATGTGAAGACAAATGTGCGAATTTATTGTTGTATTTATATAAAACCAATAAAAAAATGATTATTAAAAAAAAAAAAAAAAGATTCCCGCATTGCAGGGGGTTGGACTAGATGACTCTGGGGGTCCTTTCCAACTCGACAATGACTGACAGCTGCCCTCCAGGGTCTCGGGGACATAACACACTTGCTGATCCTTTTTTTCTGAAACTTGGAAACACTGGTTCCGGGAAAAGGGACGCTTTGCGTGTGAATGCAAGTATTCTGCCACCGAGCTTAGCCCACGACACGTGGAAAATACATCTCCAACTGAAGAAGCGTCCCACGTAAAAGGCTAATGAATTCATTATGACTGACAGCTGCCCATTTCATCTGATGCAGGGCGTGTTAGCCTTACACATACCCCAAGAACTAGGCGTCTGGTGCCTCTTCAATACCTTCTTGAGGAGCTGGAAGGGACCCAAGGGTCATTTCTAGCCCAACCCCCTCCAATCACAGCTAAGGTTGACTTAGAGCGCAGTGCTCTAAATTAGAACTACAATTCCCAGCGCCCTTAAACTACGGTTCCCAGGGGAGAGAAGCTTCTGCTTTAATTGTATGGTGCGTACCCAGCCTGCTTTTGTCTTTCGTATTCTCTGTGTGCAAAGGCCTGCCTATGGTGCATAGCTGTCAACCCTCCCTTTTTTTTTGGCGGGAAACTCCCTTATTCCAATGCCGTTTTCCGCTGTTATCCCGGATTGTTGATATCCCTTAAATTCCCCGGATTTCAAAGGAAGCAGCTCCTCTCCCTCCCTGCCGGCCAGGGAGGCTCCTCAGCTGCGTTGCTCGGCTGCCAATAAGGAGTCTGAGACCGACTGGGGGCGGAGCTTGCATGCCTTGTGCAGCCAGACCCTCACGCCCAACCAGACAGACAGCCTGCCTGCCGTCTACGCGCTTGCTCTTTCGCTCACCCGTTCGCGTGCAGCCTCTGGAGCGCAGGGTGGCAAGGCTACTTGGTGCCATTGCACCGCCTTCGCGGCATCCCTTATTTTCAAATCCGAAAGTTTGGAAAAATCCCTTATTTTCAAATCCAAAAGTTGACAGCTATGCTATGGTGGCCTCTGTGTATTCCACATTTTAAAAATGAAAGTCAACAACGGAAATTCTGGACCAAAATCCGCAGCAACAGCATTGTGGTTTTTCCTTATTTCTTTGTCCTTTGCATAATTATTTCTGCCTTTAGTAGCCACGGCAAAGAATTATGCAGGATGCTGGACTCCTGCCCACAAGAATTCCTGGTGCATGGAATAATCAAAAACAGGCATAGATGTTGGTTCTGGTAAGGAAATACCGGTATCTCTCTGCTCATGCTCAGAGGCACTTTCTCCTCCGGCCAACCTGCATGCACACAGAAAGATAATCCCAAGCATTGCATGAGATGGGAGACAGGCTGCAGGCCTACACAGGACTGTTACTTAGGAGTAAGCCCCACTGAACTCAATGGGGCTTACTTCTGAGTAGACGGAGGATTGGATTGCACTGCCATATTGGCACTTCAGAAAATCATAAACGCAACCTATTCTGTTTATCTAGGCATGAAATTATCCTAGTTTAAGAACATTGCTGGAGATGAAGATGGCATCCTAGATTATTTCACATCTGTTCCAGGTTCAAAACTCCACGTTTTTACAATCTAAACAGCAGTAAGGAAAATCTGGGACCTGCTCTGTGTTACTTCTAAGAAATTTCAGCCCCACAACCCAGATCCGCCTCTCTCTTCAAGCCTTGATTGAGCACAGATTTTCACATGAATAATACTTAGAAAGAAAACCCCCACAATTTTAGGGAAAACAGATTTGTACTTACTGGAGTTAACCCCCTGGAGTCACAAAATACACTTTAACGCGTTTAAATCAGGGTGGATTTGATTTAAATCAAACTGATTTAAATCACGATTTAATTCACGATTTAAATCACTAGTCAGTAAGGCTCAGGGTGGATAAAAAGCAACGATTTTTAAAAAAATAAAAAATTCCGATTTAAATTTAAAAATTCCGATTTAAATTTTAAAAAATCTGATTTTTTTAAAAAAAAAAACGTTGATTTTTATCCACCCTGGTTTAAATGCTGTGTGTTTGCCTGTAAATTAACACCCATGGGAGGAAATGTTTGGTTTTCCTTAAATCAGGGGTCGGCAACCTAAGGCCCATGGGCCACAAGCGGGCCATGGGGGTCGTTTAACCGGCCCATGGACCCCTGCCGCCCGCGCGCCACGCTAAACCGGCGCAGAGCAGAGCGGGGACCGCCTTCCACAATGCTGGCAGGCTTCCCATTGGCTGCAGGAAGCTCCTGCAGCCAATGGGAAGCTGCGCACGCCTCCTCCGCGCTGGAAATAGGTTTGCGCATGCGTGTGCGCGCACTCCGGTTCACCACGGGGTCTGTGGGACCGTGAACCGGCCCAAGTCACAAAAACTTTGCTTTAAATTGTGGGTATCCCCCCCATCATGTTTCGCTAAAATTCACATTCCCCCGTCTTTTGTACTGCTTAATAAGTGCTTTAGGGAAGATTTAGATCTCATCGCCCTCAAAAATTCCAAATATCTTTCCAAAGCCATTTAAGGGAAAACACCCTGAGGCAAAGTCCACAGTCCTATACATCACAGAGGGATGTAGCCCTCAGCGAGTCAGCTTGTTGTTGTTGTTTAGTTGTTTAGTCGTGTCCGACTCTTCGTGACCCCCTGGACCAGAGCACGCCAGGCACTCCTGTCTTCCACTGCCTCTCTCTCTCTCTCTCTCTATCTATCTATCTATCTATCTGCCTGTTGTTGTTGTTGTTTAGTTGTTTAGTCGTGTCCGACTCTTCGTGACCCCCTGGACCAGAGCACGCCAGGCACTCCTGTCTTCCACTGCCTCTCTCTCTCTCTCTCTCTCTCTCTCTCTCTCTCTCTCTCTCTATCTGCCTGTTGTTGTTGTTGTTGTTTAGTTGTTTAGTCGTGTCCGACTCTTCGTGACCCCCTGGACCAGAGCACGCCAGGCACTCCTGTCTTCCACTGCCTATCTCTCTCTCTCTCTCTCTCTCTCTCTCTATCTATCTATCTATCTATCTATCTATCTGCCTGTTGTTGTTGTTGTTTAGTTGTTTAGTCGTGTCCGACTCTTCGTGACCCCCTGGACCAGAGCACGCCAGGCACTCCTGTCTTCCACTGCCTCCCGCAGTTTGGTCAGACTCATGTTGGTGGTTTCGAGAACACTGTCCAACCATCTCGTCCTCTGCCGTCCCCTTTTCCTTGTGCCCTCCATCTTTCACAACATCAGGGTCTTTTCCAGGGAGTCTTCTCTTCTCATGAGGTGGCCAAAGTCTTGGAGCCTCAACTTCAGGATCTGTCCTTCCAGTGAGCACTCTGGGCTGATTTCCTTCAGAATGGAGAGGTTTGATCTTCTTGCAGTCCATGGGACTCTCAAGAGTCTCCTCCAGCACCAGAATTCAAAAGCATCCATTCTTCGGAGTCAGCTAGCCAGCCTCAAAGAGACACCAGCAGCCCCTGGCTCCACGCATTCAAGGTTTTGCATCTGCGGCCTAACAACAGCTCTCTGCGCATGTTAAAAACCTGATGCTACTTAATGCTTTCAAATTGCATTCCAGCCACATCACTCCCCAAAACACACACCCGTCAAAGCTGCAAGATCTTCAGAGAGATCAAGTGGAGTTTAATAAAATGGTCAACCAAAATGGTCAAAGGCCTGGAAATGATGCCTTATGAGGAACGGCTTAGGGAGCTGGGTATGTTTAGCCTGGAGAAGAGAAGGTTCAGGGGGGATAGGATAGCCATGTTCAAATATATAAAAGGATGTCATATAGAGGAGGGAGAAAGGTTGTTTTCTGCTGCTCCAGAGAAGCGGACACGGAGCAATGGATTCAAGCTACAAGAAAGAAGATTCCACCTAAACATTAGGAAGAACTTCCTGACAGTAAGAGCTGTTAGGCAGTGGAATTTGCTGCCAAGGAGTGTGGTGGAGTCTCCTTCTTTGAAGGTTTTTAAGCAGAGGCTTGACAGCCACCTGTCAGGAATGCTTTGATGGTGTTTCCTGCTTGGCAGGGGGTTGGACTGGATGGCCCTTGGGGTCTCTTCAAACTCTAGGATTCTATGATTCTATGAAAAGAACCTCAGCCAACTTTGCTACAGTGGTACCTTGGTTCTCAAACTCAATCCGTTCCGGATGTCCGTTCCAAAACCGAAGCGTTCCAAAACCAAGGCGTGCTTTCCCATAGGAAGCAATGCAAAACGGATTAATCCGTCCCAGACTTTTAAAAACAACCCCTAAAACAGCAATTTGACATGAATTTTACTATCTAACAAGACCATTGATCCATAAAAAGAAAACAATAATCAACGTACTGTACTATAAAATAAATAAGACAGTATTGTAGATGATAAAAATTAAAATTATTATTTTTTCTTACCTGCACTGATGATAGTCGTTATTTGGATGGGTTTTTTTTATCCATTTCCGCAGTCACACAATCAATCAATCAATCAATCAATCGGTAGCTGAACTGGGTTCCACACAATCACAAAAACAAATTAACCGAAAAATCCTCAAAAACAAAAGCGCAAAATAAATAGCAAATACAAAAGCGCCAAACTTAAACCACTCCGAAAGTCTGTTTGACTTCCGAAATGTTCGAAAACCAAGGCGCGGCTTCTGATTGGTGCAGGCACCCCCGAAACAATAGCCGACAGCAGCATCGGATGTTCGGTTTCCGAAAAACGTTTGAAAACTGGAACACTTACTTCCGGGTTTTTGGCGTTTGAGAACCAAGGTACCACTGTACTTCTAAGAGAAATCCCTCCTTCGTCACCCCTGTTCATCCATTACCGTTTACACTGTAAGCTCCTAGGAAGCAGAGACATGTGTCTTTTACCTAACTATGTCACCAAACACATGGGATAAAGAATGGTCATAACTGCATCATCCTTCCCTCATCTCCCTTCTCATTTCCTGCCAGATCAGGCCATCTAGTCCAGCACTGTGTTTGAAATCTGCCAGGCGCCTTTTGCACCTGGTTCTCGGCCAAGTGAAGATGCCCAGGAGACAGGCTGGTGCCTGGCATCTTCCACCATCTGGGGATCCTTGGATCTGGACTGTTTTCACACCCTAAATCCCACATCCTGTAGAATTCTATGGGTTGTATTTTATCTGCACAATCGGAATGGATTTCAGGAACCAAAATGCTTTCTCTGTGCAGCCTGAGAGGGAGCAGGGAACAATGTTATAGTTAATCGTTGCTGCTTGTCTTCCGCACCCCGTTGCTCTGCTCACAGTTGTGAAGAATACCTGTATTCTTACATTATGAATGGTCTGTGTCACCATTAAGAAAAATGATGTCGGAATAGGCCAATAGATAGGTGGACTGTTCCTGGATCAAGGAAGATTTTTCTTCCTTAAGTTCTTACAGGGGGAGGGCAGGTGTGGGGGACTCCCTGGTCCTGAATGGGGTAACTGTGCCCCTGAAGGACCAGGTGCGCAGCCTGGGAGTCATTTTGGACTCACAGCTGTCCATGGAGGCGCAGGTCAATTCTGTGTCCAGGGCGGCTGTTTACCAGCTCCATCTGGTACGCAGGCTGAGACCCACCCTGCCCGCGGACTGTCTCACCAGAATGGTGCATGCTCTAGTTATCTCTCGCTTGGATTACTGCAATGCGCTCTACGTGGGGCTACCTTTGAAGGTGACCCGGAAACTACAACTAATCCAGAATGCGGCAGCTAGACTGGTGACTGGGAGCGGCCGCCGAGACCACATAACACTGGTCTTGAAAGACCTACACTGGCTCCCAGTACGTTTCTGAGCACAATTCAAAGTGTTGGTGCTGACCTTTAAAGCCCTAAATGGCTTCGGTCCAGTATACCTGAAGGAGCGTCTCCACCCCCATCGGTCAGCCCGGACACTGAGATCCAGCGCCGAGGGCCTTCTGGTGGTTCCCTCACTACGAGAAGCCAAGTTACAGGGAACCAGGCAGAGGGCCTTCTCGGTAGTGGCACCCGCCCTGTGGAACGCCCTTCCTTCAGATGTCAAAGAGAACAACTACCAGACCTTTAGAAGACATCTGAAGGCAGCCCTGTTTAGGGAGGCATTTAATGTTTAATAGATTATTGTATTTTAATGTTCTGTTGGAAGCCGCCCAGAGTGGCTGGGGAAACCCAGCCAGATGGGCGGGGTATAAATAATAAATTATTATTATTATTATTATTATTATTATTATTATTATTAAAGCTCTTAACCGAGCTCAAGTTAGCAATCTGAACTTAGCCAGCTGTTTAACTGAGAACCAATCGCAGTCAGTCCATCCTTTGAAAAATAAGACTTTAGAGCTGTCTTGCCCTAAAATGGCAACTGGACATTCCATTTTGGCAACTGCAACCTTGGATTAAGGGGCCATTTGGCACCTAGCTTATATATATGAGTTTCTAGCACTGCCGTCGAGAGCCATCAGAGTGAAATACTATAACCCAGCGATGCCGACCGCGATCGACAGGTAGATTACCTGGAGATTGCGGTCAATCGCAGGATACTTTCTGATATGGTGATTAAAAAAGATGTAGAATGATTGTATCCACCCTCCACCCCCCAAAAAAAGCTCAACTCTGGGTAAATCACTGCCATTTTTTTTATACTGGGAGTAGATTGCAGTCTCTTGTGAGTTGGATGTGCCTGCTATAATCAATTACCCAATAAGTAAGATGCGGGTGGCGCTGTGGGTTAAACCACAGAGCCTAGGGCTTGCTGATCAGAAGGTCGGCGGTTCGAATCCCTGCGACGGGGTGAGCTCCCGTTGCTCGGTCCCAGCTCCTGCCAACCTAGCAGTTCGAAAGCACGTCAAAGTGCAAGTAGATCAATAGGTACCGCTCCGGCGGGAAGCTAAACAGCGTTTCCATGCGCTGCTCTGGTTCGCCAGAAGCGGCTTAGTCCTGCTGGTCACATGACCCGGAAGCTGTACGCCGGCTCCCTCGGCCAATAATGCGACATGAGCGCCGCAACCCCAGAGTCGTCCATGACTGGACCTAATGGTCAGGGATCCCTTTACTTTTACTTTAAGACGAAGATGCGCCAAAGAGACTGAGCAGCTGACTGCTGGCCAAGATTCCTTGGTGCTCATACACTTTTACAGACTGATTTCAATCACATACAGTGGAACCTCGACTTACGAATTTAATGCGTTCCAAAAGCACACTCGTAAGTCGGAAATTTCGTAAGTCGAAAAACGGCTTTCCGATAGGAATGCATTGGAAACGTAAGTTGAAAAATTCGTAAGAAAAGCCTATGTAAACCTTCGTAAGTCGAGTAAACTGCATCTAAAATCCAAGCAGATTTCCTTTCGGAAGTCGAAAAATTCGTAGGCGCGCGGCCGCTTTTTCCCTTTCATAAGTCGAAAAATACGTAAGTCGAGTACTTCGTAAGTCGAGGTTCCACTGTATTCAGAGAAGAAATGACACAACTTGCTCCCCAAAAAGAATGCTTAGGACTTTAACATGCTATTTAACCCGTAGCACAACCCCCTACATATCGCTGCAGAAGTAAAGCCCCACAAATGGACTTTACTGCTAGGTTCAGCGTAAATAAAATTGCAGCCTCGAGTCTCACAACAACCCTCTGAGGTAGGCCACGGCTGTTCACATTCACAACAGGCGAACCAAATCTGAGCTGCAGCGGGCTGGAAGTCCATGGTGAAGTTGGGGATTCGAACTCTTGATCTTGTTTCCCCCTAGCCCAGGCATCCCCAAACCTCGCCCGCCAGATGTTTTGGGACTACAACTCCCATCATCCCTGACCACTGGTCCTGTTAGCTAGGGATGATGGGAGTTGTAGTCCCAAAACAGCTGGAGGGCCAAGTTTGGGGATGCCTGCTGGAACGGTCTGTCAGAAGAGGCGAGGTCCCTGCGGGATCTGGCATCTTTCCGCAGGGCCTGCAAAACAGAGCTGTTCCGCCTAGCCTTTGGGTTGGTTTTAGTTTAACCCTACTTAAAGATGAGGCTGCATTTTAAATCATATTTTAACTTGCATTTCAATTGATTGTTTTGTATATTTTGTTGTATTTTATGGGTGTTAGCGGCTCTGAGCCCGGTCTTGGCTGGGAAGGGCGGGGTATAAATAAAAAATTATTATTATTATTATTATTATTATTATTATTATTATTATTATTATTCCCTTTTTACTGTGGCCTTGGCACCAGCTTGGCCAAGGCTACGTTCCTGGGTTTGTGACCCTTCTCCTCTTGTCATAGAATCACAGTTGTAGAGTTAGGCGGTACCCCAGTGGTCATCTAGTCCAACCCCCTGCAATGCAGGAATCTCAACACAGAATCGTAGGACTGCAGAGTTTTGTGCAACTGTAGACCCTTCTGCCAAGGGTAGGAATTTAGGCTGCAAGGAACCCTTCCTTGAGTTTGCTGTCACTAAAAAGCACCAGGAGCATTCATACCTAGAAGTGCATTAACCACATAACGGCCTCGGTCCTGTATACCTGAAGGAGCGTCTTCACCCCCACCGTTCAGCCCGGACACTGAGATCTAGCGCCGAGGGCCTTCTGGCGGTTCCCTTACTGCGAGAAGCAAAGCTACAGGGAACCAGGCAGAGGGCCTTCTTGGTGGTGGTGCCCGCCCTGTGGAACACCCTCCCATCCCATGTCAAAGAGATAAATAACTACCTGACATTTAGAAACACCTGACGGCAGCCCTGTTTAGGGAAGTTTTTAATGTGTGATATTTAATGTATTTTAGTGTTTGTTGGAAGCCGCCCAGAGTGGCTGGGGGGACCCGGCCAGATGGGCGGGGTACAAATAATAAATTATACTATTATTATTATTATTATTATTATTATGCATACAAAATATTATTATTATTATTGTGCATTAAATTTGCATACCACCCTTCGTCCGCAGATCTCAGGGCGGTTCACGATGCAAAATCACAATATAAAAACTGCAAAATGCATAGTGAAAACACCCCTTTTTAACCAGAGGTAAATCTCTGTTCCATCTCGAACACAGATCCCCATGCAATGCATGCGAAACAGCCTCGCCTATGCAAAAGCGGGAACAGAGAAAAGGAAGTACTTGCCATCACCCCAAAACCAAACCTGACTGGCTAATTTAAAGGGCAACTATTTTATATTTTGAGAGCTCAAGTAGAGAGTCTGGGTTTCCCAGGAAAACACCCTCTTCCAACTGGCGGATGTGTTTTTAGGGCTCTAATGATGCTGGCAAGGGGGCCTGTTTCCTCTCTCTCTCTGTCTCCTCCGCCTGGTGACACGTCTTGGATGCCTCAGAAGCCAGCAGTTCTAAAGAATTCAAGCAGTTCTGGAGAGCTGAGACCTTATCACCCTTTTTGCAGTGCTGGGAGGAGGCTGTGGGGCGGGTGAAATAATTTGCCCAAGCTTCGGAGCCAGCTGCAAACCTGGCCCGCCTCGCAGGGCTGTTGTGCTTTGCCCTTGTATTTTTTTTATCTTGTGATATCTTTTGAGGAAGGGTGGTATATAAATCTAATAAGTAATACTAAAACAATTCAAAATAACTTTGTGGATGGCGCAGGGCTTTAAACAAAATCTGCACAGTAAGTTTCGGGGACCTGAAAGTGCTAGGGAAATTAAAGAATTTGTTCCCCCACCCTCATCTGTTTTTAGTCTATTGTTATACTTTAGCTTTAAATTATTGTTGCTGCTTTTTCTTTTTTGGTTTTATCTTTTTTTTGTAAACAGCTTTGAGATTATTTTTTCAACAATCAAGCAGTACCTAAATTTTATGCGGTTAGAGAGATTTAAGCAGCACTCTCGCATTTAAACACCCAGCCCCAGTTATGGGGGTCAGGAGAGCTGTTTGCTGCGCGCTACTCAAGGCGGAGA
Source organism: Darevskia nairensis (assembly GCA_034642065.1). NCBI lineage: Eukaryota > Metazoa > Chordata > Lepidosauria > Squamata > Lacertidae > Darevskia > Darevskia nairensis. The sequence goes on along the minus strand of JAWWNI010000747.1, from coordinate 64,670 downwards.
GCAACGCGCTCTTATTTATGCTCAGGGGCACTCTTTCAGGCCATCCGAAAGAAGCTCCGAGCCTCTTAAATCCAAGTTTGTGCGTGTGCTGGGAAGCTAGCCCGCTGCTGCGCCTAAAAACTATTTCTTCAAACTCAAGCACTTTAAACAAACGCCCACAAACAAAAATCACGGACCAACTGCATCAGCCAAATTCAAACTCATCGTCAAGTCCCTGTCCGGACACACCCCAGCCACGCCCTTTCTTGAAGACTGAGATCCTCTGGAAGAGCGCGACTTACTCCCGAGAAAGCGCGCAAGTCCCCCTTCATTTCCTTTGGAGAGATCGACGCGCAACTTTCGAACCCAAGCGGTGGTTGTTTCCCAAGGAGCGAAGGGCGCGCGGAGATCTTCGCCCACCCGCCCAAATAATCAAGTTTTCCGGGTCGAAATGGCACGGAATTAATTGGATGGGGGGGGGGAATAAGCTCCGGGGGAGGAGGAGAGGAAGAGGATCCTAAAATTGCGAAGCGGCAAGGGACCCCTAAGGGTCATCCAGCCCAACCCCCGCTTGCAACAACGCAGGAACCGCGTGGAAGACGGCTGCGTAGTAATAGGAAGACAAAAGGCAAGACTCACCTTTGCAGGGAGGGATTGGAGCAGCAGGAGGAGGCAGGTAAAGGCGGCTCGCGTCACTTTCACGTCCGTTTCTCGTCCATTTCCTTGGAAATGCATCTTGCACGCTCCTCAATTATATATATTTCTCTTTTTAAAAAAATGCAAGCTAGGAATGCTTCGATCCGAATGCGCAATCTCTCTTTTCTTAATGGTGTTTATTTGGGGGGGGGTGTAATAAATGAATAAATAAATAAATACAGAGCCCCCTCCCGCCCACGCCCTAACAGTTACCAACCACCAAACGCTTCTGGCGCGGTCCAAAAACTTGGCACAGCTGCTGGGTAGAGAGCGATCTGCAATCACAGGAAAAACTGGACACACTTTCTCCCCCAAAGAGGAGTAGCGATTTGCCCCTTCCCGTCCCTCCTCTTTTTCTTCTTTCTTTCTTTCTCTCTCTCTCCCGAAGAAGCAACCCAACTGCTAAAACGAAGCGGCCTCTGGGAGGTCGAGCGCGGAGCTGCGTTTGGCATCTGGGGGGGGGGGGGGAGCCGGAAAGTCGCTCCAGATGTTGCTCCGGAGGCGTCGGCGGGCGCAGGAGGAGCCGAGCCTCTTTCTTCCCCGAGGAGGAAGGTTTGCAGTTTTGCAAAAAAAAAAACGAGAGGAAAATGGGGAGGAGAACAAAAAGGGCGCAGAGTCGCTTGCTGGGCGTTGCGCAGAGTTTTCCCTCCTCCGGATCTCTCTCGCAGCCCCCCAAATGCGGTGGGAAAGTTTGCCCGGGGCTGGCGAGGCTGCGAGCGGGTTGCTCTCCGCCTCTTTCCCGGCTCCTGCTTCTTCTTCGCCGCCTCCTCCTCCTTGCAAGCCCCGCGAAGGAGCAGCGGCTGCAACGGCCGGGGACGCGCCTCTTCGCCAACACGCGCTCCCTGGCGGCTGGCTCGCCTGTCTCCTCCCAGAGGTGGGTGCGCCTGGCCTCGCCTCCTTCTCCTCCCTCTCTTCCTCCTCCTGCCTCTTCTCTTCCTCGGTCTTTCTCTCCCACCTCCCACCACCAAAGAAAAACAAAACAAAACCGCAGGAAACATAAAGACATAAGGAGAGCAGTTCGGGCTCAGCATCCTTCAAGAACCTAGGGATGCAGGTAGACTGCCCGTAAACGGGAGGCTCCATCAATTTGTGTGTGAAAGCAGCAGTGCTGGATTTGCGCATAAGCTAAACAAGCTATAGCTTAGGGCCCCACTCTCTTGGGGGCACCCCAAAAAAAATTAAAGGGGAAAAAACTGGATGTACATTTCCAAAATATAAGATAAAAAAACAAATAAAACCTACATACAGCAACAGTGTTTTGTGTTGTGTACGGACCTATAAGGGACGCGGGTGGCGCTGTGGGTTAAACCACAGAGCCTAGGGCTTGCCGATCAGAAGGTCGGCGGTTCGAATCCCCGTGAAGGGGTGAGCTCCCATTGCTCGGTCCCTGCTCCTGCCAACCTAGCAGTTCGAAAGCACGCCAAAAAGTGCAAGTAGATAAATAGGAACCGCTCTGGCGGGAAGGTAAACGGCGTTTCCGTGTGCTGCTCTGGTTCGCCAGAAGCGGCTTAGTCATGCTGGCCACATGACCCGGAAGCTGTACGCCGGCTCTCGGCCAATAAAACGAGATGAGCGCCGCAACCCCAGAGTCGGTCACGACTGGACCTAATGGTCAGGGGTCCCTTTACCTTTAGGTTGGTGGACATTGCTGCCTCCTGTGGCAGGGAGTTCCACAGTCTAACTATGTGCTGTGTAAAGAAGGACTTCCTTTTCTCTGTCCTGAATCTTCCGAAATTCTTCCTTGGTGACCCGGAAACTGCAATTAATCCAGAATGCGGCAGCTAGACTGGTGACTGGGAATGGCCGCCGAGACCACATGACACCGGTCCTGAGAGATCTACATTGGCTCCCAGTACGTTTCCGAGCACAATTCAAAGTGTTGGTGCTGACCTTTAAAGCCCTAAACGGCCTCAGTCCAGTATACCTGAAGGAGCGTCTCCACCCCCATCGTTCAGCCCGGATACTGAGATCCAGCACCGAGGGCCTTCTGGCGGTTCCCTCCCTGCGAGAAGCAAAGCTACAGAGAACCAGGCAGAGGGCCTTCTCGGTGGTGGCACCCTCCCTGTGGAACGCCCTCCCACCAGAGGTCAAAGAGATAAACAACTACCTGACATTCAGAAAATACCTGAAGGCAGCCCTGTTTAGGGAAGTTTTTAATCTGTAACATGTTAATGTATTTTAATATTTGCTGGAAGCCGCCCAGAGTGGCTGGGGAGACCCGGCCAGATGGGCGGGATACAAATAATAAATTATTATTATTATTATTATTATTATCACAGTGGCCAACCAGATGCCTATTATGGGAAACCTGTAAGCAGGATTCGAACATGAGTCCTCTCCCCTCCTGTGGTTTCCAGCAACTGGTCTTCAGAAGCATTGCTGACTCCGTTATGGCTAGTAGCCGTTGCTCGCCTTCAGATTTGCCCAGTCCTCTTTTAAAGCCATCCAAGTTGGCAGCAGCCTTCATTGCCTCTTGTGGCAGGGAGTTTCGTAGTTTAACTTTCTTTTCTCTCCCTCGAATCTTCTGCCCTCTTTCTCCCTACCCTCCAAATGTGCGCGCGCGCACTTTTTATTGAAGTCAAATCAATACAATGAAAATAATAGATGTACAAATGCAAAAGAGCGAGGGAGCAGTGCAGAATGTCTGGAAGAGCAGCTGCCAGCCAGTGCAAGCAATACAGCCCTAGATGGACCAACTTTTTTAATGCATTTTAAGACAGAGTCCTATGCTTCCCTCTACCGCAGAGGTGAGGACCCTCGGGTATGGGGGAGAGGGGTTCCGAAATGTGGCCCTCCATAACTATCTCTCTGGCCCTTGAGACTCTCTCCAGGCCAAGTCCTGCTTCGCACAACCTACCTGGGTGTTTTTCCTTGTCTGGGTATGTCCTTGAACTCTGATAGCACCTCTTGTGTACCTGGACGAAGGAAACAGGGATGTGTGGAGAAACCAGCCTACTGTACAAAGGTAAGCACATTTGTTGCTGTTCCCAGTTTTACTTCTGGACCCCAGAAGAAAATGCGGCCCTCAGACTGATAATGGGCTCCCTACCCACCTATTAGGAGTAGGGCCTTTCCTGTGGTGGCCCCCAGGAGGATTTTATTTAAATTTATTAACATAGAAACGTGTTTGTCGCTGTGCAAGGCAATAGTAGCAGCAGTGAAGGCGTTACTGCATTAATGTAAAGCGCTCTTAATCTCAGGGTCGTGGGTTTGAGCCCCATGTTGGGCAAAGGCAGTGCATTTTTTTTTCTAGGGCTATGCTTGGCAGGGGGTTGGACTGGATGGCCCTTGTGGTCTCTTCCAACTCTATGATTCTATGATTCTATACCCCAAAACATTTTGTGAATCTAAGTTTGGCCTCCTTGAGGGGCAGTATTTCAATATGAGTGGGAAAATGAGAGTACCCCTAAACATTTTTTTTTTTTTAAAAGCACATTTTAAAAGGAAAAAAGCACATTTTTTAAAGGAAAAAAAGCACATTTTTTAAGGAAAAAAGGGGGTTGGACTAGATGACCATTAGGTCCCTTCTAAGTCTACAATTCTATGTGTGTAAGAAAACCAAAAACACCAGGAGCCGAATTTGCCTCTCTTCTTCTCTGTTTAGGATTCTGTGCGTTCAATCTCTTTGAAGATGCCGCAGTTATTAAGAGGTGTTAACAAATTAGGGCAATGGCTGCTTTCCAAAGGCGGGTGTGTGTGCCACTCAGAGCACAATCTGCCTACTCCTAAGTAAACCTCACCAAGCTCTATGGGGCCTGACTCTCAGGACAGGCCTAGGCAAGCCTACTCAGAAGCAAGCTCCCTTGAGAAGGGGTAGGATTGTAGCCTTTCCTTGCAATCCGATAATGGTCTACTCAGAAGTAGATCCTACTGAGTTCAACGGGGCTCGCTCCTAAGTAAGTCAGTATCGGAGCGCAGCTTTACAGTGCAATCAAACCATAGAATTGTAGGGTTGGGGTACCCGGCGGTCATCTAGTCCAACCCCCTGCGATGGAGAATATACCTGCTTTCCTGGGAGTAAGGCCCTCTGAACTCAGTGAGACCGACTTCTAAACGTTGTAGACAGTTCGGCGCCTGTAGGGCAGCTTCCTCTTTTCCAACCAAGATTTTAATCGCAGCCGGCATTTGTATTGGATTTGAAATTGCTGCTTGTTTTTATTGCTGATGTGGGTGTTTTTTAATTTTCGGCGTTTTTTAAATTGCTAATCGCTTCGAGGGATCTCCGTGGGAAAGCGACTCATCACTTAAGCAAGTCAGTAAGGGGAGTCCAGGGCGGCGCTTTGTTTTCTCGCTCTGTGCTTGGCCGCGAAGATGTTCTCAATAATAATAATAATAATAATCTTGCTCCGCTTTCCCTGGAGGTGCACAAAACAGCTTGCAAAATTAAAACGCAGCAGCGCCCAATAATCTCTAAAACCGTGGCGGGTTTGAGACCACAGCAAGAGAGCGAAACGCAAAAAAGCAGGTTTTATTACGGGCAAAATAAAACCACAAACTTGACAGCGCTCTGTGGCAGAAATAAAAGCTTTCAATGGATGTCTTGAAATTTAAAGGGGGGAAGTGAAGTGATTATAATAATATTCATTGCATTTTTATTCCATGCTACCTCCAAAGAGCTCAGAGTGAGGCCCATGTATTCCTGCATTTATCTCCCAACTTTTCCTCCAAGGAGTATGTGGAGTATTCCTGCCTCCTCAGTTAATCTCTACAACGACCCTGCGAGGGAGGCTGTCACTGACTCCAAGGTCACCCAGGGAGCTTTAGGGACCGAGTGGGGATTTGAACCCTGATCTCCCAGGCCCTAATAATCCGACCCTCTAACCACCACACCACACTTCCCTCCTAGAGTCCTTCTGCGAATTAAGTACTTGAATAAATGAAGGTCACCTAAAATATTTTCCTTGGAGCTTGAAATTTGTTTTACTCGGGATGGTTTTATGTGATGTTTTAATGTGGCGCTGTGGGTTAAACCACTGAGCCTAGGGCTTGCCGATCGGAAGGTCAGCGGTTCGAATCCCCGTGACGGGGTGAGCTCCCGTTGCTCGGTCCCTGCTCCTGCCCACCTAGCAGTTTGAAAGCACGTCAACGTGCAAGTAGATAAATAGGTACCACTCCAGCGGGAAGGTAAACGGCGTTTCCGTGCACTGCTCTGGTTCGCCAGAAGCGGCTTAGTCATGCTGGCCAAATAATAATAATAATAATAATAATAATAATAATAATCCTATATAATAATCTTGAAGTGTCCCTGCGTCCACCTTATTTTTCTGTGTGTCACGGAAGTGCGTTCTGCGCATGTCACATGGGGACGCAGGGATTGGCCAGCGGACAGGAAGTGACGGCCGCCCGCCCGCCTCCCTCACAGCCCCGCCGGAGGACGGCCGGCCCGGCCTGGAGGCAGCGGCAGCGAGGAGAACGAGGAGCCCGGGCCAGGCCGTGGCGGCGGCGCCGGGGCCTCGGGCAACCAGCTCGCCCTGGCGCTGCTGCTCCTGCGGAGGGGCGGCGAGGTGGGCGCTGGCGGGAGCGGCCGGAGCGTGCTCGAAGCGGGGGCCGGGAGCAGGGCGCGCCGGGGCCCCGCGAGCCGCTCTGCTGCCTCCTGCCTCCTCTTCTTCTAGAGCCCGTTAGTCAACGGGCTAACTTCAACTAGTAATAATAATAATAATAATAATAATAATAATAATAAATTTTATTTATACCCCGCCCTTCCCAGCCGAAACCGGGCTCAGGGCGGCTAACATCAGTAAAATTACAATAAAGTATATGACCCGGAAGCTGTACGCCGGCTCCCTTGGCCAGTAAAGCGAGATGAGCGCCGCAACCCCAAAGTCGTCCGCGACTGGACCTAATGGTCAGGGGTCCCTTTACCTTTACCTTTAAACCTCTTTTAGTCCTCCCCTTTAAATTATAAAGTGGTACAAAAATTAAATTGACAACAAGAACTCTCACTGGGGGGAAATGGCACCTAGACACCGCGTTGCGGTGACCGTAACCTAGGTTTAGGGTGCCGTTTGGCGGTGAACTTGTATATATTCGAGTTTCTAACACTGCTGGGAATCGCAAGTGTGGAGAGTGGACTCAGGTTCATGAAAACTCCAAAAGTAAATGCATTAACCTTGGCTCATGGTGGATAGCTCAGTCGGGAGAGCATGAGACTCTTAAACTCAGGGTCGTGGGTTCGAGCCCCATGTTGGGCAAAAGATTCCTGCATTGCAGGGGACTGGGATAAATCAGGGGTCAGCAAACTTTTTCAGCAGGGGGCCGGTCCACCGTCCCTCAGACCTTATTTTTTGGGGGGGAAATGAACGAATTCCTATGCCCCACAAATAACCCAGAGATGCGTTTTAAATAAAAGCACACATTGTACTCATGTAAAAACACGCTGATTCCCGGACTGTCCGCGGACCGGATTGAGAAGGCGATTGGGCTGGATCCGGCCTCCTGGCCTTAGGTTGCCTACCCATGGGCTAAATTCAGGGGCGGCAGGGGTGTGTGTGTGCTTCTAATTCTACAGTTCTAGAATTCTACGCTGTTGTGTTCAGATCCTGCTTTCAGGCTTCCCATGAGGGGCATTTGGTTGGCCGCTGGGAGAACAGGACTTTGGCGAGATGGATCCCCTCTTGGCCAGATCCTGCTGCAGAGCTCTCCTTGCGTATTGATTGCCAGCTTTTCCTGGGACTGTGTAGTTAAGGCGCTCAGTGACATGAATATTGCTTCTCCTTCTCCTTCTCCTTCTCCTTCTCCTTCTCCTTCTCCTTCTCCTTCTCCTTCTCCTTCTCCTTAATCTTCTTCTTCTTCTTCCATAAACACAGTTTTAACAATGAGTCCGTAAGTGACTGTGGAGGCCAATTCTGGATCCACACGTCCTTCCACAGTGGGGACATTGGTTTCCGGGTGGGAGTTGATCAGGGTGTGGATTTGCCAAGCGCGCCTTCCTCTTAGCACGTTTCTCCCTTGCGTCCTGAGTTCAAGTGTCTTCAAAGCCCATGACACCTTTGGCAAAGGCTGTTCTCCAACTGGAGCCCTCACAGGCCAGTGTTTCCCAATTGTTGGTGTTTATACCACATTTTTTTTAAATTTGCCTTGAGACAGTGTTTCAACCTCTTTTGTTGACCACCAGCATTGCGCTTTCCATTTTTAAGTTCGGAATAGAGTAGTTGCTTTGGAAGACGATCATCAGGCATCCGCACAACATGACCAGTCCAACGAAGTTGATGTTGAAGAATCATTGCTTGGACACTGGTGACCTTTGCTTCTTCCAGCACACTGGTATTAGTTCGCCTGTCTTCCCAAGTGATGTGTAAAAAAATTTCAGAGAAACTGTTGATGGAATCTTTCAAGGAGTTGGAAATGGCGTTTATAAGTGGTCCATGTTTCGCAAGCATACAGCTTTGTAAACAAGCATTTTGATTTCCCTGCAAATGTCTGGGTCCTCAAACACTCACCTAAGCGGGAAGACTGGATTTGCCAACCTCCCGCTCTGCCTAACAACCCTCTGTTCCGGCAGAAGTCCAGTTGTTATTGATTTCAGAGATGCTAACTTTGATGGAGGCTGAGAAGCCCAGAGCCTGCAGTTTAAGACAATTAAAACCAGAAAGGAGATGGACACCCCCACTGCTTGGGTTATTGGAAGGAGGGGATGGAGGAGAGGGGGAGTGAAACGGAGACAGGAGGACATAAACTTGCCCTGGCCCCAGGGGGCTGACCTAACAGGTCTTTCTTTTCCATCCCTTGATCTCTGGAATCCCCCAGCCCCTTCCCCCATTCCAGGAAGGGCCTTGTCTACATACAACCCTCCTCACAAAGGAGACAGCGGGGGATGCAGGGTCAATAACCATCTTTACAAGCTCACTGTGAATGTAGAGATAATGTTGAAAGGGGGTTGGGGTTGGGAAGATGGCATTGGCGACAGAAAAAGAGGGGGTTTTTTTGGTGGGGGGGGAGACGTCCGCCAAAATCAACGGGGCCTCGACTTTGTATATAGCGTGCTTTCGGGGTTTTTTGGAAAACCGCTTTTCACAATGCTCTCCATTGAAATGAATGGGGCTGCGCTGAGCCACTGCTGCACTCCCATTCATCGCAAAGGGCAAGGAGAGATCCCCGCGGATCTCTGCCATCCGTTCCCCCCATTTTGCGGAGAGGTCCTTCACCTGCCTATTTTTAACCTGGCTTGCCGAGATGCAACATTTCTCCCATGGAAATAGCGACAGCCTATACCATAATAATACAGTGGTACCTCAGTTTATAGGGACCCAGGTGGCGCTGTGGGTTAAACCACAGAGCCTAGGGCTTGCTGATCAGAAGGTCGGCGGTTCGAATCCCCGCAACGGGGTGAGCTCCTGTTGCTTGGTCCCAGCTCCTGCCCACCTAGCAGTTCGAAAGCACGTCAAAGTGCAAGTAGATAAATAGGAACCGCTCTGGTGGGAAGGTAAATAGCGTTTCCGTGCGCTGCTCTGGTTCGCCAGAAGCGGCTTATTCATGCTGGCCACATGACCCGGAAGCTGTACGCTGGCTCTCGGCCAATAAAGCGAGATGAGCGCTGCAACCCCAGAGTCGGACACAACTGGACCTAATAGTCAGGGGTCCCTTTATCTTTACCTTTACCTCGGTTTATAAACTTAATCCTTTCCGGAAGTCCGTTCTTAAACCAAACCTGTTCTTAAACTGAGGTGCGCACTTTCCCCAATGAAGTCTCCCGCCGCCGGTGCCCTTCCACAGTTCGGCTTCTGTTCGTAGACTGAGGTAAAGTTCGCAAACCGGGACACCACTTCCGGTTTTGCGAAGTTCGTAAACCGAATCGTTCGTAAACAGGACTGTTCTTAAACCGAGGTACCACTGTAATAATAATTTTACTATTTGTACCCCGCCCATCTGACTGCGTTGCCCCAGCCACTCTGGGCAGCTTCCAACATTTATAAAAACATAATTAAATGTTACAAAACTTCCCTGTCCAGGCCTGCTTTCAGATGTCTTCTCGAAGTTGTCTAGTTACTTATCTCCTTGGCTTGGGGGGGTCGCATAACTCCATACCTTCCAACGTTTCTCCGATGAAAATAAGGATGTCCTGAGGAAAAGAGGGACGTTCTGGAATCAAATCTGTACATTCTGTGAATCTAGGGCTGTAAATAGGGACACTTGGAGGGCCTGGACTGCCCTCTAGCAAGCATAGGAAGTTGCCCCAAATCCTTGGGTCCACCTAGCCCAGTATTCCCTCCAGGATTTCAGGCACGGGTTCCTACCAGGAGATATCTGGGATTGCTTGTGGGACCTTCTGCATGCAAAGCATCTGTCCTGCCACTGAGCTGCAGCTCTTCCTGCTTCCTAAGCAGCCTTTGAGAGCCAGTGTGGTGTAGTGGTTAAGAGCGGTGGACTCGTAATCTTGTGAACCGGGTTCGATTCCCTGCTCCTCCCCATGCAGCTGCTGGGTGACCTTGGGCTAGTCACACTTCTCTGAAGTCTCTCAGCCCCACTCACCTCACAGAGTGTTTGTTGTGGGGCAGGAAGAAGGGAAAGGAGAATGTGAGCCGCTTTGAGACTCCGTCGGGTAGTGATAAAGCGGGATATCAGATCCAAACTCTTCTCTTCTTTTTAAAGTTCCAAACCATTCTAGATCTATTTCAGACGTTTGGGAGGCATGGCACGAAGATGCACAGCCAACTAGCCCTGAGGGATAGCTCAGTCGGTAGAGCGTGAGACTCTGGATCTCAGGGTTGAGGGTTTGAGTCCCACGTAGGGCGAAAGATTCCTGCATTGCAGCGGGTTCGGCTAGATCAGCGTTTCCCAACCGGTGTGCCGCGGCACAGGAGTGTGCCGCAAGCCACCGGCTCCTGTGCCGCGGGAAGACACCGGCTGCTGTGCTTCCGGGTCGGTCCGGGCTTCCCGCGCCGACCGCCGCCTTCGCAGGGCTGCCGGGCGCTTCGCCCGCTGCCTCTGCTGCCCCGGTCGCGGTCGGGGACGGGCGGGAGGTGCCGGTGCCACCGGGCTCGCTCGGGGCCGGGTGGAGGTGCTGCCGGGGGGCTGGGCGCTGGAGGGGGGGTGGGCGCCTGGCCCGCCGATCTCCCGCTCCATTTTCGCCCGCCTGGGTCGTTCCCCTCCTTCCCGCCAGGGCGCGCGGACACCCCGCCCCCCAGGTCGGGGTGCATGTGGTGGTGGTGTGCCGCGAGATTTTTTTCGTGGGGCAGGTGTGCCGTTGCCCCGAGGAGGTTGGAAAACACTGGGCTAGATGACTGGATGCGCTGCTCTGGTTCACCAGAAGCGGCTTAGGCACGCTGGCCACATGACCCGGTCCCTTTACCTTTTCAGGTCGCGGCTCGTCCCAACTTTGCAAGGCCCTGCAAATAGCCCATCAGGAACAACGGGCAAGCTGCTTTTGTTCCAAACTGGAACCGGGCATCTTCACCCCCGTTTGCAATGGAAGAAAAACCTCTTTCCATTGCAGCTGGCCAGTGCAAAGCCGCTGCCCAATCCTAGTCCAGAGGCAAAGGTTTGAAGTCCCCCTGCCAGCAGCCCTGACCCGCCTGGACTGCCCGTCTTTGCTTTTATTTTTTTTAAAGAAACCACAACACTCTTGCATGCCAGGGCTAAGTGCATCATGCCATAGTTCTAGTAATAATAATAATAATAATAATTTATTATTTGTACCCCGCCCATCTGGCTGGGTCTCCTCAGCCACTCTGGGCGGCTTCCAGCAAATATTAAAATACATTAACATGTTACAGATTAAAAACTTCCCTAAACAGGGCTGCCTTCAGGTGTTTTCTAAATGTTATGTAGGTGTTGATCCCTTTGACCTCTGATGGGAGGGCGTTCCTCAGGGCGGGCGCCACTACCGAGAAGGCCCTCTGCCTGGTTCCCTGTAGCTTTGCTTCTCGCAGTGAGGGAACCGCCAGAAGGCCCTCGGCACTGGACCTCAGTGTCCGGGCTGAACGGTGGGGGTGGAGACGCTCCTTCAGGTATACAGGACCGAGGCTGTTTAGGGCTTTAAAGGTCAGCACCAAGACTTTGAATTGTGCTCGGAAACGTACTGGGAGCCAATGTAGATCTCTCAGGACTGGTGTTATATGGTCCCGGCGACCGCTCCCAGTCACCAGTCTAGCTAGTTACAGGTAGGTAGCCGTGTTGGCTTGCCATAGTCGAAATAAAATAAAAAAATTCCTTCCAGCAGCACCTTAGAGACCAACTAAGTTTGTTCTTGGTATGAGCTTTCGTGTGTATCTGAAGAAGTGTGCATGCACACGAAAGCTCATACCAATAACAAACTTAGTTGGTCTCTAAGGCGCTACTGGAAGGATTTTTTTTTATTTTGCATCATGCCAATTTGTGATGTGCAGAAGGCATCGTCTCAAAGAGGCTTTCTTCCTGTGCAGGGGGGGGGGCAACTTCTATTACCTGCGGCTTGTATCAGCACTTGCATGAATATAACACACACACACACACACACACACACACACACTGCGCTTTTTTTCCTTAAAAAATGTTTAGGGGTACTCTCATTTTGCTCCCAGACAGGCTCCTACAATGGATGGGTTTTGGGGGTTTTTTTGGTCCTGAACCGACCAGGATAATGTGTTTGGGGAGAGCGGGGGCTTGCAAGGGGTGTAATTTTGGGGCACCCCACAAGCTGTTTGCTGAGCAGGCCTGTTATCTAAATACCACTCATTTAGATAAAAGGGGGCTTGTTCCTTCTTCCTCTTCTCTTCCTTTTTTGTATGTGTGCCTTTCCCTCTGATCTGTCCCTCCTACTCTTTGGAATCCGCCAGGCCAAGGGGGTATATTAACCCTGCCAGATGAACAGTAGCAAGAGGCTGGCGCCTTTGATCTTGCTGGCATCCCAGCTGGATTTTAAAGAGCAGGAAGCAGGCAGAGCAGCCCCCCCTCCCCGCTCCCTCCCTCCTCCCAGCCGGGCCTCACGCTGCACCCCCTTCACCCCCAGGCAATGTTGCTCAGGGAGCAGCTTGCAATGCTTCGGTGAGGATGTTCCCCCTCGGTTATTAATCCTTTCCTGACCGCCTAGGTCGCTTCTCTGAATTTTGCAAGGCAGACGTGTCTGGCCGGAACGCATCTATTGCGGGGAAAGTACGCAAAAATATGGGGAAACAGCGAAAAATAACATCCGACATGCAAAGGGAAAACCTTTTGCAAAAATGGAGAAGTATATTAGTCGCACACAAATGTGTTTATTAGGAGAAATCCACACTAGACTAGTGGGTGGCACTGTGGGTTAAACCACAGAGCCTAGGGCTTGCTGATCAGAAGGTCGGTGGTTCGAATCCCCGCGACGGGGTGAGCTTCCATTGCTCGGTCCCTGCTCCTGCCAACCTAGCAGTTCAAAAGCACACCAGTGCAAGTAGATAAATAGGTACCGCTCCGGCGGGAAGGTCAACGGCGTTTCCGTGCACTGCTCTGTTTCGCCAGAAGCGGCTTAGTCATGCTGGCCACATGACCCGGAAGCTGTACGCCGGCTCCCTCGGCCTATAGAGCGAGATGAGCGCCACAACCCCAGAGTCGTCCGCGACTGGACCTAATAGTCAGGGGTCCCTTTACCTTTACACTAGACGAATTTTCACGAGCGCTTAAAAAAATAAACGGGGGAGAACTAATTTTGGGGGGAAACCGAGGTGCTGGGACAATCGATTCCAACCCTACAGTTCTTGGATTCTATGAGATTTCCTGTCCCAGGAACGTGTGGCAACGACAGCGTTAAGGACCCTGGTGTGAGCCTCTTGTCTTCCACGTTATTTTGCCGGTGCACCCCAGTCCCAAAATACCTGATTCTCCTGTTTTGCAGACCTGCTCTGATTTTGCAGGGGCCGCCAGCTGGGTGTGTGTGTGTATTTGCCTGTTTGCACTCTGAGCCCCTAGAAAGCTCTCAGGTGATACGGAACCTGCTTAAAAGCCTGAAGAACCAGTTGCCTCCTGGGGGGTCACCCCAAATTTATGACGAGCGTTCTGCAAACTCAGCAGTTTGGGCTGGAGAAAATGGTCGTGGATCTCATAAGAGACAGTCGCCTGGGCTGGCCAGATCTTATTTTTGGGTTTAGGGTAGGGGTGGGTCACCTCCCGGGAGAACCACATGTCAGAGGTGGGTGGGGCCAGAAGGAAAAAGTATGCGGAGCAACAGTTACGATTCTTCCCTTTGTACGGCTACACTAAAGCTAAGCGCTCAACGGCATCTCCATCCTGGTCAACAACAACCCTATTCTTCTGGCTAGATTCCAGAAGGACCATGTAATAAACAGGGAAATCCAAATTTTCTCAGAGCCAGTGTGGTGTAGTGGTTAAGAGCGGTGGACTCGTAATCTGGTGAACCGGGTTTGCGTCTCCTCTCCTCCACATGCAGCTGCTGGGTGATCTTGGACTAGTCACACTTCTCTGAAGTCTCTCAGCCCCACTCAGTTCACAGAGAGTTTGTTGTGGGGGAGGAAGGGAAAGGAGAATGTGAGCCGCTTTAAGACTCCTTCGGGTAGTGATAAAGCAGGATATCAAATCGAAACTCTTCTTCTTCTTCTCTTTTTAAAAAACAGAGCATTTTTCGAGCAGGTTATTTTACTAAAATGTGTGCATGCTTCCCTAAGAAATGCCGGAGGCTGGATTGCCAACTGTCATGGATACTTGGGTTGAGATTCCTTCATGGCAGGGGGTTGGTCTAGATGACCGTCGGGGTCCCTTTCAACTGCACAATTCTATGATTCTGTGAAATGCAGTACTGGATGGTCGCTATAACAAGCTCACTTACGAAGGCAGATTCTGTACTTGTGGCCAATATCAGGCAGAAGACATTTCCCCCTGTCTGCTAATCCAGCGTTTCCCAACCGGTGTGCCGTGGCACACTGGTGTGCCGCGAGACACCGGCTGATGTGCCACGGAAAAAGGGACCTGCAGCCCAGGGCTGCACAGGACCATGGCGGCGGCGCTGCTGGAGCCCAGCGGCGAAGCGGAAGCCAGGGTGGCGCTGCTCCCTTGGCTGCTGCAGCAGCAGCAGCAACAGAAGCCTCGCGGGAGAATCCCGACCTGGTGCCCCAGCTGATGGGCGGGAGAAAGGACGCCGCGCTACAGCTGATCCCAGAGGTAACTCTGGGTCAGGAGACCCGGCGCAGCCAGGTGGGGGAGGAGCGGTGTGCCGCGAGATTTTTTAATGAAACAAGTGTGCCGTTGCCTAGATTAGGTTGGGAAACACTGTGCTAATCTGCCCTAATACAGAGTGATCCAAGAGAGATTTCTGAAATCTTTGTCGACACACAGAAGGAATACCTTGGTAGAAACAGCACAATTCTTTTCCTTGAGTGAAACAGGCGGCTTTGTGACAAAAGGAAGTGCCTCTCTTTGTAAAGGCTGCAAAGAAGATTAGAGATAGATACATAGCATTGCTGCAAGTTATTTCATAGAGTCATAGCACTGCAGAGTTGGAAAGGATCCAGAGGCTCATCTAGATCAACCCCCTACAATGCAGGAATTTATGAGGGGCGCGGGTGGCGCTGTGGGTTAAACCACAGAGCCTAGGGCTTGCCGATCAGAAGGTCGGCGGCTCGAATCCCCGCGACTGGGTGAGCTTCCGTTGCTCGGTCCCTGCTCCTGCCCACCTAGCAGTTCGAAAGCACGTCAAAGTGCAAGTAGATACGGTAAGTAGCACCAAAACACCAGACATTAAACGCTCCTCAAATCAGGGTTGCTTTCAGGTGTCCGCAAAAAGTCCTGTGATTATTTATCTCTTTGACATCTGACGGGAGGGCGTTCCACAGGACGGGCGTAACTACTCAGAATTAAACCTGGGCGGATTTAAAACTATATACAGTATGCCTATGTGTGGATAGATAGATAGATAGATAGATAGATAGATAGATAGATAGATAGATAGATAAAACCTGTTTAAAACATACTGATAATTTAAAAACAGCTTGGGAGTCTCATAACCATATCTATCTGTCTATTGTTGTGGAAAAATTTGAGGTTGGCTTTTGCTGCCCGGCTCCCCAAAGCTCTTCTCCACGATCGGTCAGAGAAGAATGGATGGAGGCAGAAACCAGTACAGTAGAAGGAAAGCAAAGACCGGGTGGGAATACAGGGTGCCGTAGGCTACAGTACTAGATCATGGACTTAAGGGACTTGGAGTTCCTTGGGGAGTTGTTATATTGTTTCCAAAGCAACTACTCTATTCCAAACTTAATAATAATAATAATAATAATAATAATAATAAATTTTATTTATACCCCGCCCTTCCCAGCCGAAACCGGGCTCAGGGCGGCTAACATCAGAAAAATTACAATAAAAATATAAAACGAAAACCATTAATTAAAATACAGATTAAAAAGACAATTTAAAATTTAAAATGCCGCTTCACACCCATACTCATACTCAAAACCAAGGGGAGTCCAACCCGAAGGCCAGGTGGAACAGCTCTGTCTTGCAGGCCCTGCGGAAAGATGTCAAATCCCGCTGGGCCCTGGTCTCTTGTGACAGAGTGTTCCACCAGGTTGGGGCCAGTACAGAAAAGGCTCTGGCCCTAGTTGACATCAGTCTAACGGCCTTGTGGCTCGGGACCTCCAAAAAGTTGTTATTTGTGGACCTTAGGTCCTTTGCGTGGCATACCGGGAGAGGCGGTCCCGTAGGTACAAGGGTCCTAGGCCGCATAGGCTACTAGATCAAAATGGATAGCGTAATGCTGGTGGTCAACAAAAGAGGTTTAAAGACTCTCTCAAGGCAATTTTTAAAAAATGTGGTATAAACACCGACAACTGGGAAACACTGGCCTGCGAGGGCTCCAGTTGGAGAACAGCCTTTGCCAAAGGTGTCATGGGCTTTGAAGACACTTGAACTCAGGACGCAAGGGAGAAACGTGCTAAGAGGAAGGCACGCTTGGCAAATCCACACCAAGATCAACTCACGCCCAGAAACCAATGTCCCCACTGTGGAAGGATGCGTGGATCCAGAATTGGCCTGCACAGTCACTTACGGACTCATGGTTAAATCTGTGTTTATGGAAGACAATCTTCCTTGGCTACGAGGGATCGCCAAGAAGACGAAGAAGGGGAGTTGGGAAGCAAAAGCCAACCCCAACATTTTTCTACAACGCTATCAGATACGGGGTATCAATGCCTTTTAACGAGGCAGAAATGTTCCCCTTCCTCCTGAACAAAAAGAAACTGTTATTCCTGTTCTATCTTCCGCACTGAGCAAATGTGTGGCAGCCAGACCCAGGCCATGGTTGTTAAATAGACTGACATCTTGAAATTTCTTTGGCTTTGTGGACTTGGGGGGGGGCTGGGAGCCCTACACACTCACCCCGTTTCCCCAAAACACCCCCACCCCCTTCTTAACAGGCGGCTTCGGGAGAGCGCTGGCAGTGTGAGGGTCGTAACACAAAGATCCCAGGACTTTAAAGGGATCCAGCGAGGGGATCATAAAATTCTAGGGCCCTCTCCTTCCCAGTGGGGGGAGCCTGGCCCCACAGCTGCCTGCCTCTGATCTTTCTCAATGACCCTCCTTTGAAGTGCCTCAACCCCTCCTGCCTATTCTTCCCACCAGCGGAAAAAAATATACACCATTTGTTAATCCTCCAGCTTGGAATTGGGGGTGGCTTGGCAGGTACCTGGGAAACACTTGGAGGGGGGTTTGGAAAAGAGGGTCTGCGAGGAAACAAGAAGCCCACCTTGCTTAGTACGTCTGCAACCAACGGCAAAATCGGCTGCTGCTTCACAGCTCCTTCTCAAAGCACACCTCCGTCAGAAAACTACGTTTTAGAGATATTGCTGGCCTCAGAGGTAGGGAACCTGAGGTCTGGGGGGCCAGATCCAGCCCTCCAGGCACCTCTGTGTGGTTTTTGGGACTCCCTCCATGCCACTTAAAAAGGGACGCGGGTGGCGCTGTGGGTTAAACCACAAAGCCTAGGGTTTGCTGATCAGAAGGTCGGCGGTTCGAATCCCCACGACGGGGTGAGCTCCCGTTGCTCGGTCCCTGCTCCTGCCAACCTAGCAGTTCGAAAGCACGTCAAAGTGCAAGTAGATAAATAGGTACCACTCCGGTGGGAAGGTAAACGGCGTTTCCATGCACTGCTCTGGTTCGCCAGAAGCGGTTTTGTCATGCTGGCCACATGACCCGGAAGCTGTACGCCAGCTCCCTCGGCCAATGAAGTGAGATGAGCGCCGTGACCCCAGAGTTGTTTGCGACTGGACCTAACGGTCAGAGGTCCCTTTACCTTTTATCCTGACTGGCACACACAAAGGTCACACAGAGGTCAGATTTTACCCGGTCTTTATTGAGCATTAGTTCTGATCCATTTACAGGAGTGGTTATGTTCATCTCTTTTATTCATTTAACGAAATCTGTATCTTGCCTATTTGTAATCAAACCTCTAAGCGGTACACTACATTAAAATCATCCGTAAAAAAAGTTTAAAACAAGGCATTAAAAACATTTTAAAAAATCATTACAATTAGTAGCAGGCTGAAACCTGTCACCATCTATGGGTCTGGGCAGGCTTGCCTAACAAAAAATGTTTTAAGCAGAGGAAAACTATGCTGCGAAGGGGTCAATAGGCAGGGAGTTCCATAGTGTAGCTGCTCACGGACTTAAGAGATGTGTCTGGCTGCGCAGCTCACAGGGTAGATAAAAATTAATGGGTTTTTTAATATAAAAAAACCCCAAATCAGATTTTTTTTTATTTGAATCAGATTTTTAAATTAAAATGCTTTTGGAGGAAAAATCTTTCTAAAGATAATTTCCTATTGAAGTTACATTATAGTCCAAAGGCTATTCAGGAAATAAGGATTTGTTTAAAGTTTTTCGTGTAGGCTAAAACTCAGTCTAAGTTTTTTATTATTGTTGTTTAACCACATCAGTTTACATGGATACATTTGCTATAATGTTATTGTTTTAGTAAAATAAATTGTTTAAATTGTTATTAAGGAAATGATGGTTTTTCTCCTTCCAATAAAGTACAGCAGAAAAGTTGTTCAAATATAAACAGTTAACTTATTAAACCTCACCATAATTTCATAATTATCTGTCTATGTATTTCTAATCAGGGGCGTACCCAGGATCAAAACTAGGGGGGGGCAAGCCATGGTCGTTCAGGTTTGCTTTGAATGGACGCTGATCATTTTTGCTTCTAGGGCTGCCTTCTAGGGGGGGGGCAGCTGCCCCCCTCTGCCCCCCTGGGTACGCCCATGTTTCTAATAGTATAACCAAATCAGTAATTTTTGATATAATTGTAAAAGTTACTCTGAAAATTTTATTCTTCCAAAAATGAAACCTTCATCTGGCTGTTAAGATGATACCAGCAAGAATGAGTCTTTCTGTAAAAAGAAGAAGATTTAAATCAAGACTAGTGACTTAAAATTGTGATTTAAATCGATTCGATTTAAATCAAACCTGCCCTGCCAGCTCACCCCCAACTTGCTGCAGATTTTCCATGAGGAATGCAAAAAAGCTTCATAGTTTTACTGAACTCGTTCCAAGAGGCCCGAGTTCGAAAGGCGCCTTGCACACCTTGCGGATCATAAAGGCCGTTCCCATCTCTCTTCCGGCTCGGGAATCTTTGCTCACCTCCTCGTCTTCCTACCAGCCTCTGACCGGCTTCCAGGTAGCGACCACACGCCCCTCGCTGTGGACGTAGTAGACCGGGTGCATGGCAGCGGTGGCGCAGGCCTGTCGGGGAGACAGAGGGGGCACCAAGAGTTGTGCACGTGTTAAAAAGCCAGAATAATAATAATAATAATAATAATAATAGTATAATTTACTATTTATACCCCATCCATCTGGCTGGGTTTCTCCAGCCGCTCTGGGCAGCTTCCAACAAAATATTAAATTACAATAGTCTGTTAAACATTCCCTAAACAGGGCTGCCTTCAGATGTCTTCTAAAAGTCTGGTACTGTACCCTGTTTCCCCTTTTTTAATACGTAGTCATAAAGTAAGCCATGGCAGGGTTTTTTTACCTTTGTGAGAAGTAAGACGTACCCCAAAAGTAAGCCGTGGTGCCGCCACAGGGGGAGGCTGTACCATACCATACTGACGTAATAAAAATAAGACATCCCCCTGAAAATAAGCCACCCTGTGTTTTTTTGAGGAAAAAAAATTATAAGATGGTGTCTTAAAAAGGGGGAAAGACGGTAGTTGTTTTTCTCTTTGACATCTGGTGGGAGCATAGTTGTCAACCCTCCCTTTTTTTGGTGGGAAACTCCCTTATTCCAATGCCGTTTCCCGCTGCTATCCCGGACTGTTGATATCCCTTAAATTTCCCGGATTTCAAAGGAAGCAGCTCCTCTCCCTCCCTGCCGGCCAGGGAGGCTCCTCAGCTGCGTTGCTCGGCTGCCAATAAGGAGTCTGAGACCGACTGGGGGCGGAGCTTGCATGCCTTGTGCAGCCAGACCCTCACGCCCAACCAGACAGACAGCCTGCCTGCCGTCTGCGCGCTCGCTCTTTCGCTCACCCGTTCGCACGCAGCCTCTGGAGCACAGGGTGGCGAGGCTACTTGGTGCCATTGCACCGCCCTCGCGGCATCCCTTATTTTCAAATCCGAAGGTTTGGGGGGGAAATCCCTTATTTTCAAATCCGAAAGATGACAGCTATGGGTGGGAGGGCGTTCCACAGGGCAGGCTTTTTTTGTTAGGCATTATAAGTCAAGACTTGCCAAAAGAACAGAAAAAGTTATTTATGTATGCGACAACAGCGGCTAGGATTTTACTAGCCCCCAAAATGGAAAGATGACAAGACTCCAATGAAAGAAGAGTGGCAAGCAAAAATGATGGCATGCGCTGAAATGGCGAAGCTAAGTGCAAAACTTAGACATAAGGACAGAGGTAGGCAACCTAAGGCCCGGGGACCGGATGCAGCCCAATCGCCTTCTCAATCCGGCCCGCGGACAATCCAGGAAATCAGTATGTTTTTACATGAGTAGAATGTGTGCTTTTATTTCAAATGCATCTCTGGGTTATTTGTGGGGCCTGTCTGGTGTTTTTACATGAGTAGAATGTGTTCTTTTATTTAAAATGCATCTCTGGGTTATTTGTGGGGCCTGCCTGGTGTTTTCACATGAGTAGAATGTGTGCTTTTATTTCAAATGCATCCGTGTGGAAACGGCCATGGCAGCCCCCGCCTCTCTTTGCCCTTTTGGCTCCCAGCCCCTTCACGAACAGGGACATGGCGAGGACGGGACAGGGGCTGCTTGGAGCCCCTGAGGGAGGGGGGCCGTCGGCCTAGGGCGGGCGTGTGAGAGGAATCCTTGTGTAACTCCCATCACTCACACACACAAAATGGCCGCCAGCAACTTTCTTTGAGTGCAGGGCGAGGCAGCCCCTCCCCTCCCGCACTTCCGATTGGCGGCCTCCGACCGTCTCATCTGCATAGAGTCTCTGCGTCGTCCAATCCCTGCGTCCGTGTGGGGCATGCCCAGTTGCGAATTCCACTGACACACGGAAAGTACGGACGGACACAGGCTCTTTATTATATAGGATGCATATCTGGGTTATTTGTGGGGCAGAGGAATTCGTTCATTTCCCCCCCCTAAAATATAGTCTGGCGCAACACAAGGTCTGAGGGACAGTGGACCGGCCCATGGCTGAAAAAGGTTGCTGAACCCTGAATAAGGACTGGGAACCATTTATGTTGTTGTTGTTCAGTCGTTCAGTCGTGTCCGACTCTTCGTGACCCCATGGACCAGAGCACGCCAGGCACGCCTGTCCTTCACTGCCTCTCGCAGATTGGCCAAACTCATGTTAGTAGCTTCGAGAACACTGTCCAACCATCTCGTCCTATGTCGTCCCCTTCTCCTTGTGCCCTCAATCTTTCCCAACATCAGGGTCTTTTCTAGGGAGTCTTCTCTTCTCATGAGGTGGCCAAAGTACTGGAGCCTCAGCTTCAGGATCTGTCCTTCCAGTGAGCACTCAGGGCTGATTTCCTTCAGAATGGAGAGGTTTGATCTTCTTGCAGTCCATGGGACTCTCAAGAGTCTCCTCCAGCACCATAATTCAAAAGCATCAATTCTTCGGCGATCAGCTTTCTTTATGGTCCAGCTCTCACTTCCGTACATTACTACTGGGAAAACCATAGCTTTAACTATACGGACCTTTGTTGGCAAGGTGATGTCTTTGCTTTTTAAGATGCTGTCTAGGTTTGTCATTGCTTTTCTCCCAAGAAGCAGGCGTCTTCTAATTTCGTGACTGCTGTCACCATCTGCAGTGATCATGGAACCCAATTTATGTTGTATCGACAGAAAAACCGTAAAGATTGTAGACTCACCAGCAGGGTTTGAGTAAACACTTACAGTTAACAACGTAGAAATAAAGATGGGAAAATGGGAAAATAATAAAGCGCAAGGGGAAATGTGAAAATAAGTAGGGTATAAAAATGTGAAGAATGTAATAATATTTAAGTTAAAGACTGCATATTAAGGTAAAATAAAACAAGCAGAAGGGATGTGGGTGGCGCTGTGGGTTAAACCACAGAGCCTAGGGCTTGCCGATCAGAAGGTCGGCGGTTCGAATCCCCGCAATGGGGTGAGCTCCCGTTGCTCGGTCCCTGCTCCTGCCAACCTAGCAGTTGCCAAACGCTGCCAAACGGCATTTCCGTGCGCAGCTCTGGTTCGCCAGAAGTGGCGTTGTCATGCTGGCCACATGACCCGGAAGCTGTATGCCAGCTCCCTTGGCCAGTAAAGCGAGATGAGCACCGCAACCCCAGAGTCATCCATGACTGGACCTAACGGTCAGGGGTCCCTTCACCCTTTACCTTTAAAACAAGCAGGGGAAGCAAATGTTCAAAGAACCAGAAAGGGAAGTTGAGGGAAGACGTGTGCGGGGGGTGGGGGAGTTGGGGATTTATATCCTATTTTGTTTTTGAGATAATGTTGATTGTGATTTGAGATAATGTTGATTGTAAAATCTGTAAAACTCAATAAAAATTATTCCCCCCCTCCCCGCCAAAAAAGAGTTGTGTCCTTGTGCAAGAGAGAGAGGATCAGGAGGGAAGACCACACACACACACACACACACACACACACACACACACACAGGGAAAGGCACTCTGAACATGGGCAGAGGCGCTCCTCCCTCCAGCGAGGTTGAAGGCATGCCAGTTTCTCCGTGCGCAGATGCTCTCCAGTGCGCAAGCCGTACTTACGTGATAAGGGATCAGCGCCAGGAGGCTGCCCAGGGGGAACTGGGCAAAATCCAGCTCGCCGGCCACGGGTTCGATTCTGCCGTGCTCCTGGGTCATCCCTACCAACCTGTGGAGGAGAAGAGGGAGCCGTAAGCCCTTTGGGATTTGCTTCAGAGACCCCCCTATTCCTCCCTCAGGTTGCCTATTGACTTCCGGCCTTGCGCCACAAAGAGAACAGGGAAGACGCCTGCCTGAGGTCAAGTGGCAGGGAGTTCCGGGGGGTAGGTGCTGCTGCACGAAAATAGCCATCTCATGGGTGTGAGGCTGACATGGCACCCGTAAGGTGCCAACCGCATTTGGGAGGACAGTGTACAGTTCCTGTCGCCTCACCTCAAGAAGGAGATGGCCGAGTTGGGAAAAGGTTCGGAAATGGCCGCCAAAACTATCGAGGGGGTGCAGTGTTTCGGACTTTTCCGTTTAGAGAAAAGGCGAGTAAAAGGCGAAATGGTAGACATTTTTTTTTAAAAAAAAATCCCTGGAAAACCTACGATTTACTGCCGGATCGGAACAAACGTTTCCCGCGGTTTGACGTTCGTTACGATTCAGGAGCAACGTCGCGGGTTTTCCTACGGAAAGCGGCGAGACAAAAGGAAGGCCTTTCTGAACTGTGCTTGGAAATCGTGGGGAAAATGGGAAAAACCGTAGGACGCCGTGAGGATAAGCTCTGAGGCCGTTTGCTGGGGAGACATACGGCAGCAGTAGGCTATTGCCTGCATTCTGGGCTTCCCCAAGTCAGGATGGTCAGATCCTGCAAGGCCCTTTGTAGGAAAGCCAAATTTTGGAGGGTGTTCCTTTAAGATGTTGACAAAGCCAGGATCGACAGCACCAATGCAGGCCGCAAGAGAGCTCCATTTACTTGAGGTTGGGATGGCCTTCTACCAGGGCGTATCCTGTCGGCAGCTGCCCCAGGCTGTGGAGGCTCAGGCCGGTCCAGCCGCAGTCCACTAGCATCTGGTTGCGGTGTGGGTAGTGGCCAATCACCCTGGTCAAGACCCGGACGGCGATGTCCTCCATCTGGCAGGAGCCGATCGTCATCTGCTGGGCATCTGGAAGGGAGAGAGGGAGGCGGAGTCACTGGTTGGGAGATTCTCACATAGACAAATTGAAATGAAATCGTTCCAGGGGCCACCACAGAAAAGGCCCCGCTGCTGGGAGATGGAGGGACCGAGGGCTGCATTCCGTCCTGGGCAAGATTCAGAGGGCCACAGATCAGTGGCAGACGGGGACATACCCGTATTTTTCGCTCCATAAGACGCACCTGAACATAAGACGCACCTAGTTTTTAGAGGAGGAAAGGGGGAAAGCCCTGTTTTTTTGAGGATCAGCTCAAAGTGGTGCAGCTTTTTTTTGCAAAGGGAAAAGCCCTGCTTTTTTTGAGGATCAGCTCAAAGTGGTGCAGCTTTTTTTGCAAAGGGAAAAGCCCTGTTTTTTTGAGGATCAGCTGAAAGTGGTGCAGCTTCTTTTGCAAAGAGGAAAAGCCCCGTTTTTATGGGGTTCAACTCACAGTTTGCAGCTTCTAGTCCTACAGGTAAGGGAGCCATTTCTACAGTTTCCAGACAGATAATCTAATCAGCCAGTCACATGTCGCTGGGGAAACAAACAGCCTCCCTCTGCATTCAACAACGGAGGCCTGGGCAAGGGGGCGGGGCTGGAAAGGGAGCCTTATCTCTCTCCCTGATCGCTTGCTAAACAGCTGTTCAGCGGCTTCCTTTCAACACCCTCTTCTCTCTTTGTAAAAAAAAGAGCACAATCTGCTTTTGGCCCCTAGGCAATTTGGCTCCAGGGACCATTCATTCGCTCCATAAGACGCACAGACATTTCCCCTTACTTTTTAGGAGGGGAAAAGTGCGTCTTATGGAGCGAAAAATACGGTAGGTAATAGTGACCACCGAGATCTCTGTGAAAAGTGATTGGTTAGATCGCTCAGATCAAGGGAAGTCTAACTATTGCTCTCTTCTGCTTTGGTCAGATCACATCTGGAGTCTTGGGTCCAATTCTGGGCACCACGATTTATTTATTTATTTATTTATTTATTTATAAAATAATTTTTATTGGTTTTACAATTTTATAAGCACATAACATATCGGTTAAATTTTCATACTTCCCCCCTCTCACCGTGGGAATCCCAGATCCACCCCCCCCCCCCTCACAGAGGTGTACATATTCATTATACATTTAACCTTGCTAGTATTTTCCCATAACATTGCTTGGGCCTGGCCCATTTTTGTAGGCCAGGCATTTCTAATTCTCTCAATTTCATGTTTCAATTGACTTCCTCGCATCCCTCCCTGTTGAATTCATAATAAATAATCTTTATCAGGTTCATACATCTTCTTTTGATACATCATCAAGTACATAGGTAAATTTACTTATTAATCCTAGATTCACACCTAAGCATCCAGATACTTCTGTTTTTCCCCTATGTTCTTCCCATCTTTACTCCCCCCCTTCCTCCCCTTGGTCTCAGAGTGTTTAGACATATTATCTTCCTTTACTTAATCATTTAAAAATTAATAATCCTTATTCATCACTCATGCCAGTAACCATATCCATATTCATTGTCCTTAAAGCCAGAAAAGTAGTCCATTTTCCTGGGCACCACGATTTAAGAAGGATGTTGACAAGCTGGAAAGGTGTGCAGAGGAGGGTGGCCAAGATGACCAAGGGTCTGGAAACCGAGCCTGATGAGGAAGGGTTGAAGGAGCTGCGTATGTTTAGCCTGGATAAGAGGAGACTGAGAGGAGATATATGAGAGCCATCTTCAAATATCTCAAGGGCTGTCGCATAGGAGAGCAAACAAGCTTGTTTTCTCCTGCTCTGGAGGGTAGGACTCGAACCCATGGCTTCAAGTTACAAGGAAGGAGATTCTGACTAAACATGATCAAGAGCTTTATGACAATGAGAGCCATTCGACGGACCCCCTTGGGAGATGGTGGGCTTTCCTCCCTTGGGGGTGTTTAAAGCAGGGGTTCGGACGGCCATCTGCCGGGGATTCCTTCGCGGCGATTCCTGCATCACAAAAGGTTGGACTGGATGGCCTTTGGAGGTCCCTCCTGACGCTATAATCTGAGATTCCTGAACAGTACGCAGTGGCAACGTGGACCCCCGGGGACCCCTCTCAGACACTGCGCCGCTCTTGCGCCGCTGTGCCAAATGTCGCCAGCTCAAGGGGCCTCCCGGATCGCTGGGGCTGATTTATTCTTTCCCTGCGGAGGACAGATTCCCCCACCATCCCTCCCCGCCAGCATGCTTTGGAACGAGCTCTGTGGGGGGAGAGAAACACATGGAAAGTGTTACTGGAAACAGAGGAGTAAATCTACATAAATTATGTGGGGGGAGTGGGAGGGAACTTCCACTTCTGGTGGATCTTTCCAGCAAAAAAACCCAGGTGGGGCTGGCATGCCATTGTTAACTTTTTCCATCTGCCTTTTAAAATGGGAACCTTTCCCAGTGGCAGAGCCGCCTGTGGCGCCTCCAGTTAGAAAAACGGATCTCATGAGCGTCCACGGAGCCAGAGGGGACTTGGAGAGCTGCTGCAAGCCAGAGCCTGGCTAGCTTGGTGTTCTTCGCGGAGCTGATGCTACAATAATGGCTTCGGTCCAAGCGATCTATTCCTCACACGGACCTGCCTGAGCTTTGAGATCTTCAGGGGAGGCCCATCTCTCAGTCCTGCCCCCCTCCCTGGCATACTTGGTGGGCAGGGCCTTCCCGGTGGTGGCTCCTCCCAGGAAACTTTGGAACTCCCTGCCCTAGGGAAGTTAAGACTGGCTCTCTCCTCGATGTCATTCCGCCGGCAGGCGAATACCTTCTGTTTCCAACAGGTTTTGGGGAACAGGCTGCTTTTGATGAAAGGACTGGCGCCATGCTGTTTTTATAGTAATCATCGAATTGTAGAGTCGGAAGGGACCCTGAGGGTCATCCAGTCCAACCCCCTGCAATACAGGAATTTTTTTGCCCAACGTGGGGCTCGAACCCACGACCCTGAGATGAAGAGCCTCATGCTCTACCAACTGAGATATCCATGCACCACAGATACACGCAGTCAAGTCTCAACCCAATATGGAGTTAAAGTGTTGAGAGACAATGGAGTGCGCCTCTGGAGGGTGAAGTTAAACCGCTGCATTTGCAACACCGGAGTGACCTGCCTGGGCAGTGTGTCTGGAGGTCCTGGGCTGCCCAGACGACAAGACCCCCCTCTCGGCCTCGCTGATGGGGTCCAAAGGAAAGCAGGGCAAGACGTTTGGCACTGGCTTGGCTGCAGGAGTTGCCAGAAGGAGACACCACTCCCGATTTGTGTAGGGTGCCGTATTTTTCACTCTATAATGCGCACCGGACCATAACGCGCACCTTGTTTTTAGAGGAGGAAAACCAGAAAAATATGCCCCAGAAGGAGCAGGATGTGTCCCCCATCCAGAGTTACCGCCCCTCCCCTAATACTCCATGCATCCCACGCAGCTTACCATAGAAGAGAAAGTTCCCAGGGTGGACTTCGCTGAGCTGGGCCATCTCAGGCACCGGCTGGCTGCAGGAGGGCGTGGAACCAATACTGCAGAGGGAGCAGGCCACCCCGGCCTCTTTCAGCCTGGAGGAGATGGGAAAAGGTTAAATGGGCCCCCGCAAAACAGATCAGGAGCTGGGGAAGCAGAAGGGGAAGCGGTCCGGGAGGTCCTGCGTTCGAATCTTGCCACCTGAGCCGTGGATTCACGACGCGGTGTGTTAGGTCAGCACCAGCCCGCCGCAGCCTGAGAATGATGGGACTACAACTCCCATCGTCCCGGACCACTGGTTCGGGGGTGATGGGATTTGTAGTCCCCAATCAGCGGGAGACCCAAGTTTAGGAAGCACTGCTCTGGTTTGCATCTTTGGGTGCCGAGTGCTGAATAGCCTGGAATTTCAGAGCAAAGATTTTCAGAGCAAAGAATCTGGGGCTGCCCAGATGTTGTGGACAACGGCTTCCATCAGCCCCAGCTGAACATCTGGCGGACCCCAGGTTAGGTATGCTGTGAGCCACCCTGAGGTCTGTGCAAAAAGGGCAGCCTAAAAATGTAATAAATTGAATGCTTATTGCATTTATAAACTGAATGTTCATGTCAAGAAATTGAATGTTTATTATGTTGCCGTCGAATGTTATTGATATCAATTATTATAATTAGTAATGGTTGTTGTTGTTGTTGTTGTCATATTCATTACCCTAAGGTCCCAGGGCGGATGATAGCATTACAGTTTAAAACATCTTGATTAAACCCCAGCATTCACTGACTTGGCGGATTATACAGTACTTTGGTTACACTGCTATAAACATGCCAAATTCTAGAAATATTCTCTAATATTGCTGTCATTTTAAATTCATTTTTTTTAAAAAAAATATATTTTTATTCATTTCACATATCATAACAAAAAAAGACAAACTTACAAAATACAATACAAAACACAACAAAAACAAAAATTCTATTTACCATGACCTGAACTGCACTATACATCTTAAATGACTTCCCCCGATCTCTCCATTCTGAATTTCCAATCTCTAATCTATATTGGCAATTTCCAAAAAAGAAAATACAATCTAAACCAAAATTAATCCCTACTTTACCTATTTCTAAGCTAAATTCTGAAAAAAAATTAATAAATACAGCTTTAATAAATACAACTTTATTCTTTTCAAAATACAATTTAATTTTTTTCCATTCTTCCACCGTCTCTTCTCCCTGGTCGCGGAGTCTCCCAGTCAGTTCGGCAAGCTACATTTTAAATCCAGACTCCTCAAAGCACAGAATACAGGCAGTGGTCATTTTGTCTGCGTCCAATTGACACGTGGGTCTTTCTGGAGACGGAAGAGGGGTTTCCCCCAGAAAGGGGTTCATTGTAGGAGCTTCCCAGGCGTACATGTGGTTGTTTTTCTACAACTTCCTTGCAGGGTCATTATCATTAAAATGCCAAGCTGTATTCCCCCCACCCCATATAATTAAACTACAGTTCCCAGCACCCTTAGCAAACTACAGTTTCCATGATTATTGGGGGTCATGCGTTTAAATGTACAATGCAGAAGGATCTCAGAAGGGTGAGGGAAGATAAGGTTGTAAAAATGTAAGGCCCCTTAACCCCGCCTTGAGTTTGCAAATGGAAGTGAGATTCGAACTCAGGTCTTTGTGGCTCACGTAAGCCAATGCAGTGCACGGGTGGAGCCCAGGAGCCCAGAGGGCGCAAATGTTCACAACTCGTCTCTGTGCCCCCAGATGGCCCTGCCTGCCCCCAAACTCCCAGGGAGCCCCCCCTCTCCGAAACTGCCTCTTCCCCCTCATTCGCCATGTCCGTTTGTGACATCACAGGGAGTCGCTAGATGTCTATGACATCATAGGGAGTCCGTAACCAATGGCCACAGCTGGGGAAACATCAGCACAGCCCTCCCAGGCCTCACAATGGGGGGAGCACCTCATTTTTTATTAATGACTGCTGAGGTGTGTCCCCCATTGTGAGGCCAGGGAGGGCTGTGCTGATGTTTCCCCAGCTGTGGCCGTTGGCTACCAACTCCCTATGATGTCACAAGGGGGTGCAGCCCCCTCTTCCTGTGACATCACTAGAGATTTCCCATACAATAAAAACAAAACACAGATCTGATTTCAGAAAAAAACATTTATTTAGAAAAAGAAATCAGAAAGCCATTTATTTAGAAAACTGGAGCTGCCTGACTTGAAGAGTCCTGCGGTTCTCTTCATGACTTTCACGGCTGGTATCGGGGGAAACCTCACTGGCTCTGGACGTCCCTGAAAGGCAAAGGAAAACAGATGAGTGGGATGGCCACCGTCCGACAGCGTCAACCCAGACCACTCCACTGACTAATACCTGGCAACTTCATCCCTGGCAGGCCTGCGCAATGGGCAGGCGGAGGTGAAGGATAACCAGTTTTTGTTCACAAATAGAAGCCAGCTTCATCTGCCTTGCGGCATCCGCTGGCGTCCAAATGCGAAGTCCGCTGGCTCCAGTTGAGCACCTCCTAGGCCGTGCCGGGCAGCTTCCCTCCTCTCTGCTTGGCCACCCGTTTAATGTCAAGAGGCCATTCAAATGGTAGGCCTTTTGTCACTAAATTGATAGACCAAAATGGGTGATGCCAACCAGTATGAACACTGGCTTCACCTAGACGCCTCCACTAGAAGCCAAAGGGGCAACTATCCCGCCCACTACCAGCTGGCCTGCACCTACAAATATCAGCCAGCTTCAGCTTAGGGCGTCCACTGACATCATTTAAATGCAAATGCAGATCGCAGGGGTTACCGCCTAGGGGCATTCACCCGCTGCCCTAGCGGCAGCTTCCCTCCTCGGTTTGGCTGCCTGTTAACAAACAAGGCTTCCAAACCAGTTTGCATCCCCTCGGGCAGTATATTTGCCTTGCGGCATCAACTGGCACTGAATGCAAACTCTTCCGGCAGCCATCCACCACCAAACAGCCTGGCCAGGTCCATTGCCAGACGTCAACCAGCTTCAGAGCTGAATATCGGCGGCCTTCAAGTAGCGATCCCACTAGCAAGTCAACAGGAACTTGCCTTCTTGCTCCACAGCATCCCAGCGCCAGGCGATCGCCTCCTTCCGCCTGCCATCTTGCCGCCACCGGCTGGTCTTGGGGGAAACCTTGCTGGCATTGGATGTCCCTGAAAGGCAAAAGCAAAACGGTGATGGGATGGCGACCATCCACCAGCATCCCTCCAAACCCTTCCACAGGCTTCTTTCTGACAACTTCATCCCTGACTGGCCTGCCGTTAGGCAGGTTGCAGAAGTGGAGGGCCACCAGTATCGACGACATTGACTGGTTTCCCTGCTTTCCACCTCTAGGGCTGGCTGGGCAGTTTCCCTCCTCGCTGTGACCGTCGACGTAACGTCAAGAGCTCTACGAATGTCAGCCAGCTGACGTTCTCAATCGGTAGGCCTGTTGACATTAAATTGAGGGGCAAAGACAAAGGTGAATGTCACCAGATAGCGTTCACAAATGTCAGCCAGCTTCGACCTCTCGGCCTCCGCTGACCTCCAAATGTGAACCTGGCTTCACTGTAGGCGCCACCACTAGCTGCCGATGGGCAACTCTCCCTCCTCACATCATTCCGCCTAGGGACACTCACCCGCTGCCAAAGGGGCAGCTTCCCTCCTCGGTTTGGCTGCCTGTTAACAAAAAAACTAGGCTTTCAAACCAGTTTGCATCCCCTCGGTCAGTATATTTGCCTTGCGGCATCAACCAACACTGAATGGAAACTCTTCCGGCATCCATCCTCCCCCAACAGCCGCGCCAGGTCCATTGCCAGACTCCACCTGCTTCAGAGCTGAACTTCAGCCACCTTCAAGTGCGATCCCACCAGCAAGTAAACTTGAACTTGCCTTTTCCTTGCTCCACAGCATCCCAGCGCAGGGCGATCGCCTCCTTCTGCTGGCCAGCTTGCTGCCATGTTGCAGGAGACCACCCGAGCTGAGTGCCTCCACTGCTGCAACTGCCTCGGCTTTTGACTTGGCCAACATTTATACCCTCTCAGCTGCCAAGTCTTTTTGTGGCATCACAATGGCAGCATCTGGGGAGGCATCACCATCACCCCTCCGACCTCACAATGATGCACCTCAGCAGTCATTGTCTCCAAGGATATAAATAACACCCCCTCCCCAATTTGTGCCAATATCTGTGAAGGCCACGCTGGAAACCCAGGGGGGCAGGAGGTCGCATTTGTCAGCCAACTGGTCAAACGCACAAATGAACAGAACAAAGAAAGTGAGACTCATCTACGCACAGGAATCTTCAGGAGTGACATGGAAGGGGAAAGTTATCATCTCAGAAAAAAGCACTTTTCGTCAATCAATCTTTTATTGTATTTGAATAAAAGCCATTACAGATCTAGTTCCAGAAGCAGCCAATCCAATAAAGCCTATTAAGAAAGACCCAGATACAAGAAACCATTTACTGTACAATAAATCAAATTAACGAATCCCTATAAGGCTGTTTTATATGTGACAAGCGGGTCGCAGTCAGGTATTAGCCAACCTATTTTCATTTCTGGGGTGTGTCCCTGTAACGGTGCCAACATCTGTTCCAAAAGTCTCTCTGGGGTTTTGATAGAGCTGACCGTGGAGTATGTAATGGGGAAGATCTTCTCCCCAGGAATAAAGAATCTTAACTGCATTGACCTTAACTGCATGGTCAGTGTCCGCAAGTGTTGGGCTCTCGTGTGGTTCGATTTCAGCAAATGCTACCAAAGCGGCGTGTTTTGAGACATGGATTGAAGATAAATCTTGCTCCTTGAACTAGACCTACTAGTACTGAGGACTCTCTAAGCAAGGCTGATCCCACTGGTATTGCCCCAGAGTCATCCAACTATGTACCCCCAATGAACAACAGTGCTTATAATCATCATATAGAAGCCTGGCCAAACTCCTTTGACCAAGCCATTCCCTTGCGAATGGATATTATTAAAAAATACTGATCTGTTAGGCCTGGAAGGTCATGGCAATAGATATGGTTGGCATGCTTATTTGTGGTATGACAATATTATAATACATAGAGATTTCTTAATAATAATAATAATAATAATAATAATAATAATAATAATAATAATTTATTTGTACTATGCCCATCTGGCTGAGTTTCCCCAGCCACTCTGGGCGGCTCCCAATAGAGTGTTAAAACAATACAGCATGTTGTAAGACAATTGGTTTGTGAGGTATGGGAAAAATATAAAACATTAGAGCAAAAAACACCTTGGTGGCTTTCTCCACTAGAAGTGATATCCTTAAAAAAAACTGAATATGAGAAATGAATGGGCAACGTATAAGGAGCTGTGAATGGAAGTGGAACATCAATTGAAACTGAAAAGGTTGGAAGATATCAGAGAATTATTAACTGACTGGTTACAATACCATCAATTAAATGATATATTTAAGGTGGGCAAAAATAATTGTTTTTGTACTGATATCTCTAAATATAAAGAAGAGCTGATAGAGAATAAAACAAAATTACTGGTACTTTAAAAATGTATAAAATAATATTAGAATGGTATACAAAAGACGAACGGGTCAAATCTGTAATGATACACTGGGAGATGTTATGGAATTGGGATTTAATGTTCACAGTTTGTTATACATTGAAAGAAAATCATATGAAAATGATGTACCAGAGGTATTTAACTCCTAGTAAATTACCAAAAAGGAATGGGGGAAATTTATATCTTGTCTTAAAGACCATTGTAAACACTTGAAATCGTTAGTAGGATTGGAATATCACTTGTAGTTTAAGGGTGAATTCTGGATACAATTGAGATGTCAAAGATTTGGATTATTATAATAATGCAGGAGGAAATGATTAATAATAGGACTCACAAAGGGGAAGATGGAAGTTCAGGAGATTCATTGGAATCTTGTTACAATATCATCAATTAAATGATATATTCAAGATGGACAAAAATAATGGTTTTTGTAAGGAAATATCAAATTCAAAGAGCTACTAGAGAATAAAACAAAATTACTTTCAGAAATGTATAAGATAATACTAGAATGGTGTACAAATTATGAAGGGGTTAAAATCAGCAATGATACACAGGGAGAAGTTATGGAATTTGGGTTTGATATTCACAGTTTGTTATACGTTGAAAGAAAATCATATGAAAATGATGTACCAATGGCATTTAACTCCTGGTAAATTAGGGACGTCCTAAGGAAAAGTGAGACATTCTGGGATCAAATCAGAAACCGGGATGGCTTCTCTAAATCAGAGACGTCCCTGGGAAATAGGGAGACTTGGACAGTCAGGGGTGTTGGGGGGACTGCCAATATTAGGAAGAATCGCCAGAGGTTCCCAGAACCAGTGCTTTGAACTATGTGATTATTGGCAAGGCAAGGGAAAGACCTACCGTAAACGCTCGCTTGCTGGTTCCAGACCCCAGGCACCCTTTTTCGTTGTTTCCCATAAGGGAGCGGGGGAAAGAGCAGCTTTTATTACTTTATAGCATTATATTCATAAATGAAATAAATAATAATAATGATAGCCATATGTTCAGGCTGCCCTCGAATGGAAACTCCCAAGAAAGTGGATGCAATAATCTGCAATGTTTGGAATCAATGCAGAAATCCATAGGGTGGTCAGAACCCGCAAATCTCCCATTAGAACGTTAGGAGAGGCTGCTGGATGAGGCCAATGGCCCATCTTTTTTTTTTTTTTTTAATAATTTTTATTGGTTTTTCAATTTTATATGCACATCACATTTCATTTCGGTCAGGTTTTCATTGCCTCCCCTCTCACCCTGGGAGACGCTTATCTAACCTCCCTCTCACAGGAGTATACCCATTATTAATATTTCTGACCTTAATTGCTAGTTCCTTAACTTTGCAGGGGCCTGGCCCACTATCCAGGCCAGGCCTCTTTTGTCATCTTAACATTTTCATCTGACTCCCTCACATCCACCGTATTGGTTCTTACTTTAAATCACAACTACTACACAGTTTCATGCTTCATCATCAATTACATCAATTACATCGTCTTCCATTATTGTATTGTTATGGCCAATGGCCCATCTAGCCCAGCATCCTGTTCTCACAGTGGCCAGCCAGGGCCCTGTGGGAAACCAGCAAGCAGGATTCGAACACAAGAGCAATTCTTCCCTCCTAGCGTTTCCAGAAAGTGATTTTCTGGAGCATTGCTACAGCAATCCTGGCCAGTAGCCATCAATAGTCCTCTCCTCCTCCCTGAATTTGTCAAATCCTCTTTTAAAGCCATCCAAGTCAGTGGCCATGTCTGCCTCTTGTGGCAAGGAGTTCCATAGTTTCACTCTGGGCTG
Source organism: Darevskia nairensis (assembly GCA_034642065.1). Classification (NCBI taxonomy): domain Eukaryota; kingdom Metazoa; phylum Chordata; class Lepidosauria; order Squamata; family Lacertidae; genus Darevskia; species Darevskia nairensis. Next base: position 30,055 of record JAWWNI010000747.1, on the reverse strand, counting down.
AGTGAAAAATTGCTTTCTTTTATCTGTCCTGAATCTTACAATATCCGCCTTCATTGAGGATTGGATTCTTGGTATGCTCAAACACAGGCATTCTGCGCCGGGTGTCATATATTCAGAAACTATGTTCAGAAACAGTCTCCTGGGCTGGGGTGTTGTTTGGAGGGTTGTCGCTGTTGGTTTTTTTGTATCTTGGTTTTAGCTCTTGTTGTGATCTGTGTGGAAATGGTTACATTTGGTTGTGCATTTTTGTAAAAAAAAAAAAGATTTTTATTTAGCTCAGATGGTGGAGAATGAGATTTTTCATTTCAGGGTTGTGGGTTCGAGTCCCACATTGGGCAAAAGATTCCTGCGTTGCTGGGGGGTTGAACTAGATGACCCCCCTGGGGGTGCCTCCCAACTCTGCAATTCCATGACTACCTTTGTGATGCTGTAATTACGCACTTTTTCCATGTCGAAAACCGCCTTGATCATGGTCTGAACTGCAGAAAGGCCAGGATACAAATAAAAAATTACGTGTGCATGCATGTCCATCTCCTTTCTGGTTTTAATTGTTTTAAACTGCAGGCTCTGGGCTTCTCAGCCTCCGTCAAAGTTAGCCTCTCTGAAATCAATAACAACTGGGCATCTGCCAGAACAGATGGTTGTTAGGCAGAGCGGGAGGTTGGCAAATCCAGTCTTCCCGCTTAGGTGAGTGTTTGAGGACTGGGACATTAGCAGGGAAACCAAAATGCTTGTTTACAAAGCTATTGTACTCCCAGCCTTACTGTATGCTTGTGAAACATGGACCACTTATAAACGCCACCTCCAGCTCCTGGAAAGATTCCATCAATGGTGTCTCTGAAAAATTTTACACATCACTTGGGAAGACAGGCGAACTAGTGTCAGTGTATTGGAAGAAGCAAAGATCACCAGTGTGGAAGCAGTGATTCTTCAACATCAACTTCGTTGGACTGGTCATGTTGTGCGGATGCCTGATGATCGTCTTCCAAAGCAACTACTCTATTCCAAGCTTAAAAATGGAAAGCGTAATGCCGGTGGTCAACAAAAGAGGCTTAAAGACTCTCTCAAGGCAAATCTATAAAAATGTAGTATAAACACTGACAACTGGGAAACACTGGCCTGCGAGGGCTCCAATTGGAGAACAGCCTTTGCCAAAGGTGTCATGGGCTTTGAAGACACTCGAACTCAGGACGCAAGGCAGAAACCTGCTAAGAGGAAGGCACGCTTGGCAACTCCACACCGTGATCAACTATCCGATTGCAGTCCTGCATGTTTGGAAGCACCGAGAGATTCGAATGGGGCTTATTTTGCCCGCTGAAGTCCCCCCCTCCTCCCCAAGTCTTGTTAACACCGCCCCAGAGTGTTTTGAAACATCACCGAGTCCTCTGGGGGAAGGCGTGGGGAGAACGCAGGCTGTTTGCTTTCTGCACATACAGGGTCTGTCCAGAGAGGAGAGGGGGTGACACAGACAGGACCCCCTCCTGCGTTGCTGTGGTGAGACCAGACCAGGGCAGCGCAGCTATTATTAGCCCAGCCTGGCGTGTGCTGAGCTTCCCCTCCTGCCTCTCTGACCGGTTCTCCTTCCAGGAAAGAATGTTTGCCAGATGCTCCTCTCGAAATCCTCTCCCTCCCCAGGCCCAGGCTGGCTTCAGGATGGGGTGGAGGGGAGCAAAATCAGAGGACAATCAAAGATGTGTGTGTTTTGGTTTTAATTTTTCACAAGGACACGCTCAACTCAACCTACCCAGGGTATGAGGCTGATCTTATAAACCGGTGGCTCCCAAACCTTTCGAGCCACTGCCTGCTTGCCAAGGCGGTTTTTGGGTAGCGCGACTGGATGATGTAGAAAGGGGGGGCGGATTTTAGCATGACACGGGGTGCTGCTGGTTTTTCAAAGAGAGCTTTATTAAGGAAGAAAAATAGAAAGGCAGAAGAATGTCACACAATCCAGCACAGATAATTTCCCCCATGGTGTTTTCCTTATCCAGAACCGGCCAAAACAGAAGGGAGAGGTCGCCCGTCATCCGTAAGGGAGTAAATCTTCCTTTGAGAAGCTTCTCATGAAATGGACTCTGCAAATCTCTTCTTTAGGAGGTGGGTGTCGTGCAGGTGGCCGGAGGGAGCTGGATGCGAAGGATGCAACAAGGGCAACCTGGGAGCATCTTCCGCCTGCTGCGCTGGCACCTTCTCACTTTCCCAGTCGCTACCACCACACCGAGCCAAGAACAAAGACCATCATCTCTGGTGGAATTAAGGTTAAGATAAGATAATTTATTTATTGCCATACATGATGTTCCTATTATGCAGGGACTGGTGATCTGCTTCATCTTGAGGGTCCAGGCGGAGGTTCCCAGGGTGGCACGTGGACCCCATGGCACCCTCAGACACCCCCCTTAGCACCCACCAAGGCACCCTGACTTTCCCTTTTTTTAAAGGTTACCCCTAAATTTGTTAGTTTTTGCAGTGCTGCAAGACCCCTTTGCTTTTGGAGCTGAGGTGTTATTATTTATTATTCCCCCCCCCTTTATTCTACTCCATACCTCAATTTCCCATATAATGAACATGGCACAAAACAAACATTTGTTTTCAATAAGACTTTTATTTAGGGGAAAAAATAGAAAGGCAGAAGAATGTCACACAATCCAGCACAGATAATTTTCCAAATGGTGTTTTACTTATCCAGAACCGGCCGAAACAGAAAGGAGAGGTCCTCTGTCACCCGTAAGGGAGTAAATCTTCCTTTTGAGAAGCTTCTCCTGAAATGGACTCTGCAAATCTCTTCTTTGGGAGATGGGTGTCGTGCAGGTGGCCGGAGGGAGCTGGATGCGAAAGAGGCAGGTCCCGGCCCTTTGGACTGCAACAAGGGCAACCTGGGAGCATCTTCCGCCTTCTCCGCTGGCACCTTCTCACTCTCCCAGTCGCTACCCCCACACCCAGCTGAGAACAAAGACCATCATCTCTGGTGGAGTTCAGGTTATACATGATGTTCCCATTATGTAGGGACTGGGGATCTGCTTCATCTTGAGGGTCCAGGCGGAGGTTCCCAGGGTGGCACGTAGACTCCATGGCACCCTCAGGCACCCTTCTTAGCACACACCAAGGCCCCCTGACCCTTCCATTTTTTAAAGGTTACCCCTAAATTTCAGTGCTGCAAGTCCATTTGCTTTTGGAGCTGAGGTGTTCTTATTTATTATTTCCCCCCTTTAATCTACTCCATACCTCAATTTCCCATATATTGAACATGGCACAAAACGAACATTTGTTTTCAAAAAAGACTTTTATTTAGGGGGGAATTAGAAAGGCATTAATTTATTTAGAAAACTGCAGCTGGCTGGCTTAAGTCCTGTGGCTGGGTGACTGTCCCTGGAAAATAGGAGTTTGCTTTCACTGTGGGGTCATTTTATATTACATTTCCCTCTGAATTCAATAAGTGGTGGGGTGAGAAAAACAGTTGTGATTTCATTTTAATTTTTGGCAGCTACTTTGGTGAGATGACCCAGGAGCCCAGAGGGCACAAATGTTGGCCTCTGTGTCCCCAGATGGCCCTGCCTGCCCCCAAACACCCAGGGCTGCTCCCCCCTCCCCAAAACTGCCTCTTTCCCCTCATTCGCCATGTCCATTTGTGACACCACAGGGAGTTGGTAGATGTCTATAACATCATAGGGAGTCCGTAACCAACGGCCACAGCTGGGGAAACAGCTGCACAGCCCTCCCTGGCCTCACAATGGGGGGCACCTCAGCAGTCATTTATTAAAAATGAGGTACCCCCCCCATTGTGAGGCCAGGGAGGGCTATGCAGATGTTTCCCCAGCTGTGGCCGTTGGCTACCAACTCCCTATGATGTCACAAGGGGGTGCAGCCCCCTCTTCATGTGATGTCACTACCAGAGATTTCCCATATAATAAAAACATGGCTCAAAACACAGATCTGATTTCAGAAAAAAACATTTATTTAGAAAAAGAAATCAGAAAGCCATTTATTTAGAAAACTGGAGCTGCCTGACTTGAAGAGTCCTGCGGTTCTCTTCATGACTTTCACGGCTGGTATCGGGGGAAACCTCACTGGCTCTGGACGTCCCTGAAAGGCAAAGGAAAACAGATGAGTGGGATGGCCACCGTCCGACAGCGTCAACCCAGACCACTCCACTGACTAATACCTGGCAACTTCATCCCTGGCAGGCCTGCGCAATGGGCAGGCGGAGGTGAAGGATAACCAGTTTTTGTTCACAAATAGAAGCCAGCTTCACCTGCCTTGCGGCATCCGCTGGCGTCCAAATGCGAAGTCCGCTGGCTCCAGTTGAGCACCTCCTAGGCCGTGCCGGGCAGCTTCCCTCCTCTCTGCTTGGCCACCCGTTTAATGTCAAGAGGCCATTCAAATGGTAGGCCTTTTGTCATTAACTGGATGGACCAAAATGGGTGATGCCAACCAGTATGAACACTGGCTTCACCTAGACGCCTCCACTAGAAGCCAAAGGGGCAACTATCCCGCCCACTACCAGCTGGCCTGCACCTACAAATATCAGCCAGCTTCAGCTTAGGGCGTCCACTGACATCATTTAAATGCAAATGCAGATCGCAGGGGTTACCGCCTAGGGGCATTCACCCGCTGCCCTAGCGGCAGCTTCCCTCCTCGGTTTGGCTGCCTGTTAACAAACAAGGCTTCCAAACCAGTTTGCATCCCCTCGGGCAGTATATTTGCCTTGCGGCATCAACTGGCACTGAATGCAAACTCTTCCGGCAGCCATCCACCACCAAACAGCCTGGCCAGGTCCATTGCCAGACGTCAACCAGCTTCAGAGCTGAATATCGGCGGCCTTCAAGTAGCGATCCCACTAGCAAGTCAACAGGAACTTGCCTTCTCCTTGCTCCACAGCATCCCAGCACCAGCTCCTTCCGCCAGCTACTTCCACCTGCCATCTTGCCGCCACCGGCTGGTCTCAGGGAAAACCTCGCTGGCATTGGATGTCCCTGAAAGGCAAAGGAAAACCGTGATGGGATGGCGACTATCCGACAGGGTCCACCCAGACCCTTCCACTGGCTTCTGTCTGACAACTTCACCCCTGACTGGCCTGCCGTTTGGCAGGTTGCAGAAGTGGAGGGTCGCCAGTATCAACATCCACATGTGAACTCCACTGGTTTCCCTGGCTCCACCTCTAGGGCTGTGCCGGGCAGCTTCCCTCCTCGCTTTGGCCATCGGCTTAATGTCAAGAGGTCTAGGCCTGTTGGTATTAAGTTTTGATGAGCCAAAGCTCCAGGTGAATGTCACCAGATAGCGTCCACAAATATCAGCCAGCTTCATGGGCCTCTCAGCCTCCACTGACATCCAAATGTGAACCTGGCTTCACCTAGGCGCCACCACTAGAAGCCGATGGGCAACTCTCCCTCCTCACAGTTCCGCCTAGGGACACTCACCCGCTGCCAAAGGGGCAGCTTCCCTCCTCGGTTTGGCTGCCTGTTAACAAACAAGGCTTCCAAACCAGTTTGCATCCCCTCGGTCAGTATAGTAGCCTTGCGGCATCAACCAACACTGAATGCAAACTCTTCCGGCATCCGTCCACCCCCAACAGCCGCGCCAGGTCCATTGCCAGACGTCCACCCGCTTCAGAGCTGAATTTCAGCCGCTTTCAAGTGCGATCCCACCAGCAAGTAAACTTGAACTTGCCTTTTCCTTGCTCCACAGCATCCCAGCACCGGGCGATTGCCTCCTTCTGCTGGCCAGCTTGCTACCACATGGCAGGAGACCACCCGAGCTGAGTGCCTCCCCTGCTGCAACTGCCTCGGCTTTTGACTTGGCCAACATTTATACCCTCTCAGCTGCCAAATCTTTTTGTGGCATCACCATCACCCCTCCGACCTCACAATGACGGGCGCAGCTCAGAAGTCATTGTCTCCAAGGAGATATATAACACCCCCCTCCCCAATTTGTGCCAATATTTGTGATGGCCACACTGGAAACCCAGGGGGGCCGGAGGGGGGCATTTGTCAGCCCAGTGGTTGCATTTCCCTCCACACAACACTGGTCAACGCACAAATGAACAGCACAATAACAGTGAGTCTCATCTATGCGCAGGAATGTTTTCAAGGAGTGACATGCAGGGGAAAGCACATTTTCGCCAATCAATCATTTATTTATTGTATTTGAATAAAAGCCAATACAGATCCTGTTCCTGAAGCAGTCAATCCAATAAAACCTATTAAGAAAGACCCAGAAACAAGCAACCATTCACAATAAATCAAATCAATTAATCCCTTGCACAATCTACAGGGTTTTCTTTTATGTGACTCGCACAAATACTTTTAGTGGCTTTTCCCAATAAGGCTTTTTTATATGTGACAAGCAGGTTGCAGTCAGGTAATAGCCAACCTATTTTCATTTCTGGGTTGTGTCCCTGTAACGGTGCCAACATCTGTTCCAGAAATCTCTCTGGGGTTTTGATAGAGCTGACCATGGAGTATGTAATGGGGAAGATCTTCTCCCACAAATAAAGAATCTTAACTGCCTTGGAACTTGTTTCCTGTCTCTTCCATCTCAGACTGATGTGAGCATCCTTTGAAAGTGGAGAGCTGTAATTGCAGTTCTCAGGGAGGCAAAGGTCAGTGTCTGCAAGTCTTGGGCTCTGGTGTGGTTGGATTTCAGCAAATGGTACCAAAGGGGAATGTTTTGAGACATGGATTGAAGATAAATCTTGCTCCTTGAACTAGACCTACTAGTACTGAGGACTCTCTAAGCAAGGCTGACCCCACTGGTATTGCCCCAGTGTCATCTAATTATGTGCCCCCAATGAACAACAATGTTTATAATCATCACATAGACGTCTGGCCAAACTCCTTTGACCAAGCCATTCCCTTGCGAATAGATATTATTAAAAAATACTGATCTGTTAGGCCTGGAAGGTCATGGCAATGGATATGTTTGGCATGCTTATTTGTGGTATGAAAAGGTTATAGTACATAGAGCTTTCTTGAATCATGTTGCAAGAAAATTGGTTTATGAGGTATAGGGAAAATATAAAATATAAAATATATATACCGGTAGCAAAAAACTCCTTGGTGGCTTTCTCCACTAGAAGTGGTATCCTTAAAAAAACTGAATATGAGAAATGCTTGGGCAACATATAAGGAGATGTTAATGGAAGTAGAACATCAATTGAAACTGAAAAGGTTGGAAGAGATAAGAGAATTATTAACTGACTGGTTACAATACCATCAATTAAATGATATATTTAAGGTGGGCAAAAATAAATGTTTTTGTACTGATATCTCTAAATTTAAAGAAGAGCTGTTAGAGAATAAAACAAAATTACCGGTACTTTAAAAATGTATAAAATAATATTAGAATGGTATACAAAAGACGAACGGGTCAAATCTGTAATGATACACTGGGAGATGTTATGGAATTGGGATTTAATGTTCACAGTTTGTTGTACATTGAAAGAAAATCATATGAAAATGATGTACCAGAGGTATTTAACTCCTAGTAAATTACCAAAAAGGAATGGGGGAAATTTATATCTTGTCTTAAAGACCATTGTAAACACTTGAAATCGTTAGTAGGATTGGAATATCATTTGTAGTTTAAGGGTGAATTCTGGATACAATTGAGATGTAAAAGATTTGGATTATTATAATAATGCAGGAGGAAATGATTAATAATAGGACTCACAAAGGGGAAGATGGAAGTCCAGGAGATTCATTGGAATCTTGTTTTTATGATTTATGTTTGATATATCTCTGAAAAATTTAATTTGAAATACCAAATACATATCATTATTTTTTTTTAAAAAAAAAAACCTCATTTGATCAAGAACAGTGGGAAAATTGGTCTCTCCATCCTGAAAACTCCTACTTAATCCTTCATCTACAACCCTAAGGTGCTCAATTCAAGTTCAGCCCAAAACAACCGGTTCAGTCTACAATCAGAGGAACAGACGGGGCAGAGCGAGAAATATTTGCACAAGTGTGTCACCAATGCCTCCTCAACGCCCAAACCAATGTGAGCATTTTAAAGACCCTAGACTTCCTAAATAAGGAACTATCTGGCCTTTAAGGCTAACATCCCTCAGTTGGGGATTTTGACAACAGCATCCATCCTTCGGCAATCAGCCTTCTTGATGGTCCAGCTCTCACTTCCATACATCACTACTGGGAAAACCATAGCTTTAACTATACGGGGCCAGAGGGAACAAGGGAACAGAGAGAGCCCAGTGTCTGGCGCTGCCTCTTGGTTCCATAAACTCATCCCCAATGCCCCCAACCCGCCCCCCCCAAAAGCGTTGCTCAGAACAGCGGTTTGCACAACACCCAAGAGGAAGGTAGTGACGCAATAAGATTCAGAGCAGTAACAATTAATTGCACGATTAGCTCAGTTGGATGGACTGCGTTGCCGATAACGCCAAGGTTTCAGGTTCGATCCCCGTATGGGACCGCTGCATATTCCTGCCTTGTAGAGGGTTGGACTAGATGATCCTCGGGGTCCCTTCCAACGCTATGATTCTGATTCAGAATCCGATTAAAACCATTTATTTGCATTACCGGTAGTTCAACCAGCTGCACGGACTTGATCCAGTTATACCCGCTTTTCAAAGTCCAGGGGTCATTTTCAGCTCCAAAGTGCCCCCTGTTGCCCCCTTCCTTCTTACCGTCCCCCCTAGGATATCCCCACTGCCCCTGGGGGTGCTGCCATGAACACTGAGAGCCACTGTTACAAACCTTCTCCCGGAGATGCCGTTAGCAGGGGATGGATTGGAAAAAACTTGAGTTTCCAGACCCTCTTTGTGTGTTTGCGCCCGTGAGAGGGCCACACTCGCTGCTGCCATGTGGCCCCCAGATGGTTTGCTAAGAGGCAGCGTGGCCCTTGAGCCGAAAAAGGGGTGACCCACCCCTGCTTGGTAGAATTCCGAGTTCTGCCCCACTTAATTCCCTCCCCCCATCGCCTCTGAAAGAAAAATAACCAGAGCAGGTAACTGGGAAAGGCTAACAGCGTGAAACAGGCGAGAACCGCAATCGTGATAATGCAATTTGTCTGCTGGTCTGTGCCCAAAAGGAGTTGTTAGGAAATAGGGGTGCCGAGGGGCCTGGAAGATGGCTCTGGCTTGCTTCCCGGAACAGCAGACCTTGCCCTGTTATTTATTCCCTGTCTCTCCCAGAGCTGGATCCTGTTGATTCTCTCCAGGCTCTGAGCTGATATAGGATGCCAAAAACACTTCCCTTCCCTTCTTTAGGCACCGTTTATACTTTCTGCAAGGGCGTCAGGGGAGTCCTTAAAAGCGCCAGAGCGCCCCCTTTGCAGAGGGCGAAGAGTCTGAAGAGGCAGGCTGCCCTTCAACAGGTTGGTTTCTTTTAGTGTATAACAAACTGTGAACATTAAATCCCAATTCCATAACATCTCCCAGTGTATCATTACAGATTTGACCCGTTCGTCTTTTGTATACCATTCTAATATTATTTTATACATTTTTAAAGTACCGGTAATTTTGTTTTATTCTCTAACAGCTCTTCTTTAAATTTAGAGATATCAGTACAAAAACATTTATTTTTGCCCACCTTAAATATATCATTTAATTGATGGTATTGTAACCAGTCAGTTAATAATTCTCTTATCTCTTCCAACCTTTTCAGTTTCAATTGATGTTCTACTTCCATTAACATCTCCTTATATGTTGCCCAAGCATTTCTCATATTCAGTTTTTTTAAGGATACCACTTCTAGTGGAGAAAGCCACCAAGGAGTTTTTTGCTACCGGTATATATATTTTATATTTTATATTTTCCCTATACCTCATAAACCAATTTTCTTGCAACATGATTCAAGAAAGCTCTATGTACTATAACCTTTTCATACCACAAATAAGCATGCCAAACATATCCATTGCCATGACCTTCCAGGCCTAACAGATCAGTATTTTTTAATAATATCTATTCGCAAGGGAATGGCTTGGTCAAAGGAGTTTGGCCAGACGTCTATGTGATGATTATAAACATTGTTGTTCATTGGGGGCACATAATTAGATGACACTGGGGCAATACCAGTGGGGTCAGCCTTGCTTAGAGAGTCCTCAGTACTAGTAGGTCTAGTTCAAGGAGCAAGATTTATCTTCAATCCATGTCTCAAAACATTCCCCTTTGGTACCATTTGCTGAAATCCAACCACACCAGAGCCCAAGACTTGCAGACACTGACCTTTGCCTCCCTGAGAACTGCAATTACAGCTCTCCACTTTCAAAGGATGCTCACATCAGTCTGAGATGGAAGAGACAGGAAACAAGTTCCAAGGCAGTTAAGATTCTTTATTTGTGGGAGAAGATCTTCCCCATTACATACTCCATGGTCAGCTCTATCAAAACCCCAGAGAGATTTCTGGAACAGATGTTGGCACCGTTACAGGGACACAACCCAGAAATGAAAATAGGTTGGCTATTACCTGACTGCAACCTGCTTGTCACATATAAAAAAGCCTTATTGGGAAAAGCCACTAAAAGTATTTGTGCGAGTCACATAAAAGAAAACCCTGTAGATTGTGCAAGGGATTAATTGATTTGATTTATTGTGAATGGTTGCTTGTTTCTGGGTCTTTCTTAATAGGTTTTATTGGATTGACTGCTTCAGGAACAGGATCTGTATTGGCTTTTATTCAAATACAATAAATAAATGATTGATTGGCGAAAATGTGCTTTCCCCTGCATGTCACTCCTTGAAAACATTCCTGCGCATAGATGAGACTCACTGTTATTGTGCTGTTCATTTGTGCGTTGACCAGTGTTGTGTGGAGGGAAATGCAACCACTGGGCTGACAAATGCCCCCCTCCGGCCCCCCTGGGTTTCCAGTGTGGCCATCACAAATATTGGCACAAATTGGGGAGGGGGGTGTTATATATCTCCTTGGAGACAATGACTTCTGAGCTGCGCCCGTCATTGTGAGGTCGGAGGGGTGATGGTGATGCCACAAAAAGATTTGGCAGCTGAGAGGGTATAAATGTTGGCCAAGTCAAAAGCCGAGGCAGTTGCAGCAGGGGAGGCACTCAGCTCGGGTGGTCTCCTGCCATGTGGTAGCAAGCTGGCCAGCAGAAGGAGGCAATCGCCCGGTGCTGGGATGCTGTGGAGCAAGGAAAAGGCAAGTTCAAGTTTACTTGCTGGTGGGATCGCACTTGAAAGCGGCTGAAATTCAGCTCTGAAGCGGGTGGACGTCTGGCAATGGACCTGGCGCGGCTGTTGGGGGTGGACGGATGCCGGAAGAGTTTGCATTCAGTGTTGGTTGATGCCGCAAGGCTACTATACTGACCGAGGGGATGCAAACTGGTTTGGAAGCCTTGTTTGTTAACAGGCAGCCAAACCGAGGAGGGAAGCTGCCCCTTTGGCAGCGGGTGAGTGTCCCTAGGCGGAACTGTGAGGAGGGAGAGTTGCCCATCGGCTTCTAGTGGTGGCGCCTAGGTGAAGCCAGGTTCACATTTGGATGTCAGTGGAGGCTGAGAGGCCCATGAAGCTGGCTGATATTTGTGGACGCTATCTGGTGACATTCACCTGGAGCTTTGGCTCATCAAAACTTAATACCAACAGGCCTAGACCTCTTGACATTAAGCCGATGGCCAAAGCGAGGAGGGAAGCTGCCCGGCACAGCCCTAGAGGTGGAGCCAGGGAAACCAGTGGAGTTCACATGTGGATGTTGATACTGGCGACCCTCCACTTCTGCAACCTGCCAAACGGCAGGCCAGTCAGGGGTGAAGTTGTCAGACAGAAGCCAGTGGAAGGGTCTGGGTGGACCCTGTCGGATAGTCGCCATCCCATCACGGTTTTCCTTTGCCTTTCAGGGACATCCAATGCCAGCGAGGTTTTCCCTGAGACCAGCCGGTGGCGGCAAGATGGCAGGTGGAAGTAGCTGGCGGAAGGAGCTGGTGCTGGGATGCTGTGGAGCAAGGAGAAGGCAAGTTCCTGTTGACTTGCTAGTGGGATCGCTACTTGAAGGCCGCCGATATTCAGCTCTGAAGCTGGTTGACGTCTGGCAATGGACCTGGCCAGGCTGTTTGGTGGTGGATGGCTGCCGGAAGAGTTTGCATTCAGTGCCAGTTGATGCCGCAAGGCAAATATACTGCCCGAGGGGATGCAAACTGGTTTGGAAGCCTTGTTTGTTAACAGGCAGCCAAACCGAGGAGGGAAGCTGCCGCTAGGGCAGCGGGTGAATGCCCCTAGGCGGTAACCCCTGCGATCTGCATTTGCATTTAAATGATGTCAGTGGACGCCCTAAGCTGAAGCTGGCTGATATTTGTAGGTGCAGGCCAGCTGGTAGTGGGCGGGATAGTTGCCCCTTTGGCTTCTAGTGGAGGCGTCTAGGTGAAGCCAGTGTTCATACTGGTTGGCATCACCCATTTTGGTCTATCAATTTAGTGACAAAAGGCCTACCATTTGAATGGCCTCTTGACATTAAACGGGTGGCCAAGCAGAGAGGAGGGAAGCTGCCCGGCACGGCCTAGGAGGTGCTCAACTGGAGCCAGCGGACTTCGCATTTGGACGCCAGCGGATGCCGCAAGGCAGATGAAGCTGGCTTCTATTTGTGAACAAAAACTGGTTATCCTTCACCTCCGCCTGCCCATTGCGCAGGCCTGCCAGGGATGAAGTTGCCAGGTATTAGTCAGTGGAGTGGTCTGGGTTGACGCTGTCGGACGGTGGCCATCCCACTCATCTGTTTGCCTTTGCCTTTCAGGGACGTCCAGAGCCGGCGAGGTTTCCCCCGAGACCAGCCGTGAAAGTCATGAAGAGAACCGCAGGACTTAAAAGACAGGCAGCTCCAGTTTTCTAAATAAACGGCTTTCTGATTTCTTTTTCTAAATAAATGTTTTTTCTGAAATAAAATCTGTGTTTTGAGCCATGTTTTTATTATATGGGAAATCTCTGGTAGTGATGTCACAGGAAGAGGGGGCTGCACCCCCTTGTGACATCACAGGGAGTTGGTAGCCAACGGCCACAGCTGGGGAAACATCTGCATATCCCTCCCTGGCCTCACAATGGGGGGGGCACCTCATTTTTAATAAATGACTGCTGAGGTGTGTCCCCCATTGTGAGGCCACGGAGGGCTGTGCAGCTGTTTCCCCAGCTGTGGCCGTTGGTTACGGACTCCCTATGATGTTATAGACATCTACCAACTCCCTGTGGTGTCACAAATGGACATGGCGAATGAGGGGAAAGAGGCAGTTTTGGGGAGGGGGAGCAGCCCTGGGTGTTTGGGGGCAGGCAGGGCCATCTGGGGACACAGAGGCCAACATTTGTGCCCTCTGGGCTCCTGGGTCATCTCACCAAAGTAGCTGCCAAAAATTAAAATGAAATCACAACTGTTTTTCTCACCCCACCACTTATTGAATTCAGAGGGAAATGTAATGTAAAATGACCCCACAGTGAAAGCAAACTCCTATTTTCCAGGGACAGTCACCCAGCCACAGGACTTATGCCCGCCAGCTGCAGTTTTCTAAATAAATTAATACCTTTCTAATTCCCCCCTAAATAAAAGTCTTTTTTGAAAACAAATGTTTGTTTTGTGCCATGTTCAATATATGGGAAATTGAGGTATGGAGTAGATTAAAGGGGGGAAATAATAAATAAGAACACCTCAGCTCCAAAAGCAAATGGACATGCAGCACTGAAATTTAGGGGTAACCTTTAAAAAATGGAAGGGTCAGGGGGCCTAGGTGGGTGCTAAGCAGGGTGCCTGAGGGTGCCATGGAGTCTACGTGCCACCCTGGGAACCTCCGCCTGAACCCTCAAGATGAAGCAGATCCCCAGTCCCTACATAATGGGAACATCATGTATAACCTGAACTGCACCAGAGACGATGGTCTTTGTTCTCGGCTGGGTGTGGGAATAGCGACTGGGAGAGTGAGAAGGTGCCAGCGCAGAAGGCGGAAGATGCTCCCAGGTTGCCATTGTTGCAGTCCAAAGGGCCGGGACCTGCCTCTTTCGCATCCAGCTCCCTCCGGCCACCTGCATGACACCCACCTTCCAAAGAAGAGATTTGCAGAGTCCATTTCAGGAGAAGCTTCTCAAAAGGAAGATTTACTCCCTTACGGATGACGGGGGACCTCTCCTTTCTGTTTCGGCCGGTTCTGGATAAGTAAAACACCATTTGGAAAATTATCTGTGCTGGATTGTGTGACATTCTGCTGCCTTTCTATTTTTTCCCCTAAATAAAAGTCTTATTGAAAACAAATGTTTGTTTTGTGCCATGTTCATTATATGGGAAATTGAGGTATGGAGTAGAATAAAGGGGGGGGGGAATAATAAATAATAACACCTCAGCTCCAAAAGCAAAGGGGTCTTGCAGCACTGCAAAAACTAACAAATTTAGGGGTAACCTTTAAAAAAAGGGAAAGTCAGGGTGCCTTGGTGGGTGCTAAGGGGGGTGTCTGAGGGTGCCATGGGGTCCACGTGCCACCCTGGGAACCTCCGCCTGGACCCTCAAGATGAAGCAGATCACCAGTCCCTGCATAATAGGAACATCATGTATGGCAATAAATAAATTATCTTATCTTAACCTTAATTCCACCAGAGATGATGGTCTTTGTTCTTGGCTGGGTGTGGTGGTAGCGACTGGGAGAGTGAGAAGGTGCCAGCACAGCAGGCGGAAGATGCTCCCAGGTTGCCCTTGTTGCATCCTTCGCATCCAGCTCCCTCCGGCCACCTGCACGACACCCACCTCCTAAAGAAGAGATTTGCAGAGTCCATTTCGGGAGAAGCTTCTCAAAGGAAGATTTATTCCCTTACAGGTGACGGAGGACCTCTCCCTTTTGTTTTGGCCGGTTCTGGATAAGCAAAACACCATGGGGAAAATTATCTGTGCTGGATTGTGTGACATTCTTCTGCCTTTCTATTTTTCTTCCTTAATAAAGCTCTCTTTGAAAAACCAGCAGCACCCCGTGCCATGCTAAAATCCGCCCCCCCCCTTTCTATATCATCCAGTCACGCTACCCAAAAACCGCCTCGGCAAGCAGGCAGTGGCTCGAAAGGTTTGGGAGCCACCGGTTTATAGGATCAGCCTCATACCCTGGGTAGGTTGAGTTGAGCGTGTCCTTGTGAAAAATTAAAACCAAAACACACACATCTTTGATCGTCCTCTGATTTTGCTCCCCTCCACCCCATCCTGAAGCCAGCCTGGGCCTGGGGAGGGAGAGGATTTCGAGAGGAGCATCTTTCCTGGAAGGAGAACCGGTCAGAGAGGCAGGAGGGGAAGCTCAGCACACGCCAGGCTGGGCTAATAATAGCTGCGCTGCCCTGGTCTGGTCTCACCACAGCAACGCAGGAGGGGGTCCTGTCTGTGTCACCCCCTCTCCTCTCTGGACAGACCCTGTATGTGCAGAAAGCAAACAGCCTGCATTCTCCCCACGCCTTCCCCCAGAGGACTCGGTGATGTTTCAAAATACCACTGCTGGTCATGTTCAAACACTCTGGGGCGGTGTTAACAAGACTTGGGGAGGAGGGGGGACTTCAGCGGGCAAAATAAGCCCCATTTGAATCTCTCGGTGCTTCCAAACATGCAGGACTGCAATCGGATAGTTGATCACGGTGTGGAGTTGCCAAGCGTGCCTTCCTCTTAGCAGGTTTCTGCCTTGCGTCCTGAGTTCGAGTGTCTTCAAAGCCCATGACACCTTTGGCAAAGGCTGTTCTCCAACTGGAGCCCTCGCAGGCCAGTGTTTCCCAGTTGTCAGTGTTTATACTACATTTTTATAGATTTGCCTTGAGAGAGTCTTTAAGCCTCTTTTGTTGACCACCAGCATTACGCTTTCCATTTTTAAGCTTGGAATAGAGTAGTTGCTTTGGAAGACGATCATCAGGCATCCGCACAACATGACCAGTCCAATGAAGTTGATGTTGAAGAATTATTGCTTCCACACTGGTGATCTTTGCTTCTTCCATTACACTGACACTAGTTCGCCTGTCTTCCCAAGTGATGTGTAAAATTTTTCAGAGACACCATTGATGGAATTTTTCCAGGAGCTGGAGGTGGCGTTTATAAGTGGTTCATGTTTCACAAGCATACAGTAAGGCTGGGAGTACAACAGCGTTGTAAACAAGTATTTTGGTTTCCCTGCTAATGTCCCAGTCCTCAAACACTCTGCACTCTGCAGAATCGGATAGAATCGTGAGCAATAGACATGCATGCACTTGTAATTTTTTATTTGTATCCTGGCCTTTCCGCAGTTCAGACAGTGATCAAGGCGGCTTTCGACATAGAAAAAGCGCGTAATTACAGCATCACAAAGGTAGTCATGGAATTGCAGAGTTGGAAGGCACCCCCGGGGGGGGGGGTCATCTAGTCCAGCTCCCTGCAACGCAGGAAGCTTTTGTTAAAGGTGGGAATCAAACCCACAACCCTGAAATGAAAAATCTCATTCTCCACCATCTGAGATAAATGAAACCTTTTTTTAAAAAACAAAAGCACAACTAAATGGAACCATTTCCACATAGATCACAACAAGAGCTAAAAGCAATATACAAAAAAACCAACAGCGACAACCCTCCAAACAACACCCCAGCCCAGGAGACTGTTCAATAGTCTCAACTTTTGTAGTTGGAGTCAGTCCACGCCCTGCCTGCCCAGGCCAGGGGGAAAAAGGCTTGTAAGGCATTGAGCCAGTCTTCCTGGACTCCCAGGAACATAGTTTCTGAATATATGACACCCGGCGCAGAATGCCTGTATTTGAGCAAACCAAGAATCCAATCCTCAATGAAGGCGGATATTGTAAGATTCAAGACAGATAAAAGAAAGCAATTTTTCATTCAGCCCAGAGTGAAACTATGGAACTCCCTGCCACAAGAGGCAGGCATGGCCACTGACTTGGATGGCTTTAAAAGAGGATTTGACAAATTCAGGGGGGAGGAGAGGACTATTGACGGCTACTGGCCAGGATGGCTGTAGCAATGCTCCCTAAAATCACTTTCTGGAAACCCTAGGAGGGGTCAAATGCTCTTGTGTTCGAATCCTGCTTGCTGGTTTCCCACAGGCCCCGTGAGAACAGGATAACAACAACAACAACAAAAACAACAACAATAAATTTATTTATATCCCACCCTCCCCAGCCAAGACCGGGCTCAGGGCGGCTAACACCAAGTATAAAACAATTGATTAAAATAATACTTACAAACAATATTAAAATAAAGGATGCTGGACTAGATGGGCCATTGGCCTCATCCAGCAGCCTCTTACGTACTAATGGGAGATTTGCGGGTTCTGACCACTCTATGGATTTCTGCATTGATTCCAAACATTGCAGATTATTGCACCCACTTTCTTGGGAGTTTCCATTCGAGGGCAGCCTGAACATATGGCTATCATTATTATTATTTATTTCATTTATGAATATGCTATAAAGTAATAAAAGCTGCTCTTTCCTCTGCTCCCTTATGGGAAACAACGAAAAAGGGTGCCTGGGGTCTGGAACCAGCAAGCGAGCATTTAGGTCTTTCCCTTGCCTTGCCAATAATCACATAGTTCAAAGCACTGGTTCTGGGAACCTCTGGCGATTCTTCCTAATATTGGCAGCCCCTCCCACACCCCCGACTGTCTAAGTGTCCCTATTTAGCAGGGACGTCCCTGATTTAGAGAAGCTGTCCCGGTTTCTGATTTGATCCTGGAATGTCCCACTTTTCCTTAGGACGTCCCTAATTTACCAGGAGTTAAATACCAGTGGTACACCATTTTCATATGATTTTCTTTCAATGTACAACAAACTGTGAACATCAAATCCCAATTCCGTAACTTCTCCCTGTGTATCATTACTGATTTTGACCCCTTCATGTTTCGTACACCATTCTAGTATTATTTTATACATTTCTGAAAGTAATTTTGTTTTATTCTCTAGCACACAGGTGTCAAACACAAGGCCCAGGGGCCAAATGCGGCCCGCCAGACCTCGTCATGTGGCCCGTGTAGCTTCCGCCGGCCGCCAGCCTTTCTCCAACTCCTGGGCTGCAGGTTGCCACCACCGCCACCTCCTCCTCCTGCTTTTGCGGCCTCCCCTCCTTCCCTTCCCCACGCGCTTGTTTTTAAAGTTTATTTCACAGAGCCCACTAGGGGCGCTCCGCATCCTTGCAGCCTCGCTCTCTGGCTCCCTCCCTCCCTCCCTCGCCGGAGCGAGCGAGCAACTTGCGGCGCTCTTCTTCGGCGCGGCTGAACTTTTCCTCAACTCTTTCGCCGCCTCGGCTGAAGTTCACCAGCGATCCTTCCCCGCCCCCCCTCCCTCTCTCTCTCGCCGCCACCCCAGCAGACAAACACACAAACAGCGCCGGGCACAGCCAAGCCAAGCCAGGGAGCAGAGCCGGGACTTCTCCCCTCCCCCCCACGCTCCCCGTGTCGGAGGCGAGGAAGTGGGGAGAAAAGAGAGAGGAGAGAAACCCAACATGCCACCGCCGCGCACCATCTTTCTCTCTTTCCAGCAAACCAGCCGCGAGGTGGATGGACGTTGGGCAGCTGAGGCTCTCGGGCGCCAGTTCTGCGCCAGGGGCGGGCCGGATCTGTGGGGCCAGTGGCTGACCCCCACCCTCCCCGCCCCTCCACCTAGAGCGGAGCCCTCTCCATCCCACCCCACGGACTCACATCTTTCCCGGACGCCTAGCAGGGCAGAGAAGGGAGCGCGCAACAGAAAGAGCGATTGCACCTACTTGCGGCCAGTTTCCTCGCTCTGCCTTTGGATCGCATTGCTGCCAAATCCCACGGACGTTGCTTGGATGGTTGCTTGGGGTGGGGGGGATATCTGGGGTCGGGGTGGGGGGTGGGGAGGGAAATCAATGGAGGGGCTTTCCCCCCCTCTCTTTCTCTCCGTTTTTCCCACCCTTCCTGCTTCCCCCACTCTTTTCTTTCTCTCTTTCTCACTCACTCTGTCTCTCTCTCTCTCTCCCAACCCCAAAGCTTGCTATCTTCTCCAGCATTGTCAGTTTGGACACCTTCGCACATGCGCAAGGGCGGCTTCTCCCTCTCGCTCTCCTCTCACTCGCCCTCCCCGCGCAACTCACCCCCCCTTTCAACATCTCCCGGGCGCCGCAAAAAAAAAAAAAAAAGTTTGGAGCGATCTTTCACTTTTGGATTTAGGGATCTTGGGCAGAAGATCACAGGAAAGAGGCTAAGGCGCGGGGCGGGGTGGTGGAGATCTCTCTTTTGCTCGCTTGGGAAAATCTAAGCTAGGGAGAGAAAACCAATTGACATAAGCGCCCATGCAGACTTTTAAGAGAGGGAGGGAGATGCCGGATGATGAGCTGATACGACCTGCGATTTATTAATTGTGGACGGCGATTCTTCTTTGTGCACCCTTGGCCGGTGCACTCCCCCCCAAACACACACACTTTTCTCATCAGCACAACCATTATTTCGCAGGGCGACCCTAGGAATGAGTAAAGCGGCGCTTATGTGCAGTGGACCAACCCGGCTCCCCCATCGCTGCGAGGTGGCCTCAAGGGCACACCTGGAGGTCCCGGCAGGTGTGCTGCTGCTGCCTCTGCCGTCTGCATGGGGAGCCTCTCTTTTTTCGCAGGTGCAGCCATCGGGGATTTTGCAAAGAGGCAGGTCACCTAGCTTTCCCATACACACACACACACACACACGCTTTTCCTCTCCACCAACCCAGAATCCTTGAGAAGAAGCTCTAGCAGGGGTGCCAAATTGAGTAAAATAGGAGGGGGGGCGGCTCAGGTAAACCCCACCCTGCATAATCACAAGATGCGGCTCGCACACACCAACCATTGATTTTAATGGCAATGCCCATCCATTTTGCAGGGGCCCAGCCCCCTCAATATTTTGTATGTTTTTTAAAAAAAATTACTGTCTGTTACCAAAAATCATTTTTCAATAAATTGTACAATAATTGTACATTTGAATATCTACTTGCCATTATTCTGACTATGTTTCTGCTTTCAGAGCTAGTTATTACTTACATTATTACAAAAAACAGTAATAATTGAATGCAGTGACAATAATTTATGATAATAAAGAGTGGACACATAGTCCTACAGATACAACCGGCCCTTTGAGGGTGACCAAACTGCTGATGCGGCCCCCGATGAATTTGAGTTTGACACCCCTGCTCTAGCAGCTCTTCTTTGAATTTGATCTTTCCGTACAAAAACAATTATTTTTGCCCATCTTAAATATATCATTTAATTGATGATATTGTAACCAACCAGTTAATAATTCTCTGATATCTTCAAACCTTTTCAGTTTCAATTGATGTTCCACTTCCATTGAGAGCTCTTTATACGTTGCCCAATCATTTCTCATATTTGGTTTTTTTAAGAATATCACTTCTAGTGGAGAAAGGCACCAAGGTGTTTTTTGCTCTAATAATGTTTTATATTTTTCCCATACCTCACAAACCGTTTGTTTTACAACATGCTGTATTGTTTTAAGACTCGATTGGGAGCCGCCCAGAGTGGCTGGGGAAACTCAGCCAAATGGGCGTGGTACAAATAAATTATTATTATTATTATTATTATTATTTTAATATTAAGAAATCTCTATGTACTATAACCTTGTCATACGACAAATAAGCATGCCAACCGTATCTATTGTCATGACCTTCCAGGCTTAACACATCAGTATTTTATAATAATATCCATTCCCAGGGAATGGCTTGGTCAAAGGAGTTTGGCCAGACGTCTATGCGATGATTATAAACATTGTTCATTGGGGGCACATAATCAGATGACTCTGGGGCAATAGCAGTGGGGTCAGCCGTGGGGCAATAGCAGTGGGGTCAGCCTTGCTTAGAGAGTCCTCAGTGCTAGTAGGTCTAGTTCAAGGAGCAAGATTTATCTTCAATCCATGTCTCAAAACATTCCCATTTGGTACCATTTGCTGAAATCCAACCACACCAGAGCCCAAGAGTTGCAGACACTGACCTTTGCCTCCCTGAGAACTGCAGTTACAGCTCTCCACTGTCAAAGGATGCCCACATCAGTCTGAGATGGAAGAGACAGAAAAGTTCCATGCAGTTAAGATTCTTTATTTGTGGGAGAAGATCTTCCCCATTACATACTCCATGGTCAGCTCTATCAAAACCCCAGAGAGACTTTTGGAACAGATGTTGGCACCGTTATAGGGACACAACTCAGAAGTGAAAATAGGTTGGCGATCCGCTTGTCATATATAAAACAGCCTTATAGGGATTCGTTAATTTGATTTATTGTGAATGGTTGCTTGTTTCTGGGTCTTTCTTAATAGTTTTTATTGGATTGGCTGCTTCTGGAACTGTATCTGTATTGGCTTTTATTCAAATACAATAAAAGATTGATTGATGAAAAGGTGTTTTTTTCTGAGATGATAACTTTCCCCTTCCATGTCACTCCTGAAGATTCCTGTGCGTAGATGAGTCTCACTTTCTTTGTTCTGTTCATTTGTGCGTTTGACCAGTGGGCTGACAAATGCCCCCCTCCTGCCCCCCTGGGTTTCCAGCGTGGCCTTCACAGATATTGGCACGAATTGGGGAGGGGGTGTTATTTATATCCTTGGAGACAATGACTGCTGAGCTGCCCCCATCATTGTGAGGTCGGAGGGGTGATGGTGATGCCCCCCCAGATGCTGCCATTGTGATGCCACAAAAACATTTGGCAGCTGAGAGGGTATAAATGTTGGCCAAGTCAAAAGCCGAGGCAGTTGCAGCAGTGGAGGCACTCACCTCGGGTGGTCTCCTGCAACGTGGTGGCAAGCTGGCCGGCAGAAGGAGGCGATCGCCCGGCGCTGGGATGCTGTGGAGCAAGGAAAAGGCAAGTTCAAGTTTACTTGCTGGTGGGATCGCACTTGAAGGTGGCTGAAGTTCAGCTCTGAAGCAGGTGGAGTCTGGCAATGGACCTGGCGCGGCTGTTGGGGGAGGATGGATGCCGGAAGAGTTTGCATTCAGTGTTGGTTGATGCCGCAAGGCAAATATACTGACCGAGGGGATGCAAACTGGTTTGGAAGCCTAGTTTTTTTGTTAACAGGCAGCCAAACCGAGGAGGGAAGCTGCCCCTTTGGCAGCGGGTGAGTGTCCCTAGGCGGAATGATGTGAGGAGGGAGAGTTGCCCATCGGCAGCTAGTGGTGGCGCCTACGGTGAAGCCAGGTTCACATTTGGAGGTCAGCGGAGGCCGAGAGGTCGAAGCTGGCTGACATTTGTGAACGCTATCTGGTGACATTCACCTTTGTCTTTGCCCCTCAGTTTAATGTCAACAGGCCTACCGATTGAGAACGTCAGCTGGCTGACATTCGTAGAGCTCTTGACGTTACGTCGACGGCCAAAGCGAGGAGGGAAACTGCCCGGCCAGCCCTAGAGGTGGAAAGCAGGGAAACCAGTCAAGTTCGTCGATACTGGTGGCCCTCCACTTCTGCAACCTGCCTAACGGCAGGCCAGTCAGGGATGAAGTTGTCAGAAAGAAGCCGGTGGAAGGGTTTGGAGGGATGCTGGTGGATGGTCGCCATCCCATCACCGTTTTGCTTTTGCCTTTCAGGGACATCCAATGCCAGAAAGGTTTCTCCAAGACCAGCCGGTGGTGGCAAGATGGCAGGCGGAAGGAGGCGATTGCCTGGCGCTGGGATGCTGTGGAGCAAGGAGAAGGCAAGTTCCTGTTGACTTGCTAGTGGGATCGCTACTTGAAGGCCGCCGATATTCAGCTCTGAAGCTGGTTGACGTCTGGCAATGGACCTGGCCAGGCTGTTTGGTGGTGGATGGCTGCCGGAAGAGTTTGCATTCAGTGCCAGTTGATGCCGCAAGGCAAATATACTGCCCGAGGGGATGCAAACTGGTTTGGAAGCCTTGTTTGTTAACAGGCAGCCAAACCGAGGAGGGAAGCTGCCGCTAGGGCAGCGGGTGAATGCCCCTAGGCGGTAACCCCTGCGATCTGCATTTGCATTTAAATGATGTCAGTGGACGCCCTAAGCTGAAGCTGGCTGATATTTGTAGGTGCAGGCCAGCTGGTAGTGGGCGGGATAGTTGCCCCTTTGGCTTCTAGTGGAGGCGTCTAGGTGAAGCCAGTGTTCATACTGGTTGGCATCACCCATTTTGGTCTATCAATTTAGTGACAAAAGGCCTACCATTTGAATGGCCTCTTGACATTAAACGGGTGGCCAAGCAGAGAGGAGGGAAGCTGCCCGGCACGGCCTAGGAGGTGCTCAACTGGAGCCAGCGGACTTCGCATTTGGATGCCAGCGGATGCCGCAAGGCAGATGAAGCTGGCTTCTATTTGTGAACAAAAACTGGTTATCCTTCACCTCCGCCTGCCCATTGCGCAGGCCTGCCAGGGATGAAGTTGCCAGGTATTAGTCAGTGGAGTGGTCTGGGTTGACGCTGTCGGACGGTGGCCATCCCACTCATCTGTTTTCCTTTGCCTTTCAGGGACGTCCAGAGCCAGTGAGGTTTCCCCCGATACCAGCCGTGAAAGTCATGAAGAGAACCGCAGGACTCTTCAAGTCAGGCAGCTCCAGTTTTCTAAATAAATGGCTTTCTGATTTCTTTTTCTAAATAAATGTTTTTTTCTGAAATCAGATCTGTGTTTTGTTTTTATTGTATGGGAAATCTCTAGTGATGTCACAGGAAGAGGGGGCTGCACCCCCTTGTGACATCATAGGGAGTTGGTAGCCAATGGCCACAGCTGGGGAAACATCTGCATAGCCCTCCCTGGCCTCACAATGGGTGGGCACCTCATTTTAATAAATGACTGCTGAGGTGTCCCCCCCATTGTGAGACCAGGGAGGGCTATGCAGATGTTTCCCCTGCTGTGGCCATTGGTTACCAACTCACTATGATGTCACAAGGGGGTGCAGCCCCCTCTTCCTGTGACATCACTAGAGATTTCCCATAGACATCTACCAACTCCCTGTGATGTCACAAACAGACATGGCGAATGAGGGGAAAGAGGCAGTTTCAGGGGGAAGCAGCCCTGGGAATTTGGGGGCAGGCAAGGCCATCTGGGGGCACAGAAACGAGTTGCCAACATTTGTGCCCCCTGGGCTCCTGGGTAGCTGCCAAGAAAATAAAAAGAAATCACAACTGTTTTTCTCACCCCACCACTGAATTCAGAGGGAGATGTAATGTAAAATGACCCCGCAGTGAAAGCAAACCCTCCAAGTGCTCCTATTTTCCAGGGACAGTCATCCAGCCACAGGACTTAAGCCAGCCAGCTTCTGTTTTCTAAATAAATGCCTTTCTAATCCTTTTCCTCGAAGCTACTAACATGAGTTTGGCCAAACTGCGAGAGGCAGTGAAGGATAGGTGTGCCTGTCGTGCTCTGGTCCATGGGGTCACGAAGAGTCGGACACGACTGAACGACTGAACAACAACAACAATCCCCCCTCCCTCAATAAAGGTCTTATTCAAAACAAATGCTTTTTTGTGCTATGTTCATTATATGGGAAATTGAGATATGGAGTAGAATAAAGGGGAATAATAAATAATAACACCTGAGCTCCAAAAGTTAATGTTCTTACAGCACTGCGAAAAATAACAAATTTAGGGGAAACCTTTAAAAAATTGGAGGGTCAGGAGGCCTTGGTGGGTGCTAAGCAGGGTGCCTGAGGGTGCCATGGAGTCTACGTGCCACCCTGGGAACCTCCGCCTGGACCCTCAAGATGAAGCAGATCACCAGTCCCTACATAATGGGAACATCATGTATAACCTGAACTCCACCAGAGATGATGGTCTTTGTTCTCGGCTGGGTGTGGGGATAGCGACTGGGAGAGTGAGAAGGTGCCAGCGCAGAAGGCGGAAGATGCTCCCAGGTTGCCCTTGTTGCATCCTTCGCATCCAGCTCCCTCCGGCCACCTGCACAACACCTATCTCCCAAAGAAGAGATTTGCAGAGTCCATTTCAGGAGAAGCTTCTCAAAAGGAAGATTTACTCCCTTACATGTGACAGAGGACCTCTCCTGTCTGTTTTGGCTGGTTCTGGATAAGCAAAACACCATTTGGAAAATTATCTGTGCTGGATTGTGTGACATTCTTCTGCCTTTCTATTTTTTTTTCTAAATAAAGCTCTCTTTGAAAAACCAGCAGCACCCCGTGTCATGCTAAAATGCGGCGCGCCCCCCTTTCTACATCATCCAGTCACGCTACCCAAAAACCGCCTCGGCAAGCAGGCAGTGGCTTGAAAGGTTTGGGAGCCACCGGTTTATAAGATCAGCCTCATACCCTGGGTAGGTTCAGTTGAGCGTGTGCTTGTGAAAAATTAAAACCAAAACACACACATCTTTGATCGTCCTCTGATTTTGCTCCCTTCCACCCCGGTCAGAGAGGCAGGAGGGGAAGCTCAGCACACGCCAGGCTGGGCTAATAATAACTGCGCTGCCCTGGTGTGGTCTCACCGCAGCAACGCAGGAGGGGGTCCTGCCTGTGTCACCCCCTCTCCTCTCCGGACAGAACCTGTATGTGCAGAAAGCAAACAGCCTGCGTTCTCCCCACACCTTCCCCCAGAGGACTCGGTGATGTGGCCAAATACCACTGCTGGTTATGATCAAACACTCTGGGGCGGTGTTAACAACAAGAAGTGGGGACTTCAGTGGCAAAATAACCCCCATTCGAATCTCTCGGTGCTTCCAAACATGCAGGACTGCAATCGGATAGTTGATCACGGTGTGGGTTTGCCAAGCGTGCCTTCCTCTTAGCACGTTTCTCCCTTGCGTCCTGAGTTCGAGTGTCTTCAAGCCCATGACACCGTTGGTAAAGGCTGTTTTCCAACTGGAGCGCTTGCAGGCCAGTGTTTGTCAGTGTTTATACTATACATATTTTTAGATTTGCCTTGAGACAGTCAACCTCTTTTGTTGAGCACCAGCATTACGCTTTCCATTTTTATGTTCAGAATAGAGTAGTTGCTTTGGAAGACGATCATCAGACATCCGCACAACATGACCAGTCCAACAAAGTTGATGTTGAAGAATCATTGCTTCCACACTGGTTTTAGTTTGCCTTATCTTCCCAAGTAATGTGCAAAACGTTTTCGGATACACTATTGATAGAATCTTTCCTGGAGTTGGAGATGGCGTTTATAAGTGGTTCATGTTTCACAAGCATAAAGGCTGGTAGTACAATAGCTTTGTAAACAAGCATTTTGGTTTCCCTGCTAATGTCCCAGTCCTCAAACACTCTTCACTCTGCAGAATCAGATAGAATCGTGAGCAATAGACATGCATGCACACGTAATTTTTTATTTGTATCCTGGCCTTTCCGCAGTTCAGACCGTGATCAAGGCGGCTTTCGACATGGAAAAAGCGCGTAATTACAGCATCACAAAGGTAGTCATGTAATTGCAGAATTGGAAGGCACCCCTCCGGGGGGGGGGTCTCCTCTAGTTCAACCCCCTGCAACGCAGGAATCCTTTGCCCAAGGTGGGACTCGAACCCACAACCCTGAAATGAAAAATCCCATTCTCCACCATGCTGAGCTAAATGAAACCTTTAAAAAAAAAAACGCACAACCAAATGGAACCATTTCCACACAGATCACAACAAGAGCTAAAACCAAGATACAAAAAAACCAACAGCAACAACCCTCCAAACAACACCCCCGGCACAGGAGACTGTTAAATAGTCTCAGCTTTTGTAGTTGGAGTCAGTCCACGCCCTGCCTGCCCAGGCAGGTGGGAAAAGGCTGACTCCCAGGAAGGTGGTTTCTGAATATATGACATCTGACGCAGAATGCCTGTGTTTGAGCATACCAAGAATCCAGTCCTCAATGAAGGCGGATATTGGAAGATTCAGGACGGATAAAAGAAAGCAATTCTTCTTCACCACAGAGTGAAACTATGGCTATCATTATTATTTATTTCATTTATGAATATAATGCTATAAAGTGGTAAAAGCTGCTCTTTCCCCCACTCCCTTATGGGAAACAACGAAAGAGGGTGCCTGGGGTCTGGAACCAGCAAGCGAGCGTTTAGGTCTTTCCCTTGCCTTGCCAATAATCACAAAGTTCAAAGCACTGGTTCTGGAACCTCTGGCGATTCTTCCTAATATTGGCAGTCCCCCCCCCCCCCGACTGTCCAAGTCTTCCTATTTCCCAGGGACGTCCCTGATTTAGAGAAAGCCGTCCCGGTTTCGGATTTGATCCCGGAATGTCCCAGTTTTCTGTAGGACGTCCCTATTTTCATTGGAGAAATGTTGGAGGGTATGGAGCTATCCAACCCCCCGAGCCGTCTGAAGGCAATCCTGTATGTATGGGGAAGTTTGGGGCTTTTAAACATTTAATTATGTTTTTATATTTGTTGAAAGCTACCCAGAGTGGCTGGGGCAACCCAGTAAGATGTGTGGGGTATAAATAGCAAAAATTATCTTGACGGAACGGGACGTCCCTGTTTTCATCGGAGAAATGTTGGAGGGTATCGTAGGATGCCCCTATTTTCAATGGAGAAATTTTGGAGGGTATGGAGTTATCCGACCCCCGACCTGTCTGAAGGCAATCCTGTATAATGAAGTTTTTTTAAAAAATGTTTTATGTTTTATTAAGTTTTATCTAGGTTAGAAGCTGCCCAAAGGGACTGGGGCAACCCAGGAAGATGAGTGGGGTTTAAATAGTAAAATAACCATTGTGGACGGGGATGTCCCTGTTTTCATCAGAGAAATGTTGGAGGGTATGGTAGGATGCCCCTATTTTCAACGGATAAATTTTGTTTGTTTTTTAAAAAATTAATTTTTATTGGTTTTTTACAATTTTATAAGCACATAACATAATGGTTAAATTTTCATACTTCCCCCTTCTCACTGTGGGAAGCCAAGATCCATTCCCCCCTCTCACAGGGGTATACATATTCACTGTACATTTAACCTTTACTAGTAAAATAACCATTGTGGACGGGGACGTCCCTATTTTCATTGGAGAAATGTGGGAGGGCATGCTCCCCCCAATGCAAAAATATTGCTCCACCCCACCCCCTTTCGCAGCCATGCACTAAACCTCCCCAGCCATTCCCTCCTGGGTGTGAACCGGGAACTGGCTTTGTGTGGGTGTGTTTGCAAGTTGCATTGGCAAATATCGGCCGCAACTTCCCTGCAGCCTTTGAAGAGGCAGCTTCAAAGGCCCTCACCTGAAACTAAGGGAGGAGGGAGGAGGGGCACCGCATAATATTAGCCGGGTGCATCATAAAAGCAAGCCAGAGATCTGCATTTATGGCCTTTTAAACCGGGGGAGGACATCAAGGGCAGTTGGCTTGTGTGCATGAGTCGTTTGACCCATAAGCGGGGGTGGGTGGGGTGGGAGATGCCACCGAGATCTCATCAGGATGAGAGGCGAGCGTTGAGCAGTGAAAGGATTAACCCGTGGGATTCGCTGCCACAAGACGCAGAGACGACCATGGGGAGAGAGCGATCAATGGCTACTAGCCACGATGGCTGTGCCGCTGTCTCTCCACAGCCGGAGGCAGATGTGCTTTTGAATACCGTCGAAACTTGGAAGTCAAACGGAATCCGTTCCGGAAGTCCGTTCAGCTTCCAAAACGTTCGGAAACCAAAGCGCGGGCTTCTGATTGGCTGCAGGAAGCTCCTGCAGCCAATCGGAAGCTGCGGAAGCCCCGTCGGACGTTCGGCTTCCAGTAATAGTTCGCAAACCGGAACACTCCTGAATTTGCGGCGTTCGGAAGCCAAAACGTTTGGGAACTTAGCTGTTTGAAATCCAAGGTGCGACTGTATCGGTATTATTTATTTGTTTGTTAAATTTGTATAAACAAATTTCACCCACAGATCTCAGAGCATGCTGTCCCCCCTGATTGTTCCGAGTTTGAGTTCCCATCACATCAAAAGGTAAAGGGACCCCTGACCATTAGGTCCAGTCGCGAACGAATCTGAGGTTGTGGCGCTCATCTCGCTCTATAGGCCGAGGGAGCCGGCGTACAGCTTCCGGGTCATGTGGCCACTACGACAAAGCCGCTTCTGGCGAACCAGAGCAATGCATGGAAACGCCGTTTACCTTCCCGCTGGAGCGGTTCCTATTTATCTACTTGCACTTTGACGTGCTTTCGAACTGCTAGGTGGGCAGGAGCAGGGACAGAGCAACGGGAGCTCACCCCGTCGCGGGGATTCGAAACCGCCGACCTTCTGATCGGCAAGCCCTAGGCTCTGTGGTTTAACCTACAGCGCCAACTGGGTCCCCCATCACATCAAAGCTCACATCAAAGGCCCTGAACTTCCAGAGGCTGGAAAAGGAGGTGCGTTTTGGAGCCCGGTGGTCTCTGCGGCGAATCCCCCTCTTTGCCGTCTGCTTTGCATGTGGGTAATTTAAAGGCCTGGCCTGGAAAGTATTGTGCCTCCACCCCCCCCCCTTGTTTTATTCTCCCCCCCCCCACCATCCCTCCTCCTGCCCCTAAACTGTGTGCCACTTCCTGCCTGCAACTAATTTGAACCTCCACGGAAACATCTGAGAGGAATTTGCCCCAATAAAACAGGAAAAGCTTCTCATGCACTCACAAAGAGAGGGAGAGAACATTGGAAGACGTTCTGAAGATAGAGGAATAGACTTTAAAACTCTGGGACTGGGAGGCAAAAATAAGAGACCCAAACGACAAAAACGTTTGTGGAAAAGTGGAAGACCTTTTCAGGTTATCCGAGAAAATACTGCAGCCAAAGGAAATCACAGGCAGGAAATATAGGCCAAGGAATGAGAACGATAAAGGGACGTAATGTAGGATATATGTTAATAAGTATTACATTTAAGATGAAGCATTTGAACAGAAACATCATGGTAGTTAAGAACAGTCAAAATGCTAAGGGAATATTGTATGGAAACAATGGTATTTGTTAAGCTGTATTATTATTATTTGTTAAACTTGTATACCAACTTATACCTGTAGATCTCAGCGCGGTTGACAGCATAAAATCCTATATTATAATCTTCAAGTGTCCCTGCGTCCACCTGCAATTTTCTGTGTGTCACGGAAGTCAAATTCTGCGCATGGCACAGACGGACGCAGGGATTGGAGGGGGCGGAGAGGGGGGCGGGACGACGCAGAGACACTTCCGGCCGGGCGAAACTGCACCGCCGCCATTGCTGGGGGGAAACTGCGCCGCCCGCCGCTGGAGGCTCCTGCTGCCGCCTGAAGGAGGCCCCCCGTCCGGCACGCGCCCTTCCCTGCGCGCTG
>JAWWNI010000746.1:600000-763688 GCA_034642065.1 Darevskia nairensis | reverse complement strand
ACCTAGCAGTTCGAAAGCACGTCAAAGGGCAAGTAGATAAATAGGAACCGCTCCGGCAGGAAGGTAAACGGCGTTTCCATGCGCTGCTCTGGTTCGCCAGAAGCGGCCTTGTCATGCTGGCCACATGACCCAAAAGCTGTACGCCGGCTCCCTCAGCTAATAAAGCGAGATGAGCGCCCCAACCCCAGAGTCGGACACGACTGGACCTAATGGTCAGGGGTCCCTTTACCTTTAAGCTTCCCACACCAACAGGATAAAATTGTTGAGTTTCTCGTATCTATCGCTGACTTTTCTTCTTTCTGCGCAAGGCCTAGGCAAACGTCCCAAAAACCTCTCCTCAGTCAAGCGCATTGCCCTGGATCCTTCAATATTTGATATGAGCTGTGTAAATATGCAGGTGCAAATAGTCTGATTTGCTCTCAAAAAAACCCCTCCAAGAACCAAACACCTTGACTTCCTCTTCGGGCTGTCGAGGCAACGTGAAAGCGTCACTAAAGACTGTGCAGAAAATTAGCAGCTCACACAATTTAAAAAGCCGGGTTTTTTGTTTGCATGCTATTGTATTTCTGTCAAAGTTTATTGTTCCAGAGCCAAAGGCCACGACAAGTCCATAATGCAACAGATCAATGCAGCCGTACAAAAGTTTAGCATTTCAAACCCTGCAAGAATAACTAGGATACATAAGAAGTAAGCTTTAATTGAGAGTTAGCGCTGCCGTAGTATTGATGTTTTAGTCTCATTACGTGAGCTTCTTTAAATATCTCCAATTTGGAAGTGAGTATGAGACGCGGGTGGCGCTGTGGGTTAAACCACAGAGCCTAGGGCTTGCCGATCAGAAGGTCGGCGGTTCGAATCCCCGCGACGGGGTGAGCTCCCGTTGCTCTGTCCCAGCTCCTGCCAACCTAGCAGTTCGAAAGCACGTCAAAGTGCAAGTAGATAAATAGGTACCGCTCCGGCGGGAAGGTAAACGGCATTTCTGTGCGCTGCTCTGGTTCGCCAGAAGCGGCTTAGTCATGCTGGCCACATGACCCGGAAGCTGTACGCCGGCTCCCTCGGCCTATAGAGCGAGATGAGTGCCACAACCTCAGAGTCGGTCACAACTGGACCTAATGGTCAGGGGTCCCTTTACCTTTAATTGTATTTCACTATTAATATACTTCTTAATTTCAGTTCAGTTCAACAATTCCTTTGATAAAATACATATTTTGTTATGTGCAAATGGCTTTATAGACCTATGAGGTCCATAAATTACCATCTAGCATATATTCAACACAAAAAACAGGGACAATTTCTTGTTGACAAAGGACAGCTGGGCATATAAAGGGCCCCATTACCTTCAGGAGCTGAGGGCCTCATCAAACCTAAATCTGGCCCTGCATGAAGCGCTTCATATACCAACCGTTGGACTCGGTCCAGTTTTATGAATCAACAGCCAGTACAGATCTCCGAGCAGAGGTGCCATATACAGACAGGGTCTCACTCTGCGCCAGCTGCGGTTTCCGGATCGACCGTAAAGGAAAACCCACAAAGAACAAGTCGCAGCAATCCAGCCTGGAAGTTGCTGGCGCTTGAACGACGGCGGTCAAGCTACCCTGGTCCAAGATCACCACTTGGCTATTGGCTGACCATCTCGATGACTGTGAAAGTCTAACTTACCGTATTTTCCTGTGTATTAGACGAGGTTTTTTGACTCAGAAATCATGCCCCAAAACTGGGGTTGCCCTATACATGGATAGTGGCATGGACGGAAAGCTGCGCGCCGCTAGCCACCTGGTTGGTGAGCGTGCAACTCCCCCCTATGCCGCTGCGGGGGGCGCACGCTCTAGGGAGGGAGGGGGAGCTGCGTGCCCGCTTTGCCAACCCCCAGCAGGGGCGTGCAATTCCCCCTAAAAAAAGCTCAACAACTTTGGCCCATCTCCCCTCATTTTCTTTAAATTTAGTCCCCCAAAATATGGGGTGCCTTATAGATGGAGGTGTCTTATACACAGAAAAATACGGTATATCCCGGGGACACCAGCTGATAATGCCAGTTTCACAATTTCAGCCGTTGCCCCGGCCAGAAGTTCACATAACTTCGATCCTCTCAGTCCCTGATCAAACAACGACGTCAGTACGTACAAATATTTTCTGGGTAAAGTATGAAGGTGCATGCTGGACTCTGGATGCGTTTGGTCTACATTAGTTGCTGAGTTCAAGGGCAGAGTTCGGCCAACACAGCCAAGTTCTTCACTCGGTTTCCTCCAAAACCATATAGGCAGAATTGTACCCGACAATAAAAGGTCACATTCCAGGTGCTCCCAGGGACGAACTGCATGCTCAAAATGCACAAGAAGCTTTGCAGGATCAGGCCCCTTCTAACCCAGCACCCTTTTCTCACCGTGGCCAACTCAATGCCCCCGGGAAGCCCTAAAAAAGTTGTTTTAAAGTTACTTTAAAAGTATGTCTGTCTCATTATCTCCCTCGCTTGCGCCACACATGTGTGAACCCTGGTTCAGGCCGCAGATATTTTTTTTGAAAATAAAAATATAATGTGGAACTTTTAGACTGAAGCCCTATTACATACGCACGAAACAGATAAGTTCCCCCCAGACGGATTCCCCCCCATAATGTCATTGATGCAATAATAATGCATTCATGCTGGATTTATAATGAGTCATCCACACGCCATTCAACTTTTATTTTGCAACGCTTCTTGAATGATAACTCATTACTGCTGCCTGGAGGGGCAGGGAGGTGCGTGGATTGGCAACAAAGCAAGCAGGATTGTGTATAAACACTGTTGTGTATTGATTCAAAGGTTATCTCTGTATTACTATTGTCTGTAAAGTAACTGCATTCCTGTTCCAGAAGGAACAGCTTCTATTGGTTTATTCAAGCTGCTGTATTTGGATCCTCAGCTTTATTGGTTCCCACCAAAAAGCTGCTGTGTGATTGCTTGAGATTGTTCCCTCCAAAATGTATCTTTTCCTTGCCATGTCTCTGTCCCTATAAATGTAGCCCCCCTCCCTCCTTCCCTCAGTCTTGTCTTGTTGCCTGAATAAAGAGTTGTTACACAAAGACGCTGTCTCCTTGCCTGCAATGTCAGAGAGCTGAAATCACTAGCTGAAATCATTAGCCCCACGCTACAACAACTGGCGACAAGGATGGGATCCGGAATACTGAGGAGCAGTTAAACGCAGCCTGCCTCAGGGTCCGGATTGCAGTCCAGGACTCCCTGGAGCCGGCTGCACATAGATTTTGCTGGGCCATTCCAAGGGAAGGTTTTTTTGGTTATAGTTGATGCGTATTCCAAATGGTTAGAAGTAGCTATGGTGCCCAGCATGTCATCAGCCGCAGTGATCAAAGTGTTGAGACGGCTGTTTGCGACCCACGGGTTGCCCGAGACCATCGTGTCAGATAATGGAGCAGCTTTTGTATCTCAAGAATTCAGGGCATTCTTGGCAGATAACTTCATAAGAGGGGTCACATCAGCTCCCTTTCACCCATCCTCCAATGGGCAGGCTGAGCGCATGGTACGAACAGCCAAAGGATCCATTGCACGTTTAATGGAGGGTGACTGGTCGGCTCGCATCGCCCGAATGTTGTTTTTGCAGCATGCAACGCCGTGTACTGCTACGGGCAAGTCGCCAGCGGAGCTGCTCCTAGGTAGAAGGCTGGTAACGGTGCTGGATTATGTCCACCCAGACAAGGTGCCAAACCACAATTCAAGAGCACCCCCACAGGCCGAGAGTGACACAACAAGGTATCTCGCCCCTGAAGATCTGGTCTGGGTGAGAAACTATGCACGAGGTCCACGGTGGGTGGCAGGTGTGATCACCCGGGCTAGTGGACCTGTGTCCTATTACGTAACTTTGGAAAATGGGCAGGTTTGGAGGAGACATATAGATCAGCTGAGGCGCCGGGCGCCCAGCAGGGAGGAGTCAGATGCGGAGAATGTACAGGCTGAGGATACTCCTCCCCCTGCTAATGACACACAGCTGCAAGGCCAGAGTGGAAATGGCCCAGAGATGCAGGCACCAGAGGTTTCAGCAAATGAACCTGGTCCTGCTAGTCCTCATGAGGATGAGGAACAGGTAGGGGACTCTGAGCTGTCTGAGACTCCCTCTGTTCCTGACACAACGACTACAATAGCCCCTCCACCGCAGGTAATACCTAATCCTGTACCTGCCACACCTGTTGTCAGGAGGTCAAGAAGAAGTCGCAGCACCCCACAGTATCTAAGGGATTACGTGTGTTGTGCTCACTAGGGGGGAAGGGGTGTTGTGTATTGATTCAAAGGTTATCTCTGTATTACTATTGTCTGTAAAGTAACTGCATTCCTGTTCCAGAAGGAACAGCTTCTATTGGTTTATTCAAGCTGCTGTATTTGGATCCTCAGCTTTATTGGTTCCCACCAAAAAGCTGCTGTGTGATTGCTTGAGATTGTTCCCTCCAAAATGTATCTTTTCCTTGCCATGTCTCTGTCCCTATAAATGTAGCCCCCCTCCCTCCTTCCCTCAGTCTTGTCTTGTTGCCTGAATAAAGAGTTGTTACACGAAGACGCTGTCTCCTTGCCTGCAATGTCAGAGAGCTGAAATCACTAGCTGAAATCATTAGCCCCACGCTACAACAAACACCCAACATTGTCTCTGAGAGAGCCAGTGCAGTCCAAGAAGTAGTGTGGTGGTAGTGGCTAGAGTATCGGATTCGGACCTAGGAGATCAGGGTTCAAATCCTCACTCGGTCATGATGAAGCTCAATGGGTGAATTCGCTGCCAGTCAGCCTAACCTACCTCACAGAACACCACTAATAATCACATACAGCTCCCAAGTTAAAACAGTACAACACATCATCAGAGATCCAGAACCTCTCCTAGACAATGACAGTTCTCTTTCTCAAGCTCTGGGAGGAAGACCTTTCATCGCCTACAGCCAGCCACCCAATCTTAAACAACTCCTCACCCACAACAATACTACAACCAGACTTGACACTGGCACTGGCACCAGAGCCTGCAATAAACCCAGATGCCAACTTTGCTGCCACATACACCCGGACAACACCATTACTGGCCCCAACAACATCAAACATACCATCTCAGGACTATTTAATTGCTCATCGTCTAACATTGTGTATGCCATCAAATGCCAACAGTGCCCTTCAGCTCTCTATATTGGACAAACAGGCCAAACCCTACGCCAAAGGATAAATGGACATAAATCTGACATCAGGAATCACAAGATGGAGAAACCAGTAGGAGAACACTTCAATCTCCCAGGACATTCTATACAAGATCTCAAAGTAGCTGTCTTATTGCAAAGGAATTTCAGAAATAGACTGGAAAGAGAAGTTGCTGAATTGCAACTGATTACCAAACTTAAAACCATGGAGAGACCTGGTCTGAATAGAGACATTGGATTCTTATCTCATTATACATGACAAAGCTTTTTTAACCTTCTCACCCCTTGCTTTTTCCTGTAAGACTAATTGCAGTCGTTAACAGTCGTCAACAGGTTTACCTCTCCTATCAGCTAATCACCCATTCCCACCACCCTTCTGAGTAATACCCCTCCCACCCTCTCACTATATATAAGGGTCTGGTGACTTCTGTTTCAGTGTATCTGAAGAAGTGTGCATGCACACGAAAGCTCATACCAAGAACAAACTTAGTTGGTCTCTAAGGTGCTACTAGAAGGAATTTTTTTATTTTGTTCTACCTCAGAGGGTTGTTGTGGAGAGCAAGAACCATGTGCATGCCACCTTCAGCTGCTTGGATATAATTGCAACAAATGAAATAAAGAACCATGAATGCACAATGAAAAGGACATCTGGAGTGGCCCATCGAAGAAGATCGAGGAAGTACATTTTCTGCACACACACACACTGAACACCATTTCCATTTCTGTACTGCAGAGGATCTGCTAAGTTTCATTCTGGCTGTGCATACAAGACCAAAACGGAATTTCCCTTTTTTGCAGCTGCACAAATGCTCCTTTCCAGAGAAGTCCTGTGCCTCCTACTTATCAAAACCAAATGAATAAAGTCTCTCCGTCTTTTGGCACAAGTCCTTACCATCAACATACAACCTGAAAAGTTTTACCTTTACGGCCAAACTGGATGAATGACAGCAGGAGAGACAGGGTCAGCCTCCCCGCTTTCTAACCGATCAGCACCTCTCTCGCTGAATAAAAAGGTAAAGGGACCCCTGACCATTAGGCATAGCTGTCAACTTTCGGATTTGAAAATAAGGGATGCCGCGAGGGCGGTGCAATGGCACCAAGTAGCCTCGCCACCCTGCGCTCCAGAGGCTGTGCGCAAACAGGTGAGCGGAAGAGCGAGCGCATAGGCGGCAGGCTGTCTGTCTGTCTGGTTGGGCGTGAGGGTCTGGCTGCACAAGGCATGCAAGCTCCGCCCCCAGTCAGTCTCAGACTCCTTATTGGCAGCCAAGCAACGCAGCTGAGGAGCGTCCCTGGCCGGCAGGGAGGGAGAGGAGCTGCTTCCTTTGAAATCCGGGGAATTTAAGGGATATCAACAATCCGGGATAGCAGTGGGAAACGGCATTGGAATAAGGGAGTTTCCCGCAAAAAAAGGGATGGTTGACAGCTATGCCATTAGGTCCAGTTGTGGACGACTCTGGGTTGTGGCGCTCATCTCATTTTATTGTCCGAGGGAGCCGCCGTACAGCTTCTGGATCATGTGGCCAGAATGACAAAGCCGCTTCTGTCGAACCAGAGCAGCACACGGAAACGGCGTTTATCTTCCCGCCGGAGCGGTACCTATTTATCTACTTGCACTTTGACGTGCTTTCAAACTGCTAGGTTGGCAGGAGCAGGGACCGAGCAACGGGAGCTCGTCCCGTCTTGGGGATTCGAACCGCCAACCTTCTGATCGGCAAGCCCTAGGCTCTGTGGTTTAACCCACAGCACCACCCGCGTCCCCCTCTCGCTGAATAAATGTGAGCAAAATAGCAGCGGGGAGGGGGGGAAAGCATGGTGCTTAACCCAGAGGCGTAGGAAGGTCAGGTGGTACCCGGTGCGGAAAATTTCTTGTTACCCCCCTCCCCCACATTGGTTTTTTTTTTTTTTTTTGCCTGCAAAAATGGTTTTAAGTTATTTCATATTTTCTTACAAAGGAATAATAATAAGTAATAATAAACTTTTATTTATATCCCGCCCTCCCCGGCCGAAGTCGGGCTCAGGGCGGCTAACATCAGATACATAACATTGATATAAAATCAAACAATAATTAAATTACCTCCTAAAAACATGTCAAAATCAAATTAAAGTCTAATTAGATGGCTTTCCACAGGGTTAGGGTTGGGAACAGTAAGTGCTCCACTGAATTGAAATTTCAGCCTTCACGACATAGGAAAACGGCCAAGTAAACAGCTATTTTGGTGGAGGAGGGTCAAGATATTAACTGATATGCATGAAATTTCATATATAGCTATATAATCCCTAGTGTAGTAAGATAAGACCTTTGGAGCAGGCATTTGTAGGGCAGTAATTGTTCCTTGATAATTTGTCACCCCCTCCATGAAGGAACCTGGGGCGGAGCGCCCCCCACTTTCCACTTCCTACGCCCCTGGTTTAACCCTTTCACCTTAGCCAACCTTCTCCATCAAAACCCGGCTGCTTTCTCACCTGCCCACAGGGACTGCTAAATGATTTCCCAGCCCCTCCCAGTCCTGCCTGGCTGTCGGGTTGCGTCAATGGCAAAGGTGGATGTCAGCATCAAGTCAAGAGAATCCGATCTGCGTCTAAGATATGAATCGCGGCTGATGCCTCCCGTCTCCCTTTGGGGAATCAGCAATCAAGGATCAGCTTCCGACATCTCTCAACAAATTCCCCCCCCCCCCCGGGGCTTTGTTTTCCTTGTAGACTTTTGCGTCTTCAAGTCAGCTCGAAAAGCACGCCTGACTGTTAGGGTGAGGATAAAGACCGGGGACTTTCCCAGCTTGCAAAACGAAGCTGAGCTCGCCAAAGCAACCTGCTCCAGCCTTCCCCAACCCAGTGCCCTCTGGAGGTTTGTGACTTCAAAGTCTTGCGGTGCTGAGGATGATGGGAAATGAAGTTGAAAACATCCGGTGGGCACCGGCTTGGCGAAAGCAGCGGTACTCTGTTTATGGCTGGGTTACGTCTGATCTTATCGGCAGAAAGCAGCCAAATACCCTAGGAGGACATCTTCAATCAAAGCAAGAACATCTCCGGAAAACGTCACTCAGCGCTAACGAGACAAGAGCTGTTAATATTCCTAACACGAATATCGTGGCGTTGTGAAACTTATGTTCAACCTCTGGAGCAGAGCAGGAACCCAGACTGAAAAATGCAAGGGTTTTTCCCTTCCTCTTCACCCAATAAGGCGAATTATAGAAATTATTGTGCGCTTTATGGGTCAACTTATAATAATAATAATAATAATAATAATAATAATAATAGATTTTTATTTATACCCCGCCCTCCCAGGCCAGGGCCGGGCTCAGGGCAGTTAACACCAAATATGAACTACAATAAAACGTAATAGAAAACAACAAACAAACAAACAGTTAATTAAAATACGGCTT
Source organism: Darevskia nairensis (assembly GCA_034642065.1). Taxonomy (NCBI): domain Eukaryota; kingdom Metazoa; phylum Chordata; class Lepidosauria; order Squamata; family Lacertidae; genus Darevskia; species Darevskia nairensis. The sequence goes on along the minus strand of JAWWNI010000746.1, from coordinate 755,148 downwards.
AAAATGCAGCTTAAAATGCAGCCTCATATTAGTAGTAACCCATAAATCAAGACTATAAAGGGAGGAAACATCAGCTATTCACCCAAGCCAGCTATCCATGCTGGTCCTACATGGGTCAGCAAAAAAGCCACGGGAAAATTTATATACCAAATCCCATATAAGGGGTCAGGGGTCACAGCCTAATTTTCAGAGTCCTTCTTTCAAAGTATGCTCACAAAGGCTTATAAACCATGATAAATGTGTTATAGCGTCATCCTCATTTTTCTTTTTACGCTCAGAAGTAAGCCCCACTGGACTTAGCCTCTTTTACGAGCTAACTGCATTTTGGTAATATCTGTGGCTCTTCAAGTTGCTGTCGTTTTCACAGCAATGGAGGAATCACAACTAAAGCATCCATGGCACTGCTCATCGCCTCTGTCTTTGCCCAAAGCAGCGCCCATCCTGGTGACAACAGAATAAACGGTGCAAGAAGGGAGCTGCAGCCCAAGATAGGAACAGAGGCGGTCAGGGAAAACCCAGCTGCTTCAAATGAATCGTCTCCAGGGCCTGATGAGCTGCACCCAAGAGAGCTTACAGATGTAATCTCAGAGTCTCTGCCTATAATCTTTTGAGAATCCTTGGGGAATTGGGCTGGATCTAGACACATCCAAGAAGCTTTTCCGGAAAACGCGTCTCAAACTTTGTATGAGAAATCGGGTTGGCAAAAATGGAACCCCACAGCGCCATCTGGTGTTGCCGTGTTCCAATTGCATATACAACACATATAAAGCTCCTTTCCTTTGCCGATGTAGGTGAGGTTCCTGCAGACTTGAAGGCGAGTGTTGTCACCATCTTCAAAAGGGGGTTGGGAGAGAATCCTCTCTCCCCTTCTGCATGCAGACACCACGTGCAAGCTCCTAACCAAAAGGCAGGGGAAAAGAGGAAATGCTATTGGAGCGGACGAACGTCCAGACTGCGGTTTCGCCAGTGAGGCCAAAAACAGCCCAGCACCTTAGTTGCTCTCAACCTCGTGTTTCAGAAAGCAAGCACGTCTCTGCTCCCTTACAGCCAAGACCCCAGCGTAGGAAGCAGCATTCTATCAAGTTAGATCGCTTGTCCATCTAGTTCCGTATTGGTTACATTGACTGTCCAGTATCTCAGAGCTAGCCTTCTGCATGCAAGGCCGGTGACCTGAACTCAAGTCCTTCTGAACAAGCAATGGACTTCGGAGCCACAATTCTGAATTTTGGGATCCGGGGGGGGGGGGGAGGTAGGTCTCTGCCCCGCTTTGCACCAGTGATCACCCACCCTTGCAAACAGGCCATTGGTGACATTTTTCTTCTTCAAAACTCGACAGATTTCCTGTGAAAGGGTATATGCAGTTTAAATAGGGTGGGGTGGGGAATACAGACTGGGATTTTGATGCTGTCAACGTGTAGATCAGGGGTCTCCAAACTACGGCCCGGGGGCCGGATACGGCCCGAGGGGCCATTTATCTGGCCCCCGGCGACCCCCGCCGCCCGCTCTTACCGGCGTTGCGCTGCGCGGCTGCCCACTTCCGGGTTGGAGGAGCACCGGAAATAGCTTGCGCAAGCGTCATTTCCGGTGCTCCTCCGACCAGGAAGTGCGCCGGAAATAGCATGTGCTATGGATGCGCGCTCCCCCGCCCTCTGGCCTGCCGCGTGATCGGCGCTAGAGACCCCGGCCTGAGGCGCAGTAAGAGAGAGAGGCACACTGGAGAGCCAGTGTGGTGTAGTGGTTAAGAGCGGTAGACTCATAATCTGGTGAACCGGGTTCGCGTCTCCGCTCCTCCACCTGCAGCTGCTGGGTGACCTTGGGCTAGTCACACTTCTAGGTGTGTACAGGATGCTGCTCTAGATTGGCCATTGGTTTGAGCCAATTCTTAGGTTCTTCAGCACATAAGATCTTACAACGGACACCCATCTTGAACCCCCCCCCCCCACAAGTTCTCTCTCTCAGTGGTGAACAGACACCTAATAGCTGGTCCACACAGAACTGCAGTCTGCTGGAACCTGCATCTTTCTGAGACTGGGTTTCTTGCTTGGCTACAAGGAATAGTTGTTGTTTAGTCGTTCAGTCTTGTCCGACTCTTTGTGACCCCATGGACCAGAGCACGCCAGGCCCTCCTGTCTTCCACTGCCTCCCGCAGTTTGGTCAGACTCGTGTTGGTAGCTTCGAGAACACTGTCCAACCATCTTGTCCTCTGTCGTCCCCTTCTCCTTGTGCCCTCCATCTTTCCCAGCATCAGGGTCTTTTCCAGGGAGTCTTCTCTTCTCATGAGGTGGGCAAAGTCTTGGAGTCTCAGCTTCAGGATCTGTCCTTCCAGTGAGCACTCAGGGCTGATTTCCTTCAGAATGGATCTGTTTGATCTTCTTGCAGTCCATGGGACTCTCAAGAGTCTCCTCCAGCACCATAATTCAAAAGCACCAATTCTTCGGCGATCAGCCTTCTTTATGGTCCAGCTCTCACTTCCATACATCACTACAAGGAATTACTCTTTCCCTAATGGCTTTTCTGCTTTTTCTTTAAAAAAAAAAAAAAAAGGCACTGGTGTGTGTGTGTGTGTGTGTGTGTGTGTGTGGATATCTTCCAGGCATTTTGCAAACATTAGCTGATGAATCAATTTGCAGAGCAGCCCCCGAGCCGCTTTTATGGCCTCTAGACAGGTTGTGCAGCGAAGGAAAGAGATTTATCGATTTTTCTTTTGAGCTTGAGAATCATCCATTACATGCGGCAGGGGCTGGCTGCACTCAGCGCTGTGGGCAGGCGAGGGGAGGGGGGGAGAAACCGCAACTCCCCCCCCACTCCCCCCACCCCGCTCAGACTCGCAGGTTGACCAAGCGGCGGCTCTCACTTTCCGAAGTTCCTGGAGCCCGAGAGGATCAATCAGACCACAGCACTCCCTGGAAGAATGCATTAGGCACCCGCTTTTCTTAGTTTACTGGGAGATTTCGGTAAAAAAAAAGAAGGTAAGGGGGGGGGGTATTCTTCTCAAACGCCAGCCTCCAGTGACAGCTTCATCCATCCGGCTACGAAGAGGCTGATTTCCACTGAAGCTCAACACCAAGATATGAGATGAAGAATCAGGGACAGTCTACTAGAGAACAGAAAGGGTAGCGTCCATGGCTGAGTGGCAGAAGACAGGGCCGTCTTAAGCACATCCTGCGCTGTGGTGCAAAGATTCCTCCGGCACCCCACCCCTCATTTTCCAGAGTTCTTGAACTTTTCCCAAGCCTCTGAGGGGATCGCTCTCCTCCCGCAGAGGCTTGGGAGGCAAGCTGCATGTCCACCAGACATATGATTGACGGGGCGCAGCTGTCAGGTGTGCAGGAGGGTAAGGGGAGGCCGCCGGCAAAGTTGCGCAGCTCCCCCACTCGCTGGGGCGCCCCTGAGAGGCCGGCGCCCTGGCGCAACATGCCAGTAAACCCAATGGGAAAGATGGCTCTGGTCATATCACAGCAAAGCAATTTCCATCTTGTATTATTTTTTAAGAATTATATGCAGTTTTATGCACACTATACCTCCGCATATGCATCTTTGGGGTAGCTCAGTCAGTAGAGCAGGAGACTCCTAGTCTCAGGGTCATGGGTTCAAGCTCCACATATAGTTGGCGGGGCACAGCTTCCATCCTAAGCCTCTGCGGGGATCACTCTCCTCCTGCGGAGGTTTGGGAGGCAAGCTGCATGTCCACCAGCCATATGATTGACAGGGCGCAGCGGGCAGGCGTGCAGGAGGGAAAGGGGAGGCCGCCGGCAAAGCCGTGCAGCTCCCCCACTCCCTGAGGCGCCCCTGAGAGGCCGGCGCCCTGGCGCAACGTGCCACTAAGCCCTATGGGAAAGACGGCTCTGGCTGAAGATCTCCCTGCCAAGCAGAAGGTGTAAAGTGCATTCCCCTGGCATCTACAAGAAGGGCTAAGGGAGACTGAGACCCTGGAGAAGTAGCTTTTTCTACCTGCATCCAATGCCTGCTAAGGGAGATGGTGTTCCCTATGGGTACAGATAGATAGATAGTGTCAGGGACTGGCCCGAGCCAGGAGGGGCGGTGGAAGGGCCAGGGGCATCAGGAGGCTACCCATGGACGCCGGAGGAGGTTTTGCGCGCATGGGATCGGGAAGAGGCAGCGCCCAGGCTGTCTCCAGAGGCAGGGAAGGAGGTGTGGAGAAGTGGGAGTGAAGGGCTGTCTCCGCCTGTGCTGACGGAAGAGCGGGTGGTGAGGGAGCCTATGGAAGCAGAGGAGAACATGGAGACGGGGGGAGAACGAGGGCTTGAGGACGTTGGGGGAGCCTCTGCAACAACCTCTAGGGAGGATGAAAGTGAAAGGGATGAGGGGAATGCAGGGGCCAGCAGGGTCAAAAAGCGGAAAAGGAGGAGCGAAAGGAGACGTTGGAGTTTCAAAAGGCTTTTATGCTGGGGGGAAAAGCGGAAGCCCTTACTTGGAGAATCTGAGTCATCGGAGGAGGATGAGGAACCGTGAACTTGTCTGGTGAAATAAACTTGTAAATAAATCAAACGGACTGCCGAGTCGCTTACTCCTGAGGAGGACCCTTGACCTCCTCACAGCATTCTCCAAGTCAACGTAACCTCCTCAAGGAGTGAAAGGTTGCCGGGATGACGACTGGCAAGGAAAGTGCAGCCGGGCAGCCGCAGTACGTCGATTGGGAAGAGAGGGTGAGAGACCTATCAATCAGGTATGAAGTGGCTCAAGCTCGTCTGGAGGAGGCGAGGCTGCACGTCGGCGCAGGGAGAGGGACGATGGGAGGAAGGAGGATGCCCTCCCACGGCAGTAAATTTTATGGCAGACCAGAGGAATACTTGGGTTTCAAGACAGACATGCTGTATACCCTGGACTTATATAAGGAAGAGTTTAAAAGCGAAGCGGAACAGATTGGTTTTGTGATTGGGCATTTTGAGGGCGCTGCCAGGGATTGGGTGCGTCCTTTGATTTTGGCCAAGAACCCTGCCTTGCAAAATGTAAAAGCCTTCTTTGAGGGCATGGACATCGTTTATACGAATCGCAGTGCCCAGGACATGGAGGCTAGGGAACTTTTATCGCTAAGGCAAGGGAATATGTCGGTCAGAGAGTACCACGCTAAATTTTCGCTGCTTGCACATCGTCTGAACTGGGATTTGAAGTCACCCCCAATGATGGCCATGTTCAAAATGGGACTGGCGGATGAGGTCCAGGATGCGCTAGCGAAATCAGGACCTCTGGAGGACTTGGACAGTCTAACGCAAGCTGCCATGGCAATTGGGGTGCGCATGGAGTGCAGAGAGAGAGCAAAGAAGGAAGGGAAGCAAGGGAGGTGGTTCAGCCTCCGGGTCCCGCCCCCAGCGGAAAGGAGCGCAAGCGCTCAAACGCCGATTCAGCAGGAAACGCCCATGGAGCTGGGGGGAGCCCGCGCGCGCCCTTTTTCAAACCCAACGGTTGCTAGGAGCAGTGAGACGCAGGGCGGGAAGGTCGTGAAACGCTGTTATATATGTCAAAGGAGCGACCATCTGGCAAAACACTGTGGGCAAAAGAGAGTCTGGCAGGGGATGGCAGGGGCGGTCCTCAAGGAAGGGGGGGCAGAAGAGGCTGCGGTCTCGGGAAACGGAAATGCCTGGCGGCAAAGCGAGGGGACAAGCAGCCAGGCACACCCACAATAAAGAGTCCCCCAAGCAGCACGCCCCCAAAGGCCCCGCCCGCCCAACCCTCCCACCCACCCCCCAACGCACCGAAGCCCGGGATAGTGCTGGAGATATCGCTGCAGCTGCCAAATGGCTGCACCTTGCAGATCCCAGCCCTGGTCGACAGTGGGGCGTCGACAGATTTTTTTGATCGGGACTTTGCCATGCAGCATCAGATCCATCTTTTGGAGGTGGATTTTCCGCTCCAGGTCACCACCATAGATGGAAGAGAATTAAAGGGAGGGGCAGTCACTCACAGCACACCCCCCATGAAAATGCAGATTGGCAGGCATTCAGAGGTGCTGGCTTTTCATGTCACCTCTTTGGCAGGTCCGCCCATCATCCTAGGCATGGGATGGCTCACGCAGCACGATCCCGTCATAAGCTGGAGCCAACGCTCTCTAACGTTTGGATCGGCTCATTGCATGGAACACTGTTTGCAGCAACTCCAACCCCAACACCAAGCAGCTGCGGTACTACAGGCGGGGGAGGTGTCACTGCCTGAGCAGTACGCAGAGTTCCAGCAGGTGTTCAGCAAAAGAGAGGCTGACAAGCTCCCACCCCACCGCCCCTACGACTGCCAAATCGACCTGCTGCCAGGAGCGCGGTTGCCACCTGGCAAGCTCTACACAATGTCGGAGCAGGAGATAGCGCTTTTGCAGGACTTCATTGACAAAAATCTGGCGAGGGGTTTCATCCGGGAAAGTAAAGCAGTAGGGGGCAGCCCCGTGTTCTGGGTGGACAAAAAGAATACGCATGAGAAACGCCTCATCTGCGACTTTCGGATCCTGAACCAGCTGACGGTGCCTATTTCTTACCCCATGCCGAGAATAGATGATCTACTAGCGGCTGTGCGGAAGGGCAGGATTTTTACGAAGTTGGACCTAAGGGGGGCGTACAACCTCATCAGGATCAGAGAAGGTGATGAGTGGAAAACCACCATGTATACACCCCTGGGAGCTTACGAGTACCTCGTTATGCCTTTTGGACTTCAGGCTGGCAGCCAATGTTTTCAGGCATTTATGCACCACGTGCTGGGACCCCTGCTGTTCAAACACGTGGTGGTGTATCTTGATGACATCTTAGTGTACTCCCAAAACCCGGAGGAACACGTGACACATGTCAAGGAGGTGCTCCAAAGGCTCCAGGACAACCAGCTGTGTGTCAAGCTGGAGAAGTGCCAGTTTCATGCCAAGGAGGTGGACTTTTTGGGCTACCGCCTTTCGGATAAGGGCATAGCCATGGACACTGACAAGGTAGAGGCAGTCCTACAGTGGAGGAGCCCCAAGACCAAGAAGGACGTTCAGCGTTTCGTAGGTTTCGCAAATTTCTATCGCAAGTTCCTACCGGCTTTTGCTCACATGACGGCCCCAATAACGGACTGTTTGAAGGGGAAGAAGAAGTTCCAGTGGACAGAGGAGGCTCAGCGTGCCTTTGAGACGCTCAAAGGAGCCTTTGCATCAGAGGGGCAGCTATTGCATGTGAACACGGCCAAACCCATCAGGATAGAGACGGATGCCTCAGACCGGGCCATCGCAGCGGTTTTGCTGCAGCAGGACCCTGCAGGCGAATGGAGGCCCTGCGCATTCTATTCCAGGAAGCTCAGCAAGTCGGAATCTCACTACGCGATTTGGGACAAAGAGCTGTTGGCGGTGGTAGCGGCATTCAAGCATTGGCGTCATTTCCTGGTTGGCGCACGGCATCAGATTCAGGTGCACACGGACCACAAGAACCTGGAGTACTGGCGCACGGCCAGGATCCTCAACCAGAGACAAATGCGCTGGGCAGAGTTTTTTGCGGACTTCAATTTTCACATCCATTATGTTCCAGGTGACCAAAACGTCAGAGCTGATGCCCTGTCCAGGAAGCCGGAGTACATGGAAGAAGAAGGGCCGCCGGTGGCGAGGGCGGTCTTCAAACCTGAACAATGGCGGTGTGGGGCAACACTGGGGGGACGGGAAGAGCTGGTGCGCCTCACGCAAGCTGATACTTTTGCCCTGAGCAAACTAAGGGAACTCAGGGAGGGGGATCCCAAGGCCAAAGGTTTTGAGGAAAAAGAGGGGTTGTTGTTGTTTAAAGGGGCACTGTATGTTCCAGGGGAGGAAATGCGGGCCAGAATCCTCAAACAGTTGCATGACAATCCCACAGCAGGGCACTTTGGGCAATTCAAAACCATGATATTGGTCACGAGAGAGTTCTGGTGGCCCAGAGTTAGACAGGAGGTCAAGGAGTACGTCAGGGGGTGCGAAATCTGCCAAAGGGCCAAAGAGGGAAGGGAGAGACCTGCGGGGTTGCTGGAACCCCTTCCCACCCCCAGCAAGCCCTGGGAGGCGGTTTCTCTGGATTTCATAACCGACCTCCCCCCATCCAAAGGTAAAACCGCAGTGCTGGTCGTAGTTGACCTTTTGACCAAAATGGCTCACTTCATTGCCTGCCCCAAGGTGGTATCGGCAGAGGAGACGGCCAAGCTGTTTGTACAGCATGTTTTCAAGCACCACGGCCTGCCAGAAAGGTTAATTTCAGATCGTGGAGTTCAATTTACCTCACGCTTCTGGCGCAAGCTCATGCAAATTTTGCAGGTGCAGGTAAATTTATCTTCCGCTCGGCATCCTCAAACCAACGGGCAAGCAGAGCGCGTTAACTCGATTCTGCAGCAGTACTTGCGTTGTTACGCATCTCAGCGACACAGCGATTGGAGTGACAAACTGTCCCTTGCAGAGTTTGCGTACAATAATGCTCAGCAGGTGTCGGCTGGTATGTCTCCATTTCAGGCAAACTATGGTAATCACCCAAGAGCCTTTCCGGCGGGGGGAGGCGAGGGGGAGGCGGGAGACGTGCCAGCTGCGGAGCATTTTGCAGAAGAGATGCAGGCCCTGCACCAGTTGCTCAGAGACAATCTAGAAAAGGCAAAGAGTGCATACAAGAGGGCAGCAGACCAACACCGCAGGGAGGGAGAACACATCCAAGTGGGAGACAAAGTGTGGTTGTCCACGCAAGGATTGCCCATGCAGGGCAGGGGGAAGAAGTTGCGGCAGTGCAGGATTGGGCCTTTCGAAGTGGTGGAGCAGATTAACCCAGTGGCATTCAAATTGCAATTGCCAGAATCCATGAGAATCCACCCAGTCTTCCATAGGTCGCTCCTCTCCAAGTTTAGAGAGCCACACAGGTATCAGCAAGGGTACCAGCAGGAGTCGCAAGAAGTGCCGTTGGTAGATATGGAGCAGTTCAATGAAGCCACGGCAATCTTGGACTCCAGGTGGAGAGGGGAGGAGTTGCAGTATCTGGTGGCATGGGAAGGGGAGCCAGCGTCGGAGAACGCTTGGATCCCGGCGGAGAACGTCACCAGGGAGCATCTGATATGGGAATTCCATGAGCTGTACCCCAACAAGACGAAGCCATACGGATGGCCAGGGAGAGAAGGGTTTCAACCCACAGACTCAGAAGAAGGGGAGTTCTGGGTTTTTTCGCCGTCTGGTGAAATGGGCACTGGTGGGGACGACGAAAGGCTAGAAAGTCCCCAGTCAGCAAGGAGGGAAAGGGAGGAGGAAGGGAGCATCACGGAGGGGGAAGACGCACCGTGGCTGGGGTACCCCACTCCTCCCTGGTGTCGACAGGATTGGGAGGAGATGTTCCAATCCTCATCGTCATCGTCCAGTGCAGACACAACAGTCTTTTTGGGTTTCCCTTCGTCGCCAGGGACGGCGGGAGAGAGTGAAGGAGGGGAATGGGATCCAGCAGGGGATCTTGGATACCCCAGAGTCTCACCCACCGAGCCGCCTCAGGAGGGGAAGGGGGGCTTGGAAGGGGGGATGGATGTCAGGGACTGGCCCGAGCCAGGAGGGGCGGTGGAAGGGCCAGGGGCATCAGGAGGCTACCCATGGACGCCGGAGGAGGTTTTGCGCGCATGGGATCGGGAAGAGGCAGCGCCCAGGCTGTCTCCAGAGGCAGGGAAGGAGGTGTGGAGAAGTGGGAGTGAAGGGCTGTCTCCGCCTGTGCTGACGGAAGAGCGGGTGGTGAGGGAGCCTATGGAAGCAGAGGAGAACATGGAGACGGGGGGAGAACGAGGGCTTGAGGACGTTGGGGGAGCCTCTGCAACAACCTCTAGGGAGGATGAAAGTGAAAGGGATGAGGGGAATGCAGGGGCCAGCAGGGTCAAAAAGCGGAAAAGGAGGAGCGAAAGGAGACGTTGGAGTTTCAAAAGGCTTTTATGCTGGGGGGAAAAGCGGAAGCCCTTACTTGGAGAATCTGAGTCATCGGAGGAGGATGAGGAACCGTGAACTTGTCTGGTGAAATAAACTTGTAAATAAATCAAACGGACTGCCGAGTCGCTTACTCCTGAGGAGGACCCTTGACCTCCTCACAGATAGTTAGGTAGATAGATAGGTAGGTAGGTAGGTGGATAGATAGATAGATAGATACTTTATTGTCATTGTACGTAGTACAACGAAATTGAATGCCATCGCACATTTACAGCCACATATACGCATTTATACATTTACAACCACACATAAACATACATACCATCCATCATGACTCCCCAAAGATCATATCATTTGGTTACAGCATTTAAAATAGTTATAGCTCTTGGATAAAAACTGTTTTTTAGTCTATTTGTTCTTGATTTAATTGTTCTGTATCTCTTGCCCGAAGGCAACTGTGCAAACAGACTATATCCAGGATGAGATGAATCCTGTAAAATGTTGTTTGCTTTTTTGAGACAACAGGAGCTATATAGTTTGTCCAAAGATGGGAGAGGATGACCGATCATCTTTTGGCCTGTGGTTATGACCTTCTGGAGCATTTTCCTGTCGGTGACTGTGCAACTGGCAAACCAAGCACAGGTACAGTATGTAAGAATGCTCTCTATGCTGCCTCGATAGAAGGGCACCAGCAGTCTCTCACTCAGATTGTTCTTCTTTAAAAGTCTGAGGAAATAAAGTCTCTGCTGGGCCTTCTTTACCAGAGCAATGGTATTAGCGCTCCAGGTCATACCCTGCTCGATAGAAACACCCAGAAACTTGAATACAGTCACCCTCTCCACCCGGTTCCCACCAATATACAAGGGCTGAATGTCCGCCTTTCCCCCCCTGTAGTCCACTACCAGTTCCTTGGTCTTAGCGATATTAAGGACCAGATTATTTTCTCTGCACCAAACACAGAGCCGCTCCACCTCATCCCGACAGGCGGACTCATCCCCCCCGGAAATGAGCCCCACCACAGTGGTGTCATCAGCAAACTTGATGATTTTGTTGCTAAGATGGGTAGCTGTACAATCATACGTATAGAGGGTATAGAGCAGGGGACTCAACACACAACCCTGTGGGGTGCCGATGTTAAGGTTAAGGGCAGTGGACATATATGACTTCCGTGGTAGGTCTGAACACAGCCCTCAAGATTGGTAGCCCTCAAGAGCCTTGTCCTCCACAAATCTGTCTAAACACCTTTAAGAAAATAAAAAAGACCGATTCTGGGCACCAGAATTTAAAAAGGATGTCAACAAGCTGGAACGTGTGTGCAGAGGAGGGCGACCAAGACGATCAAGGGTGCTGGAAGCCAAGCCTGATGAGGAACGGTCGAAGGAGCTTGGTATGTTTAGCTTGGAAAAAGAGAACGGATATGATAGCCACCTTCAATTATCTCAAGGGCTGTCCCATGGAAGGCGGAGCAAGCTTGTTTTCTCCTGCTCTGGAGGGTAGGACTCGAACCCACGGCTTCAAGTTACAAGAAAGGAGATTCCGACGGAACGCCGGGAAGAACTTTCTGGCCGTGAGAGCAGTGGAATGAACTCCTTTGGAAGACAGAAGACTCTCCTTCCTTGGAGGTTTTTAAGCAGAGGGCTGGATGGCCATCTGTCATGGATACTTTATTTGAGATTCCTGTATTGCAGGGGGGTTGGACTAGATGACCGCCGGGGTCCTTTCCAACTCTTAAATTCTATAATTCCCAGCAACTGATATTCAGGAGCATAATTGCCTTATATATATATATAAATCTTTATTAATGATTTCTTTAAAAGTACAAAAAACACAGAATGTCAACATCGTCAAACACTGCAATCAAACAAACCAGAGAAGAAAGAAAATAAAGAAAAGGTAAGGAAAGAGGAAAAACAAAGCAGAAGAAGAGAGAGAGCAATGAGAAATAAGAGTAGAAAGAAGAAAAGAAAGCCCATAAACTGAAAATTGCTTATAGAAAACAACAACACATAGTTATATTCTAATAATATTTCTGTTACAGTTTATGACTGAAAAAAACCAAACAAAAATAAACCATACTTTAAGCAGAGGGCTGGATGGCCATCTGTCATGGATACTTTAGTTGAGATTCCTGTATTGCAGGGGGGTTGGACTAGATGACCGCCGGGGTCCCTTCCAACTCTTAAATTCTATAATTCCCAGCAACTGATATTCAGGAGCATAATTGCCTTTGACAGTGGAGGTAAAGGCAGCCACCATTAGTCATCTCCTGCATGGATCATAAAAGAGATTCCCTGATCCTCTTTTGCAACCACCCAGGCTGGTAAGTCATCTCTGCCTCTTGAATTAACAATACACCACCCCCTAAAGTAAATCTCCTACCTCGGGGGGGGGGGGGTTCCTGCTTCCTCTCTCCACCTTGGGCAAGAAGACACCTGCCCTGTGCTCCCAGCCTTGCCAGGAAGCTCTTTATAGCCCTTGCTCAATAACCTGTTCAGTTACCAAAACCTCAGTTGAGCCTGCATCCCACAGTTGAGGTTTTGCACTGACGGCAGGATCACGGCGCCCTATGCACGAGTCGCCAGCCTCTGGCTCGCTTGCGCAGGAAGCCCCACGTCGACGGGGTGCGGTGCGGAAAGAGGGGGACGCGAATCCAGTTCCCAGAGCGATCCAGCCCTCCCACCCCCCGGAGCTCCGCTGCTTTCATGCCGCCAGAGGAACCCAAACCAGTCCAACTGGTTGACTGACACAGGAGGGAAATTGTTTGCAGCAGAGAAAATAAAACCGCAAAGAAAGAAAGAAAGAAAGAAAGAAAGAAAGAAAGAAAGAAAGAAAGAAAGAAAGAAAGAAAAGAGATCCCAGGATCATATTAAGTTAGGAACATAAAAGCCTACCATGTTTCCCCTATTTTAAGACACCGTCTTATATTTTTTTCCCCTCAAGAAAACGCACTATGGCTTATTTTGAGGGGATGTCTTATTTTTATTACGTGAGCCCAGCCCCACCTTTTCCTTGGCGCCCTCCAGAACTGCGCCTATCACTATGGCTTATTTTCGGGGTACGGCTTATATTTCGCAAATGCGAAAAAATCCTGCTATGGCTTATTTTATGACTACGTCTTAAAATATGGGAAACAGGGTAAGAAGAGCTTGCTTCATCCAGACAATGGCCCATCTAGTCATAGGATCATAGAATTATGGAGCTGGAAAGGGACCCAAGGGTCATCTAGTCCAACCCCCTGCAAGGCAGGAATCTTTTTGCCCAACATGGGGCTGGAACCCACAACCTTGGGATGAAGAGTCCCATGCTCTACCGACTGAGCTACCCTGAATAAATCCAGCTTCTGCTTCTCGCTGTGGCTAGCCAGATGCCCCGATTGGAAACCTGCAAGCAGGATTTGAACACAAGACGACTCTCCCCTCTCGCGGATTCCAGCAAGTGGTATTCAGAAGCACTGCTGCCTCCAGCTTTGGAGAAAGAGCTTAGCTGCCATGTCTAGTAGCCGTGAATCGTCCTCTCCTCCATGAACTTGTCCAATCCTCAAATTAAGAGTCGCAGAATCATAGAATTGTAGAGTTGGGAGGCCTGCGAGGCAGGGATCTCAACTAAATCTCAACTAATCTCAGCTGAAGCATTAATTGATGAATACTTTAGCTGACCTCAGAATAATATTAATAATAATAATAATCAATGTGACCTCAGAATAAGTCAAACAATGGGGCACAGATTATGTTGCACCAGACCCACGAATAATCTCCTGGTTTGTTAAAAAAATCCTTATTAAATTTTTAATATTTAATAAGGAATGGGGAAAACTTTTATAATTTATCTTATAAACCCCTGTAAACAGCTATAATCGTTAGTAGCTTTGGAATAACACTTGTAGTTTAACGGTGAATTTTGGACACAATGGAGAGGTAAAAGATTTGAATTATTCTAAAAGATGCAGGAGGAAATGATCAAAAACAGGACCCACAAAGGGAAGACCAGGAGATTCTTTGGAATCTTGTTTTTATGTTGTATGCTGGATATGTGATTGTAAAACTTTAATCTGAAAAACCAAATCAATAAATTAAAAAAAGGAATAATCTCCTGGTTCCATTGTTTTTAAACTAAATGATTTGATTGTTTTTTAAACTAAATTCCACTTCATTGGAATTTGGTGCAGAGATTTGGGGACATTTAAACGTTTGCTTCTGCCGTGATTTCCTGACGATGCAAATCACTGCCTCCCCCCCGCTTGCTATTGGCTGCATAGGGCGGGGGGGGGGGTGGAGATGCAAGAGACACATGTAAGGAGGGAGGAGAAATTTGATTTAGTTCACAATCAAAGGCAAGCCAAATGGGCATAGTCAAAAGCAATATGCAAACAGAAACAGCTATCCTTTTTTACGATTTTGGTGCCTCTGTAGCTCAGTCGGTTAGAGCGGGTTGCTGATAGCACCAAGGTTACAGGTTTGATCCCTGCATGGGGATATTCCTGCATTGCAGGGGGTTGGACTAGATGACCCAGAGGGGTCCCTCTTCCAACTCTACGATTTTATGTCTCGTCAGAGTGGTGCATGCTCTAGTTATCTCCCGCTTGGACTACTGCAATGCGCTCTACGTGGGGCTACCTTTGAAGGTGACCCGGAAACTGCAATTAATCCAGAATGCGGCAGCTAGACTGGTGACTGGGAATGGCCGCCGAGACCACATAACACCGGTCCTGAGAGATCTACATTGGCTCCCAGTACGTTTCTGAGCACAATTCGAAGTGTTGGTGCTGACCTTGAAAGCCCTAAACGGCCTCGGTCCAGTATACCTGAAGGAGCGTCTCCACCCCCACCGTTCAGCCCGGACACTGAGGTCCAGTGCCGAGGGCCTTCTGGCAGTTCCCTCACTGCGAGAAGCAAAGCTACAGGGAACCAGGCAGAGGGCCTTCTTGGTGGTGGCGCCCGCCCTGTGGAACGCCCTCCCAGCAGAGGTCAAAGCGATAAACAACTATATGACCTTTAGAAAACACTTGAAGGCAGCCCTGTTTAGGGAAGTTTTTAATCTGTGATATTTTAATGTATTTTGATATTTGTTGGAAGCTGCCCAGAGTGGCTGGGGAGACCCGGCCAGATGGGCGGGGCAAAAATAAAAAAAAAATAATAATAATAATAATAATAATAATAATAATAATAATAATAATTATTATTATTATTAATGATTCCGTCAAGATTTGCACCTCCCCGAATTTTGCAATGCAGTCTTCCGGCCGAGTGATGAGTGCAAAAAGTGCATCCGTTTGGGTGGAGTGTGCATAAGGATGGAGTTATTGGCAAAAAAGAGCAGACAAAAAATTATGATGTTTGGGGGAAATGTGGGATGTGATCCATGAGAGGCAGCCAAGTACAACATTCCTTGTAATGCTAGAGAAGACATGCGAGGGAATGTTTGGTATACCTGAAGGAGGGTCTCCACCCCCACCGTTCTGCCCGGACACTGAGGTCCAGCTCTGAGGCCCTTCTGGTGGTTCCCTCGCTGCGAGAAGCCAAGTTACAGGGAACCAGGCAGAGGGCCTTTTCGGTAGTGGCACCCGCCCTGTGGAACGCCCTCCCTTCAGATGTCAAAGAGAACAACAACTACCAGACCTTTAGAAGACAACTGAAGGTGGTGTGGGGTGAAGAAGGACTTTGTTGTTGTTTTTTTTGAATGGGACACCTCTCTGGCTTTAAGGACAATGAATACGGACATGGTTATTGGCATGTGTGATGTACAAGGATTATTAACTTTTAAATGATTAAGTAAAGGAAATAACATGGCTAAACACTCTGAGACTAAGGGGAGGAAGGGGGGAATAAAGAAGGGAAGAATATAGGGAAAATGTAGAAGTAATTAGATGCTTAGGTGTGAATTTAGAATTTAAGAAGTAAATATATTTGATGATGATTCAAAAGAGGATGTATGAACCTGATAAAGAGGACAGACTATGAAATCAATAGTGAGGGACGCGAGAAAGTCAATTGAAATATGAAATTGAGAAAATTAGAATTGCCTGGCCTGAAAAATAGGGCCAGGCCTAGGCAATGTTAAGAAATATCATTATTAAGGTTAAAGATATAATGAATGTGTGTAACTCTGTGAGAGGGGGGGGATGGATTTGGGCTTCCCATGGTGAGAGGGGGGAAGCATGGAAAATTTTAACCGTGATGTGATGTGCTTATAAAATTGTAAAATCAATAAAAATTAATTTAAAAAAAGAAGAAGAAGACATCTGAAGGCAGCCCTGTTTAGGGAGGCTTTTAATGTTTGATTGATTATTGTATTTTAGTGTTTTGTTGGAAGCTGCCCAGAGTGGCTGGGGAATAAATAATAAATTATTATTATTATTTGGTCCAGCCAGTCGAAACTTCCTGTTCCTCCTGGCTGGAGCATCCTTCCTTTTGCATGTGATAGAAGGTGGGCGTGACCTAACCTGTCCAGGTAAACAAAAGGACGAGTCAAGCAGCACCCTCCCCTCTTTTTGACTTCTTCGTTTGACCAGCTTCTAGCTAGGACTGCTCTGCTAGCTCTCAGTTAGCAGAAGCACTGGGATTATCCCCCCATATGGGGTAGATCCACATGTACATATTTGTAACTAAGTCTGCCTTCAGGAATCCAACGGTGAACTGATGTAGGTAGACTTCTTTTATTGACCTTGAATAAGATTGTGGCGTCTTTATTCTTTTAAGAGGGACTCAAGGGAACTTACCAGGAACGTACAATTCAATCTGAGACAGACTGAATTGTATAATACAGTGGACCCTCCGGATACGAATTAAATTCATTCCGGGGGTCTGTCCGCAACCCGAAAAGTCCGTAGGCAGAGGCGCTGCTTCTGCACATGCGCATGGCGCAATCGAGCGCTTCTGCGCATGCGCACGGCGTGAAGAGCGCTTCTGCACATGCGTGGTGAAACCCGGAAGTATACACTTCCAGGTTTGCAGCGTTTATAACCCGAAAGTTACATATCCAGAGCGATACATAACTAGAGGGTCGACTGTAGTGAGAGGCTCACACGAGCCTGCAACCAGACATTTGCTGTGCATGTAAAAAGGGGGAATGTAACTCTGCTAATTTAAGGAACTTGCTAGGGCAAATAAGGAAGGATATTAATAAACAATATATCGTCTCCTGCCACTCTGAACATTCCCACAGAAACTGCTTTGCAAGCTTGTGTACATTATGGCAAAAAACCGCAGGCAAAAATGGGTCCGTTAGGAAGCATTTGCAGTGGGGGCCAGGGATGGCAAGGAAGGGCAGAGGTGAGAAGGAACCGAGAGAGCGAGGGGCTGGCGGGAGAACCGCTCTGAAGAAAACGCCACAGACCTTGAAGCCAGGAGGTGCTAGATGATGCCAGAGATGCAGGAATGTGAGAGAGACTGGCCACTTGACAGGGTGGCTGAAGGAACGGTTTGTTATGTCTGGAGTCTAGACCCCGAGAGGGGAAACTCTGCCAGTTGTGGCCTCCACTGTCGGCGCTGCAGCCTTGGAGACTTGACAGGCCCCAGGGGAGCAAGGAGGGCGAAGGACTAGGATGGGGAGGGACTGGAGAGCAAATCTCTCCCTATTTGCATCTTTCCAATCTGAGTTCAGTTCTGCACATCAGGTTTGCATTTTTTAAAAAAAATATATCTCTCTCTCATGGAAACTCACCAGGTGAATTTCGCTTAACATGCACCGGAATGGGCGATTTTAAAATATCACCTACCCTCCAGTCCTCCCACTCAAAACAAGACCAGCTGCATCACTTTCAGAGACATAGGAAGTGGTCCAACTAGCCGAGTCTTCTGTCCTGACTGGCAGTGATTCTCTGAGGTTTCAGGTAGGAGTCTTTCTATCTCCTGCCTGGAGATGCTATTGGAGATTGAACTTAGGACCTTCTGCATACCTTTCGAAAACCACCAGCGACTTTTCGCAAAGGCCTGCCCCTCCCCCCATATCTCGGTTCAGATTTGGGTCGGATTTCAGACATGCATATATTGTGAATCCAGAGAAAATGTGCAGCCTTTGCAAACTCCGCTGTTGTTGCCACAGGGAAGAGTTTGGATTTGATATCCCGCTTTATCACTACCCGAAGGAGTCTCAAAGCGGCTCACATTCTCCTTTCCCTTCCTCCCCCATAACAAACACTGTGAGGTGAGTGGGGCTGAGAGACTTCAAAGAAGTGTGACTAGCCCAAGGTCACCCAGCAGCTGCATGTGGAGGAGCGGAGACGCGAACCCGGTTCACCAGATTACGAGTCTACTGCTCTTAACCACTACACCACACTGGCTCTCAAGGGAGCCTTTGACAAGACATAATGATGGCCCCGAATGGCTCAAACGTACCCTCCCACTTTTAATTCGGGGGGGGGGGAGCCACCTCTGTACCTTAGGTACTGGAAATTTAGGAAACAACCCCCCCCCCGAGTCTTTGCTTGTCATCAGCCAAGTCCTTAATCAGACCTGAACTTGCAATTAAACTCCAGTTGATTAATTGCAGCGATTTAATCAATTAAAACTTGAAGGAGCGACATCAGAGCCTCATTACTTTGCGCTCCGATGATTGCACTTTTCTGGGCGGCATCTCAGGGAATGTCATGCGAATAGCTGAACTGACACCTGCCACACGGAGGTAGCGAGCATCCCGAGGGTTGACTGACGCCCCTCCTGCCCGTCCCTTGCTGCCCATTTAAAATTTGCCAGGGTTCGACTTTCACGCGCCAACGGTTGATGCTGGGCCTGCCTGCTCCGCTGGATTTAAAGAGCCTCTTTATTACCCATTACTTTCACCCCCGGAAGAATTTTAATTACATGCTGACTTCCAGCTGCCTTTTAATTCTCAACATTCTTTCTGGGAAACAGAACACACAGCGTGCAGAGCAGGATTTCCTTTCTGCCTAAAGCCCTGTTCTCCAAACTCCTTAAAAACATAAGGACATAAGGCAAACCTGCTTGATGAGAGCAGTTTCCACCTTGCCCAGTCCCATTCTCACAGTCAGTGGTGGAGTGTTTCCCGCTGCCGCCCGGGGAGGAGCGCACCAATGGACTGACCTCCACCCACTGGCTAGCCAATTTTTAAGAGTTTCATCAGGAAGAAATTTCTGACAGTAAGAGCTACAGTGGTACCTTGGTTCTCAAGCTTAATCCGTTCCAGAAGTCCGTTCCAGAAAGCGTTCCAAAACCAAGGTGCGCTTTCCCATAGAAAGTAATGCAAAATGGATTGATCCACTTCAGACATTTAAAAACAAGCCCTAAAACAGCAATTTAACATGGATTTTACCATCGAACGAGACCACTGAACCATAAAATGAAAGCAATAAACAATGAACTGCAGTCAATCAATCAATCAATCAATCAGTAGCTGAACTGGGTTCCACGCAGTCGCAAAAACAAAACAAAAAGAGCCACGAAAACAAAAATGCAAAATAAATAGCAAAAACAGACAGACCTCAGCGTAACACTCAAAACGGAAATGTGGCACTCAAAACGGAGCACGTTTGGCTTCCGAAAAAGGTTTGCAAACCGGAACACTTCCTTCCGGGTTTGCAGTGTTTGGCTTCCAAGTTGTTTGAGTACCAAGGCGTTTGAGAACCAGGGTAACCACTGTATTTAACAATGGATGCTTTAGCTGAGATTCCTACATTGCAGGAGGCTGGACTAGATGACTAGACAACAGAAGTAAAAATCAATTTTGCTCATCTTTCTAAACATTACAAACAAGCCAAATGCACATTTAATTTCTATTAATTTAAGTTCTTCCTGATTTTGAGTCGGAATCTCCTTCCTTGTAACTTGAATCCATTGGTTTGAGCAGCAGAAAAAAAGCTTGCTCCCTCTTCCGCAGGGCAGCCCATCAAATATTTGAAGATGACTATCATATCTCCTCTTCTCCAGGATAAACATCCCCAACTCCCTCCACTGTTCCTTATAAGGCTTGGTTAACAGACCCTTGAGCATCTCGGTCACCCTCCTCTGCACAGGTTCCAGCTTCTTCCAGGAAGGAAAACCATTAAGTGGTCCACCCAGACCTCCAGCGATTTTCAAGTGCTCCATGGCAGAGGCATGGAGTGGGAGGAGCAAAGACAGGTATGCAGGCGCAGTCTCTGATTGCTTGGAAAACACCCTGGAGAGAAGGAGACATGGCCAGCTGTTGGGAAGCAGGGACATTTAGTCTCCACAACTGCTTCATGGGGGAAAGACCTGTCAGAGATGAGCTGCTGTACTCATTCTGTGTCCAGGACAGCTGTCTACCAGCTCCATCTGGTACGCAGGCTGAGACCCTCCCTGCCCACAGAGTGTCTCGCCAGAGTGGTGCATGCTCTGGTTATCTCTCGCTTGGACTACTGCAATGCGCTCTACGTGGGGCTACCTTTGAAGGTGACTTGGAATCTACAACTAATCCAGGATGCGGCAGCTAGACTGGTGACTGGGAGTGGCAGCCGTGATATAATGCCAGTCCTGAAAGACCTACATTGGCTCCCAGTACGTTTCCGAGCACAATTCAAAGTGTTGGTGCTGACCTTTAAAGCCCTAAACGGCCTCAGCCCAGTATACCTGAAGGAGCATCTCCATTCCCATCATTCAACCCGGATACTGAGGTCCAGCTCCGAGGGCCTTCTGGCGGTTCCCTCCCTGCGAGAAGTGAGGTTACAGGGAACCAGGCAGAGGGCCTTCTCGGTGGTGGCGCCCTCCCTGTGGAATGCCCTCCCATCAAATGTCAAGGAAATAAACAACTATCTGATTTTCAGAAGACATCTGAAGGCAGCTCTGTTTAGGGAAGTTTTTAATGTTTTATCGCTGTTTTATTATTAATAATAATATTCTGTTGGGAGCCGCCAAGAAACCCAGCCAGATGTGTGGGGTATAAATAACAAATTATTATAATAAATCATTATAGGCCTGTTGTAAGGGACTGGCTGGACAACAGCATGTGATGGGAGGTGCCAGCCAAGGAACCCCCCCAAGGGGAATCCCAGAGGAGGAAGGCTCAGAGCCTGGGGATTGACGGTGGAACACTTAGGAGAGGTCCGAGGGAGAAGATTGGAAGGAGGTGATGGGTGCTGAAGAGACAACAGGATTTCGTGAGCAGGAGGAGCCTGTGACAGGGAGCAGTTCAGACTCTGAGGCTGAAGCAGAGGAGGGGGGCGTTAAGAGACCGCCGAAGAATCCCGGGAGTCTCCCTCTCCTGCTGTGACAAGCTCCCATCCCTCCTGGTCTCCAAGAACACTCCAAGAATAATAAGGAGAGCAGAACAGGTGCCAAAGGTGTGCTTGGGAAACATCTGGCAGAGGAGGAGCCTTAGAAAGGGTGGAAGGAAGGCACCTTCATTTCTGGCAACTGCTCTATAGATGTTTTGGGACTACAATTCCCATCATCCCTGACCACTGGTCCTGTTAGCTAGGGATGATGGGAGTTGTAGTCCCAAAACATCTGGAGGGCCGAGTTTGGGGGTGCCTGGGCAAGACCTACTGGAGAAGGGTTGCTGAGTTGTATTCAATGCATTGCCTTGAATAAAGAATAACTTCAGCAGACCCTCTAAGTGTCTCTGTTTTCTGGGGACAATCCCAGATTTACAGAAGCTATCCCAGTTTCTGATTTGATCCTGGAATGTTCCGCTTTTCTTTAAGATGTCCTTCTTCTCGTCGGAGAAATGTTGGAGGATATGGAGTTATGCAACCCCCGGGGCAAAGAGATAAGTAACTATACAACCTTTAGAAAGCATCTCAAGGTAGCCCTGGATAGGGAAGGTTTTTAATGTTTTATTATGTTTTTATATACGTTGGAAGCCGCCCAGAGTGGCTGGGGCAACCCAGTCAGATGGGCGGGGTATTATTATTATTATTATTATTATACTATAGGAAATCCCTATGTTCATTGGCGAAATGTTGGAGGGTCTGCTTCACACTGACAACCGACTCTGTTTCTTTGTACTGACCTGCTTCTGAACCAAACCCTGACACCTGCGTAGATCCTGTTTTGCTAACCAAGGGTTAACTCCAACTCATTGGTGTGATTTATTGCTGATCGCTCCTGACCGAAACATCACAGTTCGTATATCTACAGGAACCTGCACGTAGCTTTTAAAGATGCCCCGCCCACATTGAACGGCTTTTAAGAGAGGGCCGGTTTTAGACAAGAATCGGGGAATCTGCTCGAAGACATTAACAGGTCTGTTGATCTGAGCATCCCGTTTGCAACAGATGCTTCTGGGAAGCCACAAATGAGACGTGCAGGCAAGGGACCCACCCTAGTTTGTTTGTTCGCCCAACAGTGAGCGGTATTTATGATGAATAGACTTAATTGAAAACATCTACCAATTAGCCCCTCCAGGCCCCGGTTGATTTCTTCGAAAAGTAATAGGCTTCTAAACCTTTTTTCCCATTTTTTCTTCTCGGCTATTTCCAGCTCTGGGCTACACCCAAATAGCAGCAGCTAAAAAAGCCAATGCAATTCTGGGCTGCATCAATAGGAGTATAGCATCTAGATCAAGGGAAGGAATAGTACCACTGTATTCCGCTCTGGTCAGACCTCACCTGGAATACTGTGTCCAGTTCTGGGCACCACAGTTCAAGAAGGATACTGACAAGCTGGAACGTGTCCAGAGGAGGGCAACCAAAATGGTCAAAGCGCTGCAAACGATGCCTTATGAGGAACGGCTTAGGGAGCTGGGTATGTTTAGCCTGGAGAAGAGAAGGTTAAGGGGTGATATGATAGCCATGTTCAAATATATAAAAGGATGTCATATAGAGGAGGGAGAAAGGTTGTTTTCTGCTGCTCCTGAGAAGTGGACACGGAGCAATGGATTCAAACTACAAGAAAGAAGATTCCACCTAAACATTAGGGAGAACTTCCTGACAGTAAGAGCTGTTTGACAGTGGGATTTGCTGCCAAGGAGTGTGGTGGAGTCTCCTTCTTTGGAGGTCTTTAAGCAGAGGCTTGACAGCCACCTGTCAGGAATGCTTTGATGGTGTTTCCTGCTTGGCAGGGGGTTGACTGGATGGCCTTTGTGTGGTCTCTTCCAACTCTATGATTCTATGAAAGAAACCATTAGACATATCTTATGAAAAGGAGGGGAAAGGCTTTGCGTCTGTGCACTTATCAATGAGGGTTAACACACAATTGCGTAAACAAACCTCTTCCCAGCACAGCTTAGGAATCTGAACCCACCAGATACCTGTACTTTTAAGTACAGTATTTGCACACATTCTGCCGAACGATCCTTTTCAACATTTCTTCCCCTTTAGTCCCACTAACAATTAGTGGACACAATCACTTTAAAGTCATCGACTCAGCTGCTACCACCAGGCAGGGAACAGGTGGGCATGGGTGATTTTTTTTACCGCACCGTGAATTTAGGCAGAAAAGAGGAAGAACAGCTTATAATTTCGTATTAGCGTTGTGCATTTTGCTGTTATTTATGCCGCCCTCTAGATTCTTGCAGATCAATTTATACCTTGGAGAACTTATGTGTTAATATTTGACAATACTGGCGTCAATCTGTTGTACAATTAAAACTTAACGAGCTGCTAAATCGTTCGAAACGTACCTATTCAGTGAATTGATGGAACTGAATTATTCATATGTGCTGATGTTTATTGCCAAACCTTTTAATTTTTGTCCATGTGTTGGAAGCTGTTGGAAGCCCAATCTTGCAGGAGAGCTGCAAATAATTTTTATTATTATTATTAATAATATTTTTAGACATTTTAACTGGGTTTTTTTTAAAGTTTTCATAGTTTTGTTTAATGATCGATGTGTATATTTATTAGTTGTTATTACGTATCTATCCCAACTTTCCTCCAAGGAGCTCAAAGTGGCACGCATCCTTTCTCCCTGTCTCTACTTTATCCTTACAACAACCCTGCGAGGCAGGTTAGGCTGAGAGATTGTGACTGACCTAAGGTGATAGCCCTGAGCAACTTTCAGAGGAAGGGCAAGGAATGTAAAAAAATACAGGGTGGAATTCAGAGCAGCAGTAAGCAGATAGTTCTGCCTGTGAACGCATTTCTTCTTCCCAGACAGAAGAACCTCTCCTTCCATCCCTGCCTACTGTCCTGGAGGGGTGTATCTCCTGCCCCCCCAGCAGGAGATACACCCCTCCAGGGAAGGTGCACAGGGTTGCATGGGGGTGGGGAGAAGCGGGGAAGCCCCTTTGTGCTTCCTGTGGGAATGTTCAGGAAGGCAGGAGAGGATATATTGTTTATTAATATCCTTCCTAACTTGCGCTTGCAAGTTCTATAACTTAGCAGAGTTTTACAGTCCCCTTTTAAAAGCACAGCAGATAGCTGGTTGCAGGCTTGTTTAAGCCTCTTAATATTAGGTTCCTGGGAAGTTCCCTTAGGTTTAGACTGCAAGAAGATCAAACCTATCCATTCTTAAGGAAATCAGCCCTGAGTGCTCACTGGAAGGACAGATCCTGAAGCTGAGGCTGCAATACTTTGGCCACCTCATGAGAAGAGAAGACTCCCTGGAAAAGACCCTGATGTTGGGAAAGATGGAGGGCACAAGGAGAAGGGGGCGACAGAGGACGAGATGGTTGGACAGTGTTCTCGAAGCTACCAACATGAGTGTGACCAAACTGCGGGAGGCAGCGGAAGACAGGAGTGCCTGGCATGCTCTGGTCCATGGGGTCACGAAGAGTCGGACACAACTAAACAACAACAACAAGTTCCCTTATATCCCTCTTAAAAGAATAAACATGCCACAATCTTGCGTAAAGTATATAAAAGAAGTTTACTCACACCATCAGTTCACAGTTGGCTCCCTGAAGGCAGACTTAGTTAAAGAGTATATACATGTGGAACTATCCCATATGGGGATAATCCCAGTGGCTTCTGTTGGCAGAGCAATTCTAGCTAAAAGCTGCTTCAACGGCAGAGGAAGTCAAAGAGAGAGGAGGGCTGTGTGGCTTGTGCTTTTGTTACCTGGGCAGGTAAGGTCACGCCCACCTCTAGTCACATGCAAAAGGAAGGATGTCCCAACCAGGAGGAAAAACAGGAAGTTTTCGACTGGCTGGACCAAACATTCCCCTGCATGTCCACTCTAGGAAAACAGCCTCGGTCCTGTATACCTGAAGGAGCATCTCCACCCCCACCGTTCAGCCCGGACACTGAGGTCCAGCTCCAAGGGCCTTCTGGTGGTTCCCTCGCTGCGAGAAGCAAAGTTACAGGGAACCAGGCAGAGGGCCTTCTCGGTAGTGGCGCCCGCCCTGTGGAACGCCCTCCCATCAGAGGTCAAAGAGAACAACAACTACCAGACTTTTAGAAGACATCTGAAGGCAGCCATGTTTAGGGAAGCTTTTAATGTTTAATAGACTATTGCATTTTAATATTCTGTTGGAAACCGCCCAAAGTGGCTGGGGAAACCCAGCCAGAGGGGCGGGGTATAAATAATAAATTATTATTATTATTATTATTAAGTTTAAAAATTATCTTTATTTAATTCATAAAATTACAACATACACCTCACATCTTCTCATTCAACATACATACATACAACCTACATCAAACAACATACAGTACATCATATATTCATACAATAGATTCATTCATCATACCCCCACCCCCCACCCCCCACCTGCAAACACAAAAAAAGAAAATTTAAAATTCACCTCCTAAAGTTCATCCTCATGTTATTATTATACATATAATTATTATTATTATTATTATTATTATTATTATTATTATTATCAGGAATGTTGTACTTGACTGCTACTTATGTATCACATTCCACACTTCCCAGATAGCTGAATCTGGTCCCAAATCATTTCTTAAATGCATTTGTTGCTTCATAGGATTGCAGAATTGGAAGGGACCCCCCAGGGGTCCTCTAGTCCAACCCCTTGCAATGCAGGAATCACAGCTGAAGAATCCCTGACAGAGGGCCATCCAACCTCTGCTTAAAAACCTTCAAGGAGTCCAGAGATGGAAAGAAGAAACAATCCCGGCCAGGGAAGAATGGCAAACCAAGTTGATGGACTATGCCGAAATGGCAAAATTAAGCGGAAAGCTCAGGAACCAAGAAGACACAAACTTTAAAAGAAGAATGGGAAAGATTTATAATTTATTTAGGAGACCATTGTACGCAGATGAAAACATCGGCAGGATTTTAATCTCACTTGTAAGGTAACAAAAATTATGGATAATTCAGGTGGATTAAAAAAAGGTGGATAACGAATTGATAAGGTAAAGGTAAAGGGACCCCTGACCATTAGGTCCAGTCGCGGACGACTCTGGGGTTGCGGTGCTCATCTCAGTTTATTGGCCAAGGGAGCCGGCATACAGCTTCCGGGTCATGTGGCCAGCATGACTAAGCCGCTTCTGGCGAACCAGAGCAGCTCACAGAAACGCCGTTTACCTTCCCGCCGGAGCGGTACCTATTTATCCACTTGCACTTCATGCTTTCGAACGGCTAGGTTGGCAGGAGCTGGGACCGAGCAACGGGAGTTCACCCCGTCGCAGGGATTCAAACCAGCGACCTTCCGATCAGCAAGCCCAAGAGGCTCAGTGGTTTAACCCACAGCGCCACCCGCGTCCCTAACGGATTGATATGCAGTTGTAAATGTTGGTATTAGGACCCATGGAGGGGAAGTCTTGAGATTCAGAGCAATCTCTTTATATGGATTTGCAATTGATTTGGTTGTACATTTATTTTTTTTAACCTTCAAGGAAGGAGAGCCCACTATCTCCAAAGGGAGACCTGTTCCACTGTTGAGCCGTTCTCACTGTCAGCAAGTTCTTCCTGATATTTAGTCAAAATGTTGGCCATCTGCCAGAGATTCTTTAGCTGTGATTCCTGCATTGCAGCGGGGTTGGACTAGATGACCCTCAGATCCCTTCCGACACTAAGATTCTATGATTCTATGGAATCTCCTTTGTTGTTACATAAGATTTGCAAAGCGACTTATAAAGTCAGTTAAAAAAAAATACCAGCACATCTAGAGGGCGACAGGAGAGGGAAATGTGGCAATACTATGATGTAAGCCTTTGCAAAAACAGCTTTTCCAGATCTGACATTTTCTAGGATGTTCCAGACCAGCTACAACTCCCATGACACCCAGCATCGTACGGCCGTGCTGGCTTTGCCTGATGGGAGCTGCAGTCCCAAACATCTGAAGGGCATCAGGTTGGCGACAACTGAAGGAGCGTCTCCACCCCAATCGTTCTGCCCAGACACTGAGGTCCAGCGCCGAGGGCCTTCTGGCGGTTCCCTCCCTGCGAGAAGCAAAGCTACAGGGAACCATGCGGAGGGCCTTCTCGGTAGTGGCACCCGCCCTATGGAACGCCCTCCCAGCTGAGGTCAAAGAGAAAACCAACTACCAGACTTTTAGAAGACATCTGAAGGCAGCCCTGTTCAGGGAAGCTTTTAATGTTTAATAGATTGTTGTATTTTAATATTCTGTTGGAAGCCGCCCAGAGTGGCTGGGGAAACCCAGCCAGATGGGCGGGGTATGTATGTATGTATGTATAAATCAATCAATCAATCAATCAATCAATCAATCAATAAAGCTGTTCCAGGCAATCATTTTCTGCTAAAGATGCCAGCCTTAGGATGTGACCGCAGAACTTCAGAAGATGAAAATCCACACGGAGCTGCGACTGTGTGGCGCACACAGCTCTCCTCTGTTTGTTTTGCTACTAATGCCTCGATCTCACATCAATATCGCGCTAGTCAATGACTGCTCGATAGAGGGAAGAGAGAAAGTCCCTGCCGAGATGCAGAAGCAGTCACGGGAATGCTAATGTAGGTGCAAAATAAAGCTTTGCTCGAGAAGGGAGTTGAAAGGAAGAGGAGGAGGGAGGAGATACAGAAGAGGCAGGGAAAGCAGGAATGTGAGGGAAGGAGGGAGAGAGAGGGAGGAATCAGAATGGTAGAGTTGGGAGGGACCACGGCGATCATCTATCCCAGGGGTCAGCAACCTTTTTCAGCCGTGGGCCGGTCCACCGTCCCTCAGACCATTTGGTGGGCCGGACTATATTTTTTTTGGGGGGGGGGATGAACAAATTCGTATGCCCCACAAATAACCCAGAGATGCATTTTAAATAAAAGCACACATTCTACTCATATAAAAAACACCAAGGCCCCACAATTAACACAGAGAAGCAT
This sequence comes from Darevskia nairensis, assembly GCA_034642065.1. NCBI lineage: Eukaryota > Metazoa > Chordata > Lepidosauria > Squamata > Lacertidae > Darevskia > Darevskia nairensis. The sequence continues at coordinate 727,191 of JAWWNI010000746.1, read as the reverse complement.
TTTAAATAAAAGGACACATTTTACTCATGTAAAAGCACGCTGATTCCCGGACCGTCCGTAGGCTGGATTGAGAAGGCGATTGGGCCGCATCTGGCCCACGGGCCTTAGGTTGCCTACCCCATGTCTATCCCAACCCCTACCATGCAGAAATCACTCACCCAACATGGGGCTCGAACCCACAACCCTGAGATTAAGAGTCTTGTGGCTTTCCAACCATTTGATAGTCTCATGCTCAACTGACTGAGCTCCCCCAGGTCAGTCCAGGGAGAGGGCAACCGGAGAAGGAGGGATACGGGGAGGAAATTTCATTCAGTTCACACTAAATTGCACTTTCCAGAATAAGATGCAAACCAGAACGTAACTCTCCTTCCAAAATTGCACTTCCCTGGATTTTGCAACACAGCTCTCTAGCCAAGTGCAAGAATTCATTCAAACACACGAGGGTAAAGCATGCATAAAACCACAAACACATATGTGTATGTGTGTTTTAATGAACCGAATAGAGTGAAAGATTATGAGTCATGGGGCTGTGAAGAATGCAGGAATGCCAACTTGGCCCCATGACCATTGGTGCCCAGGGCCCCCTGGCACTGAAATTTGTGGGTGCCCGGCCCCTTCATGGCAAATTTTGTGGGTGCTCGGGCACCCAGGGCCCCAGGGAGTTAACACCTATGGGAGACTGCGTGTATAAACTGAACCGTTTGTTTTTTGGTTGCTGTTTTCCTAATGTTGTTCCTACAATTCTTTTACAGATCATAAACACTGTATTGAGATGGAGGATGCATTTAGCTTTCACAGAGAATAGTGATGGGCTTCTTTTGTATCTCCACGCCTAGTCCTATTTCCAGGTTGTCAGAAGCAGCGTCCAATTTATGAGAATTGCATAAACTGAAAAACACACTGTCTGAAAAACTTGGTGTTTCCCAAATCCATTGCAAATCCCTTTCAGTGGGTGAGTATGATCTACCCACTATCAAGACATGCTAGCATAATTTTCCAAATTTCCATTCCCATTTTGTTGCTTTTCCTGAAAGAAGCAATACTGCCAAAGTACTGAGATACTTCTAATTACTATCTATCTATCTATCTATCTATCTATCTATCTATCTATCTATCTATCTATCTGTCAGGAAGTTCTTCCTAATGTTTAGGTGGAAAGAAGATTCCACCTAAACATTAGGAAGAACTTCCTGACAGTAAGAGCTGTTCGACAGTGGAATTTGCTGCCAAGGAGTGTGGTGGAGTCTCCTTCTTTGGAGGTCTTTAAGCAGAGGCTTGACAGCCATCTGTCAAGAATGCTTTGATGGTGTTCCTGCTTGGCAGGGGGTTGGACTGGATGGCCCTTGTGGTCTCTTCCAACTCTATGATTCTATCTATCTATCTATCTATCTATCTATCTATCTATCTATCTATCTATCTATCTATCTAACTAAGAGAACGAGGGAGGCGAGTTCCAGCACCACTTTTTTCTAGAAAAATAGCACTGTTATCTAAAAATTTTACAAACCAGAGTATGAAGGATATTGACTATTGGGCGGCGCTGTGTGTGTGTGTGTGTGTCTTCTAAATGTCCAAAATGCCAGAGTTTCCAAACTATATACTGTAGATTGTGTTATGCTTCTGTGGGTGTTAAATGACAGCCATCCACATGCTGTAATTCTTCTCTCTTCAGACGTCGCTGGGCCCCATAAATTCCCCCCTGTCTCGAAAATATGTTGGCCTCCATCCCTGCCTCCAAGGCTGTTATGATATCCACTGTTACGCAGAGGAACACAAGGCATATATGCCGGTCCTTAGATAACCCAGTACTTTGACTCCACTCAGTTGCTATGTCTGAGTTTGGAGGAGAGAGAGCTTTTGCTAAACTAACAACTCGGAAGAGCATAAGCAGTGCTAAATGGCCCATCTAGTCCAGCATCCTCTTCTCATAGTGGCCGACCAGAGAAACCCACAAGCAGGATTTGAGCATGAGAGCAAACTCTCCCCTCCTGCGGTTCCCAGAAACTGATGCCTCCGTCAGTGGTGGCAGAGCACAGCCCTTGTGGCTAGGAGCCATCAACGGCCCTGTCCTCCATGTATTTGTATAACCCAGGCATCAAGGTTTGTGGCCCCCATTGCCTCCTGTGCCAGTGAGTTCCACAGTTTAACTGCATTAAGTTAACTCAAAGGTGACTCCCCTTGGCATTCCATGGACTACGTATTGATGTGAGATGGAGTCAGAGGCTCAAAGAGGCATGCTATCTATATATGAGGACAGATAGATTCCCTCAAGGTTATATTCTTCACTTGAAAGCAGCAGTATGGGTTGCATGAGGACCGGCCCCTTGAGAGAGGCAGAATTTAATGCTTTCCCTTGCGCCAATTCTCAAATTCAAGCCCTTCTTTCCAGCTGCAAGGGGAGCAAGGAAGAAACAGGTACAAGTACCTGTCTTGAAACCAAACCAAACCCAGAGTTAACAGTCTTTTTCTTTGGAGATCTCTCGTAGCCGAGTAAGATTGTCTTCCATCAACACGGTTTTAACAATGAGTCCGTAAGTGACTGTGGAGGCCAATTCTGGATCCACACGTCCTTCCACAGTGGGGACATTAGTAGCCGGGGGGGGGGAGGGTTAACCCCCTGGTCCCCACAGCTTCTCTCCCCTCCTCTCCCTCCAAGTAGAGAAAAAGACATAGGGGCTTTTCTGACTGCAGCTTGCCATTTCAGTGCCGCTTTAAAGCTGTTAAATTCATTTGGCAACGGTGGCATTAAATTTCTGTGCAAAAAAACCCAAAAGACTTTCCAAAGCCTATGACAAACCAGGTCAGCGGGGTATTGGTCTGTTTTGTCTAGTAGGGTTCGCTCCTGGGGGGGGGGGCTTTGGGGTCTCGGAGAGAGGCAATTCCCACCAGCAGCGTAGCTCCCCTTTTCAGGGATATGGGAAGCCCAGGTCAGAATGCGGTCACAGAATTTAAGGAGCTGCCTTCTAGACTGCTTGCAGCTCTCCAGGGTCTCAACCTGGAGCATGGGGGTGGGGGTGGTCTTCCCCCATTACTTACTCCCCTATCCCTGAAGCCGTAGATGCCAGACATTGAACCTGAGACGTTCTGCAGTCAAAGCAGGTGCTTCGTCCATAAGAGGAAGCTGGCATCCTTTTGACCGTCCAGCTCGGGGGGTGCTGCCAATCTACTCTCTTCAGGGTCTCAGGCAAGGAGACAGGGCTATTTCTCATCCCTTGACCCTCTTAGATCTGGAGATCTCCAGGACTGAACCCGGGGCCTTCTGCATACCCAGCAGCTGCCCTGCCCATTACGTCCCTCTCTTGGTAAAGCAACAAGAATAACGCCCCGGCTTCGGGCTCTTAATTTTGTCTAAGAGAGACTTTTCTGTAGTTAGGTGCGATGAGGAAGCCTAAGAAAAAGATCGATCCATCAATTATAATCATTGAGACTGGGCGCTCAGTTTGTAAGCGACTTGGAACCATAGAAGGGGCCTCCGGGAAGCCCCAAGGGGCGTCTCTGGAAAGGGCACCCTTCTCCAAGGAGGGGGTCCCCTTCGGGGGTTTCCAGCTGAAGCAAACGCAGGCAGCCCCAGGCGAGGTCTGTCTGTCTGTCTGTCTGTCTGTCTGTCTGTCTGTCTCTCTCTCTCTCTCTCTCTCTCCCAGGCAGCCTTACCGGATCGTGTCCTCCTCTTCCTCCGGGCTGCGTGGGGTCCTCTCTCCTGGATGGAGGCGCGATCCAGCCTCCTCGCCGGCGCGTGGGAACCTGCGCTGCGCTCTGGCTCCGGGAAGCGGCGAGCCGGGCGGACAGCAGGGAAGGCGGTCGGGAGGGAGGGCAGACACGCCCCGGGACAGCCCTCCAAGCCCGCCCCGTCGGCGGCTCCCGCTGCCACGCTCTTGCAGCCGCCGCCGCCGCCGCCAGCCTCCGTAGACACCTGCTCGGGGGATCTCGACGGATCTCCATCTTCCACTGGGGACGTCAGGGGCGCGCGTCTTTGGGGGGAAAAGAGGGGGGGGAGGAGTTCAGAAGGGGGGGGGTAATTTCAATCCACAATTCCCTAAATTATATGGTCCAATTTGAATAAAATATTGGGGGGGGGATCCCAAGTAAGCCCTGCGTAATCGATCACATGACGCACAGGCGCTATTTGAACGGCAATGCCCACCAGCTATGGGGGGTTAGGGGGCGGCGGCTCATGGGCGTAGCCAGGGATGCAGGTGGGGCAGCAGCTGCCCCCCACATCAATAAAATACTTAACTAACTGAGGTTCTGCCCCCGCCCAACATAAAGCTTGACCCCACTAACATAAGTCCTGGTTACGCCCATGAGGCAGCCCCCTCAAATGTTTTATAATGGGGGGGGGGTTGGCGAAGATCCCTTCGGGCCCTAGGAGTTGGCTCCTATGCTCAGTTGCAATGGGTGCCAACTTGAATAATATATGGGGGAGGGGGGGCAGGTAAGCCCCGCCCCGCATAATAATAATAATCAGTGCTTCTTTCAGGGGGTGCTCAAGAGTACGCAGTATGGCACCTCTTTTTGTTGTTGTTAAAAAGCGTGGCACTTACGGTAACAACTTCATAGTGAGTACCGCAGAGTCGTAGCTGCAAGAGGTTTTTTTGCCAGGTTTTTGTTGTCGTTGTTGTTGTTGTTTTGCAGAAGTCTCCAGAGCGGGGGGGGGGGGGGATGAACGGATTCCTATGCCCCACAAATAACCCAGAGATGCATTTTAAATAAAAGGACACATTCTACTCATGTAAAAACACACTGATTCCCGGACTGTCCGTGGGCCGGATTGAGAAGGCGCATCCAGCCCACGGGCCTTAGGTTGCCTACCCCTGCTCCAGAGGCTCCCAGCCTGCTTGCGTGTGTGTTCAAATGTGTGTTGTGGGATACCAAACTGGGTCTTTGACCCGGGTGAAATAAAGCCTGGTTTCGCCCCTGAGTACCAGCACTTACCGGTACTTTTCTAGGAAAAAAGCACTGGTAATAATGATAATGGTGATGGTGATAATAATAATAATAATAATACCCCGTCTATCTGGCTGGGTTGTCCTAGCCACTCTGGGCAGCTTCCAACACATAAGAACATTATAAAACATCAAACATTAAAAACTTCCTGGTACAGGGCTGTTCTCAGATGTCTTTTGAAAGTTGTGTAGTTCTCGACATGGCACATACACACCATTTGAATGGCAATGGCTTTTGTATACGGTAACTTTGCTGCTGTTTTTATTGGTTATTTCTTTAGTAACGATTTATTGCAATTGTCGAGAGTGAATTGTTGCTCAATTATTATTACATGGGATCACGGAACTGTAGCAAGACTCACCGCTCGTAGTCCAGAACATCTGGAGGGTCCCAGGTTGATGAAGGCTGTGATATTAATATACCCATTTCCCAACATAACCACCCTACTTGAGCTTCCTGACCAACATAGCCCAAGTCGGGCCAATTCAGGGCAGGTGGGTTCAGTCTCCTGGCTTCCAGTTGCTGCCATTTCCTGCTCCAGAAGGAAGTTTGTTGCTACCCTTGTGTTGAATGCTGGCACAGGCCACTGCGGGGCAGAAGGGGGCACGGTGTCTCTGTGTCCTGAGCATATCTTTAAAAATGTAGTATAAACACCAACAATTGGGAAACACTGGCCTGCGAGCGCTCCAATTGGAGAACAGCCTTTACCAAAGGTGTCATGGGCTTTGAAGACGCTCAAACTCAGAACGTGAGGGAGAAACGTGCTAAGAGGAAGGCACAATTAGCAAACCCTCACCGTGATCCTCTCCTGCCCAGACACCAATGTCCCCACTGTGGAAGGACATGTGGATCCAGAATTGGCCTCCATAGTCACTTACGGACTCAGTGTTAAGACCGTGTTCATGGAAGACAATATTACTCATGGGTAGGCAAACTAAGGCCTGGGCGCCGAATCTGGCCCAATTGCCTTCTAAATCCAGCCTGCGGACGGTCTGGGAATCAGCATCTTTTTACATGAGTAGAATGTGTGCTTTTATTTAAAATGCATCTCTGGGTTATTTGTGGGGCCTGCCTGGTGTTTTTAAATGAGTAGAATGTGCCATTTTATTTAAAATGCATCTCTGGGTTATTTGTGGGGCATAGGAATTTGTTCATTTCCTCCCCAAAAATATAGTCCAGCCCCCCACAAGGTCTGAGGAACAGTGGACTGGCCCCCTGCTGAAAAAGTTTGCTGACCCCTGATCTTTCTCGATTACAAGTGATCAAAGAAGAAGAAGAAGAAGCATAGAAGAGTTGAGAGGGAACACAAGGGTCATCTAGTCCAACCCCCTGCAATGCAGGAATCTCTTTGCCCAATGTGGGGCTCGAACCCATGACCCATGCTCTACCAACTGAGTTACCCCAGCAATGTTATGGACAACACTCTCCTGCCTCCTGCCTGTCCTAACAACAAGCTTTCTCCCAGTATAATAAGCAGCAAGCAAACAACCTGATCTTGCAAGGCAATTTTTAAGAGCAAGCTCCAGTTAAGTTTCTCCAGCAACGTTGCCTCTGTGAAGCTCCAAACAAGGAGGGAGGAACGTGGCAACCATCCCCATAATGTCTGGGCGACGTTGGTTTCCCAAATAGCATTAGTTATTGTCAACATGCTTAGTGTTGCTATCGTCAACAGATACAACCTTGTTTTGGGAGCAGGTTACTTGAAGGATCACCGTCTCCCATAAATATGTACCTGCCTGGTCCTTTGATCTTCATTGGAAACTCTTTTCCAGGTGCCCCACCCCCACTGAGCTTAGCCAGGTGCCCTCTAGGGAGAAGGCCTTTTCGGTGGTGGCACCCCAATTGCGGAATCGCCTCCCCACAGAGAAGCTCGCTAGGCATGGTATTTTCAGCACCGGTGAAAGCCTTTTAATCCTCCGATACATTTTTAGAAAAGGTTAGGTTGGGTGTGTCAGGCTTCCGTCGCATAATGCATTGAGATTCCCAGAAATAAGCGCAGCACAAAGAGGTCCATTGCAAACCACCCCAATGACTTCTGAAGGAGCGTCTCCACCCCCATCATTCTGCCGGACACTGAGATCCAGAGCCGAGGGCCTTCTGGCGGTTCCCTCACTGCGAGAAGCCAAGTTACAGGGAACCAGGCAGAGGGCCTTCTCGGTAGTGGCACCCGCCCTGTGGAACGCCCTCCCACCAGATGTCAAAGAGAACAACAACTACCAGACCTTTAGAAGACATCTGAAGGCAGCCCTGTTTAGGGAGGCTTTTAATGTTTAATAGATTATTGTATTTTAATGTTCTGTTGAAAGCCACCCAGAGTGGCTGGGGAAACCCAGCCAGATGGGCGGGGTATAAATAATAAATTATTATTATTATTATTATTATTATTATTATTATTATTATTCTGCAGACTTGGTCGGGATGCTTTCAATTCAAAATTAAATCCAAATATTAACATGGCCCAAAGTCATGCAGTTTAATGCACTTAATAGCACAGCTGACAGTGGACAATCGGTGACGCAAACAGTCAGCAAAATTCATCCCTGCTGATGCAAGCCGAGTGCATTATCGCCTCACATTTCGTCCCTGATTCAGTTTCCTACTGCCTCTAGGTTGGGTGTCTCGGCACGGTTCCTTGGGAAACTGTTCCATACATTTGAGCCAGGAAGTGCCCCCTGATAATAATCCACACACGTGCTTTTTCCCCCAGGAGGCCTATTTACAATGCGCTCATCCTTCGCAGGCTCAGAGGGTCTAGACTCTGCAGGCTCAATGCCCACTGTTTATCTTTCCAGTGTGAAAATATGCATACCCACATTTTTAGCAAGTCCTCGGAATCTAGAGCACCCAGAGACAGCTTCCCATGAGGTCAGATCTTACGACAAACCCGATGGGGTGGGAAGGATGTGAAGCCACAATGGGATATCAGCTTTGCAATGAGAGACTTTGTTTCGGGTCCCTGCTTGCATGATACAACAGTTACGATTCAGCTGTTGCGGCATCTGATATTTCATCTTCTAAAGTACCGGTATGCTTTAGATGATGCTATTGGTCTTCCTGGGACGCGGGTGGCGCTGTGGTCTAAACCACCAAGCCTCTTGGGCTTGCCGATCGGAAGGTCGGCGGTTCGAATCCCCGCGACAGGGTGAGCTCAACCTCACAGAGTGTTTGTTGTGGGGGAGGAAGGGAAAGGAGAATGTGAGCCGCTTTGAGACTCCTTCGGGTAGTGATAAAGCGGGATATCAAATCCAAACTCTTCTTCTTCTTCTTTCCCAGCTCCTGCCAACCCAGCAGTTCGAAAGCACACCAGTGCAAGTAGATAAATAGGTACCACTGTGGCGGGAAGGTAAACGGTGTTTCCGTGCGCTCTGGTTTCCGTCACAGTGTCCAGTTGCGCCAGAAGAGGTTTACTCCTGCTGGCCACATGACCCAGAAAGCTAAGGTAAAGGTAAAGGGACCCCTGACCATTAGGTCCAGTCGTGTCCGATTCTGGGGTTGCGGTGCTCATCTCACTCATCTCACTATTGGCCGAGAGCCGGCGTACAGCTTCCAGGTCATGTGGCCAGCATGACAAAGCCGCTTCTGGTGAACCAGAGCAGCACACGGAAACGCCGTTTACCTTCCCGCCAGAGCGGTTCCTATTTATCTACTTGCACTTTGACGTGCTTTTGAACTGCTAGGTTGGCAGGAGCTGGGACCGAGCAAAGGGAGCTCACCCCGTCGCAGGGATTCGAACCGCCGACCTTCTGATCAGCAAGCCCTAGGCTCTGTGGTTTAACCCACAGCGCCACCTGGGTCCCTAGACCCGGAAAGCTATCTGTGGACAAACGCCGGCTCCCTCGGCCTGAAAGAGAGATGAGCGCCGCAACCCCATAGTCGCCTTTGATTGGACTTAACTGTCCAGGGGTCCTTTACATAGCAATTTATATTGACTTCAGGTCCACAGGTGGGCAGAGTTTAGCCCTGGTTGACTGCTCACATGACATACTCCGAAGGAGAAACAGCAATGAGGTTGTCCTGTTGTTCATCGGACAGAAGACGGAATCCGGGCTCAAATTTACAGGCGCCTTTTGGTCCTGCAGTTTATTAAGATGCTTCTAGCCCCGCAGTTTTGCATCTCCCTTTATAGCTCTGTTCCTGGGAACTTCTGGTGCTTAATTCAGGGGGAATCCTGGCTCTGTAAAGAGCTCGGCGCAGCGAGATTTACAGCAAGCCTAAATGGAGAGAAAGGGAGAGATTGATGGATGCAGTCTGGGCCCGAGCATCGCACAACGGCAGCCAACACACCATTAGCTCATGTTTGATGAATGGGAGCAGAAAGACCATTAGACAAGAGGGACTTCGCCAGAAGGCCATCTGTGCACTCTTTTTGCGGGAAGGACTTTATAAAGATTGCAGGAGGCTGTCATCTGCAACGCTTCTGGAGGGGAGCGGGGATTTGTGTTTATAGGAGAAGAGATCTTGGGCTCTGAGAGTGATGTGGCCAGGTCCCCAGAGGCTCAGGGCTGGGGAGATAAGGAGAGATGCTTCTCGGAAGAGGTGACATGAGAGAGGTTTATAAAATGATGCGCAGCATGGAGAAAGTGGGGGAGAGAAATGTACTTTCTCCCTCTCGCTTAGCGCTAGAACTCGTGGGAATCCAACTCTATGATTCTATGATTCTATGAATCAGATGAAGATTCAGGACAGATAAAAGAAAGCACTTTTGCACACCACATAGTGGCTGGGGAAACCCAGCCAGATGAGTGGGGCATTAATAATAATAATAATAATAATAATAATAATAATAATATTTTTATAAAAATAATAATCTGTGGAACTCGCTGTCACAGGAGCCGGTGACAGCACACCAGCTTGGACCACTCTATTCTGCTTTGGTCAGACCACACCTGGAGTCCTGTGTCCAATTCTGGGAACCACTATTTAAGGAGGATGTTGACAAGCTGGAAGGTGTGCAGAGGAGGGCGACCAAGATGATCAAGGGCCTGGAAACTAAGCCTTATGAGGAATGGTTGAAGGAGCTGGGGATGAAAGAGGAGACTGAAAGGAGATAGGATAGCCATCTTCAAATATCTCATGGGTTGTCACATGGATGAGGGAGCAAGCTTGCTTTCTCCTGCTCTGGAGGGTAGGACTCGAATTCGTGGCTTCAATTTACAAGTAAGGAGATTCCAACTCGACATCAGGAAGAACATTCTGACTGTAAGAGCTGTTCAACAGTGGAACGGTCTCCCTCGGGAGGTGGTGGACTCTCCTTCCTTGGAGGTTTTTAAGCAGAGGTTGGACAGACATCTGTCATGGTTGCTTTAGCTGAGATTCCTGCATTGCAGGGGGTTGGACTAGATGACCCCCAGGTCCCTTCCAACGCTACAATTCTATGATTCTGCGATTCTATTATAGTTCTGAATACCAGTTGCTGGACCCAAGCACAAGAACAATTTCCCCTTCTGCGGTTCTCAGCAGTGGCATATAGCTTCCGGCAACATACTGGCCATTGACAGCCCTGTCCTCATTGAGCTCGTCTAATTCTCTTTAAAGACATCCACGTTGGTGTTAAAAAGTACTGTCTTGGATCTTCCAACTTCTTTGGACTGAGAGAGGGAGAAAAAAAAATGGGTCTCTATTTAATTTTCTTTATGCTGTGCATAATGTTATATATCTCTGCCATGTGCCCTTTAAACTAAAAAGTCCCAAACCTTTCTTCATGGAGCTCCTGTCCAGCCAGTATGGTGTAGTGGTTAAGAGTGGTGGACTCATAATCTGGTGAACTGGGTTCGAGAGAAAGAGCAAGTCGCCTTGTTCTGCCCTCTCTAAGGAGGTGTGCATTGTTGTCTTTGAGGAGGGACACACTGTAAATAGCCATAAGGATGTCAAATCCTGATCTGTCAACCCAAAGTTCACACCCACTTCTGATGAGGGCAGACTCTGCGGGTGGCAAACTCCATTAATCCAGGCAACTATGGGGGTGGGATTTGAATGAAGAAGAAGAGTTTGAATTTGATATCCCACTTTATCACTACCCGCGGCTAACATTCTCCTTTCCCTTCCTCCCCCATAACAAACACTGTGAGGTGAGTGGGGCTGAGAGACTTCAGAGAAGTGTGACTAGCCCAAGGTCACTCAGCAGCTGCATGGGGAGGAGCGGAGACGCGAACCCGGTTCACCAGATTACAAGTCCACCGCTCTTAACCACTACACCACACTGGCTCTCATGCAGAGTTTGTTGCCGAAGTGGAAACTCTGGGCACAGGTATGCCTTTGAGGTCTCCACCCTGGCATGCATAAAGTCTCAATGCTCCTTAAAGCTTGATTGAAAGGAGAACTTGTTCACCACAGCACCGAGCAGAGCTGAGCTTGGCTGCACACCGGGGCAGGATAGTGCCAACGTGGCACCCCCACTATTTGAAGAATTGCGCCGCCTGCCAACTGGCTGCTGGGCTAACATACCCTGCGACATTTCTCCAATGAAAATAGGGACGTCCTATTCTGCACCAGGAAGCTCCTCCCACATGTCAGTCTTCAGGGAATATGACCCCCCCTCCCTCACAGCAGACTGCCAGTACTGGAAAGACAATAAGTTCTTACCAAGGTATTTTATTCACAGAGAGAGACGTAGAAATGCCACCTCTCTTAGATAATAATAAAAATTCCTTCCAGTAGCACCTTACAGACCAACTAAGTTTGTTCTTGGTATGAGCTTTCGTGTGCATGCACACTTCTTCAGGTATCTATTTACATACGACTGTATGTAAAAACACAATAAAACAGTACACATTAAAAAGCTTCCCTATACAGGGCTGCCTTCGTAGAATCATAGAGCTGGAAGGGGCCTGAGGATCATCCAGTCCAACCCCCTGCAATGCAGGAATATTCAGCTGTCCTATATGGGGATCGAACCTGCAACCTTGGCATTATCAGCACCATGCTCTAACCAACAAACGTTTAAGCTTCAGGTGTCCTCTAAAGGTTATATAGTTACTCATCTCCTTGACATCTGATGGGAGGGTGTTCCATACTTGGAGGCCACTCCATGGATTTCAGGAGGGCCACTTGGTGTCCGGAGCTATTCCTAGCTGCTTGCAACTATTTCAAGGAGTTTTGGGACCGACAGATACCCCTTCTCTTATCCTTTCATGGGGCCCTTAGCAGAGAGCCTTCCTTCCTTCCTTCCTTCCACCTCTCAAATAGCTGAGAGGCTTCCTTCTGTATTTCACCCTTGCCAAGGGAGATCTCTGCCTCCTCCCATGTCTTCTGCTCTAGAACTGAGCCAGCGGGGGACCCTTCCGGCACACGATTTGGCTGGCCTCCGGGACGTGCCCTTGCCCTGATGTTTTGTGCTCCAGTCGCCGCTCATCCATCATCTATCACAGACATTGTCAGAGGCCTTGGGAATTTCTGGGAGTGGAATTGCCCCTCGGGTGGGTGCTGTGCGGCTGGTGTTTGGCAAAAGTGATTCACATCCCTTTCCCAAACGGGCAGAGATGTGCTTTTCTTCCTGAGCTTCTCATTGTTTGTCGCTGGGATGCTTGACCCTCAAAGCTTGTTCCCAGACAAGGAGGCAATTCTGGTATTTGCAGACAGTTAAGGCAAAGTTCCAAGCAATTTCTTAGAGAGCATGATGCATGTGTAAGGCCATTTCTGGCGCACCCCCATCCAAAGTATGGACATTTCCACAAGTTCTGCTCTTTCACATGTTTGCTTTCCAAATCAAGTGGTCTCCAACGTCAGGAGATGAGGCCACAGTGTCCGTCCGCTGTTTTGGTAGAAACGATGCAGGCTCCGACTTGTTATTTCCTACATCTAAGAAGGTACCCAGGTCGAAGTTGTTAATCAGGGTCTGAACCAGCTCTGGGTCTTGTCAGCGTAGCTTCTCAGCTTTATAGCACCGGTGTGTGTGTGTGTGTGTGTGTGTGTGTGTGTGTGTGTGGAGAAATTCTTCTCTCTGTGCTCCTCCCGGCAGTCATCCTTCATGTCTTCTTTGGCGATCACTCATAGCCGAATAAGATTGTCTTCTTCAATGCCTGTGACCGATTCTCTGTGTTTCAACAACCCATTTCTTCTTTCTTCTTTGGCGATCACTTGTAGCCGAGTAAGATTGTCTTCCATAAACACGCTCTTAACACTGAGTCCATAAGGGACTGTGGAGGCCAATTCTGGATCCACACATCCTTCCACAGTGGGGACACAGGTTTCCGGGCGGGAGTTGATCACAGTGAGGGTTTGCAAAGCGTGCCTTTCTCTTTGCACGTTTCTCCCTTGCGTCCTGAGTTCGAGTGTCTTCAAAGCCCCTTACACCTTTGGTAAAGGCTGTTCTCCAATTGGAGCGCTCGCAGGCCAGTGTTTCCCAATTGTTGGTGTTTATACTACATTTTTTTTTAGATTTGCCTTGAGAGAGTCTTTAAACCTCTTTTGTTGACCACCAGCATTACACTTTCCATTTTTAAGTTGGGAACAGAGTAGTTGCTTTGGAAGATGATAATCAGGCATCCACACAACATGACCAGTCCAACAAAGTTGATGTTGAAGAATCATTGCTTCGACACGGGTGATCTTTGCCTCTTCCAGTACACTGGAGTTAGTTTGCTTGTCTTCCCAAGTGATGTGTAAAATTTTTTGGAGACTCCGTTAATGGAATCTTGTGAGGAGTTGGAGATGGCGTTTATGAGTGGTCCATGTTTCACAGGCATACAGTAAGGTTGGCAGTACAATAGCTTCGTAAAGAAGCATTTTGGTTTAACTGCGAATGTCCCGATCCTTCATGTCACGTTTTGCAGACATCTTTGTAGCACAGACTTGGTCTGCCTAAAGCCAGCTCCCCACAGAGAACGTCTTTGGGGAATCTGCCATCTTCCATTCTGTGGCCATGACCAAGCCAGCATAGACATCGCTGAGACAGGAATGCAACCATGCTGGGAATGTGGGCTTGGGAGAGCACACCTTTGCTTGAGACTCTGTCTTGGCATGTGATGCCTAAAATCTACCTGATGCAACACATGTGCAAGGCACTGAGGCGTCGCTCCTGACAGGTGTACGTTGCCCAGTTTTGCCGAATACACTCATTTTTTGCAGAGCATATTTTCCCAATATGATGAATTTCTCTCTCTTACTTTCCCGAATATATGCATTTTTGTACACATGGCTGGGAAACCGCATTGCATTATTCAGAAAAGTGTGAATGTTGAACGATGGTTGTGTTTTGGTTTGCCTATTGTTTCAGAAGGCACAGATTTAGGTAGATTCGCTTTTAAATGCAAACCAAATCAATTTTTTGCCCCATTCCTATAATCTCATCCCTGCCTGGAGACACCAGGGATTAAATTTGGGTTTTTCTCTGGGTAAAATGTGCTCTACCATAATGCTAGAAACTTTCTCCCCTAACAACCCTGGACAGGAAGTATGTTTTCCTGTTGTCTCAAGTGGGTAAAGGATGTGGCAAAACAGTTTGTCAGCAAAACCTCCAAACGTTTGGCAGTTTTTGAAATGTCAAATACTGGAATGGATGAAACGAAAAGCCTCAAATAAAACTGGCATGTTTCCATGATACAACAGTTACGATTCAGCTGTTGCTGCATCTGATATTTCATCTTCTATAGTATGCTTTAGATGATGCTATTGGTCTTCCTGGGACACCGGTGGCGCTGTGGTCTAAACCACTGAACCTAGGGCTTGCCGATCGGAAGGTCGGCGGTTTGAATCCCCGCGATGGGGTGAGCTCCCGTTGCTCAGTCCCTGCTCCTGCCAACCTAGCAGTTCAAAAGCACGTCAAAGTGCAAGTAGATAAATAGGAACCGCTCTGGCGGGAAGGTCAACGGCGTTTCCGTGCGCTGCTCTGGTTTGCCAGAAGCGGGTTAGTCATGCTGGCCACATGACCCAGAAGCTGTATGCCAGCTTCCTCGGCCAATAAAGCGAGATGAGCACCGCAACCCCAGAGTCGTCCGTGACTGGACCTAACGGTCAGGGGTCCCTTTACCCTTTACCTTTATTGGTCTTCCTAGATGGGGTTCTATTAGCAATAAACAATTTCATGTGGATTTGCTGGAATCAATTAATTGCTCGTAGTTCTCTTAGTTTTCCTTCTTTACCGTAATGAGCTTGCTGGAACAGCCACTACTCTTTCCAAACTCTTGGGCTATTTCTTTGACTTTCGTTTCCTTTCAAATCCTGAATTTTTTGAGGAGATCTGAAAGGACAACTGCTCATTCACTTTGCAGTTGCTTCCGAACTGCAGTATTTTGCTGACTTCCTTAGGTGTATTACTTTTCAGTTTGAACCCATCTTTTCTCATGAATGGATCAAAGAGCTCTCCTTCAAATGAAATTGTTGTTTCCTAGACACCTGGCTCCTCATTTCCATCTACTTCTGACCCAGGTAAGTATTCTTTGCCTAGTCTGATTCTGTAGGTCCAAAGCTGATATTCCGCTTTATCTTGTGGATATATTTTGTAGGACATCCTTGACCATTCTACGCAACGATGCCTCATGTTGCAAGTCAAAACATGGTGAAAAATGTCCTGTAAGGCTGTTATCAAGGACCCTCCCACTTGTAATTCTTTAAACGCTAATGCCAGAGGGTCAGGAAGCCTTTTCTTATCTGAAAAGATAAACTTAAGTTTAAGATTGAGGAATATGCAGTCATCATGACTAAAAAACCATTGACTGCTGTATTAATGCTTTCCATCTTCTGAACGAATGTGGGGTTCGGGATACAGTGGTACCTTGGTTCTCAAACTTAATCCGTTCCGGAAGTCCATTCCAAAACCAAAGCGTTCCAAAACCAAAGTGTGCTTTCCCATAGAAAGTAATGCAAAACAGATTAACCCAGGCATCTCCAAACTGCGGCCCTCCAGATGTTTTGGCCTACAACTCCCATGATCCCTAGCTAACAGGACCAGTGGTCAGGGATGATGGGAATTATAGTCCAAAACATCTGGAGGGCCTAAGTTTGGGGGTGCCTGGATTAATCTATTCCAGACTTTCAAAAACAACCCCTAAAACAGCAATTTAACATGAATTTTACTGTCTAACGAGACCATTGATCCATAAAATGAAAGCAATAATCAATGTGCTGCAGTCACACAATCAATCAGTCAGTAGCTAAACTGGGTTCCACACAGTCACAAAAACAAAACAAAAAGAGCCGCGAAAACCAAAACGCAAAATAAATAGCAAAAACAGACAGACCCCAGCGTAACACTCAAAACGGAAGTGTGGCACTCAAAACGGAGCACCTTCGGCTTCCGAAAAAAGTTCGCTAACCGGAACACTTACTTCTGGGTTTGCAGTGTTTGGGTTCCAAGTTGCTTGAGTACCAAGGCATTTGAGAAAGCGAGTTCTCCAATGCAGGAGAGCTTGTGTTGTGGTGGGGCAAAAAGCCACCTCCCTGTGGGTTTGGCTAGCTGGCCACAGCTAGCTTGACCAGAACATGTTGCTGGGTAAAAGCACATGTATCCAGTTTGATTGACAGCCCAGCGTCCCTTAAAAGAGTCAGCACGTGGTACGACTTTCCCTCTTTCTGCGAGCTTCGGATTTCCCACCCTCCCTCCCTGGTATAGGCTTGCGTTGACCTTGCTGTTGTTTGCCATGGGGTTGTCTGCTTTTGAGGCGGGGGCCTAGTAGGAATTTTTCCATTTGGCTGATTGGCTGTGCCATTTGGTTTTTGCCTACTACGTAGCAACTAGTCACAACTTGTAAGGTTGGCGGTTAGGCATTGGTTGTGTTGGTTAATGGAGCGCGGTAGCCCTCCATATGTGATCATGGTGCGTGGGAATTCCGTTAAAGGAATCCAGCAGCTCAAATATGCTTGTCCAAACCCGGTAGGGTTGCAGGGCCGTGCATGAGCCCCTGGGACCTCTGGGGAAGGGGGAGGTCTCCGCAACCCAGCCTCCATTCAACTCTCCCCAGACTGGTTTCCCCCCGCTGACAGGTGGTCAGCTTTGTCCCGCCGGACAGCTAGTCTTTCGCTGACTAGTGGTCAGCTCTGTCCCGTTGGACAGGTGAACCAATGCCTACGCAACCACTCACATGTTTTGTATTTTAATAAAGTTGTGGCCAAAACTATGCCAAAAACCCAAACAAAAATTTATGTCTCATGTGTGAATTTATTGGTGGGGATGGCTTGGTGACCTCCACACGCAACCAAGGTACACTTATCCACTAGATTTCACTCTTGAATATTAGAAACGTACTTTGCAGGACAAGGCATCGGACTTCCCATACCCCAAGCCATATAAATAAGAGACCAATGAGACTGGGCTTTGTGGCTTGGGCCCAGGGTCTTTTGCCTCACCATCCCCACTACTGACTCCCTGTTGCTACTCAGCTTCCAAAAATAAATAAAAATAAAGTGTCCCCGGATTCATTGAAAATAATCTGGTAACCATTAAACATTCATAACAAATAGTAATAATGATAATCAGTAACCTTGAAAGGATTCCTGACTCAAGTTATTAAGACTGACAAGTGTCCCAGATTGACTGGCTGATTAAAGTTAAGTAACTTCAGTCTAGAGAGCTTTGTGATTTAATCAATCTGAGACGCGGACGCAAACCCTGTTTCATTTCAGTAGACTTTTCGAGACAGCTTGTTTGGCAGCCTTTGTAGAAAAGGAGCACTCTAAATAATCAGGATTCCTGCTGAAAGATTATTGTCTTGGAATTTTTACAGATGGGATAAAACAAAAAAATTTTTTTTAAAAAAACTTTGGACCCATTCCAAAGCTTTAATAGTTTCAGCTTCCTTGCCAGCATACCGAAACAGAACTCACAAAACAGGGATGTCTCAGGGTGTGATCCTAAAAGGGGATATCATCTGCTTAGGCAGAAATACAACAGGTTTAGCCCAGTCTGAAACTGGGATGCAGAGCGAGGGATAATTGGTGGAAAAGCAGGCAGGGGGGAAAATAGCAAACAAACAACCCTGCCTACCTCTCTCAAAATCATTCATATGGCATCAGGTGTGAGACAGGTAGGTGAGGCTGACCAAATATGGACATGTGGTCCAAAATTGCTTTTTTTGGCAGAACTGATTTGGCCCAAAGGCCGGGTTTTCCAAACCTCCATCTCTCTCCAGAGTTGCAGGCGGGGCCTTTGACTGTGTACACACCCTGCGTTTGAAGCTCATGACTTCTCCTAAAGAATCGTGGGAGTTGTAGTTCTTTATGGGTGCTGGGAACTGTAGCTCCGCAGGGAATAAACTACAGTTCCCAGGATTCTTTGCGGCGAGTCGTGTGCTTTGAATTGTATGGGGTTTGGGTGCTTGTTTTGTGATGGTACTCATCCATACAAAATACCATCACTATTTTATTTTATAGTTACAGGGAACCAGGCAGAGGGCCTGCTCGGTGGTGGCGCCCGCCCTGTGGAACGCCCTCCCGTCAGATGTCAAAGAGAACAACAACTACCAGACCTTTAGAAGACATCTGAAGGCAGCCCTGTTTAGGGACGCTTTCGATGTTTAATAGATTATTGTATTTTAATGTTCTGTTGGAAGCCGCCCAGAGTGGCTGGGGAAACCCAGCCAGATGGGCGGGGTATAAATAATAAATTATTATTATTATTATTATTATTATTATTATTGACTGCCCATGGCAGCAATTCTGGTCTGCGATGGGGGACAAAAAATGGGGGCGGGGCCTGGAAAGTGGTGGATTCTCCTTTGTTGGAGGTTTTTAAGCAGAGGTTGGATGTCCACCTGTTAGGTGAGAGCATCTTCAAATCTCCAAAGGGCTGTCACATGGAAGATGGGGCAAGCTTGCTTTCTCTTGCTCTGGAGGGTAGGACTCGAACCCGTGACTTCAAGTGACGAGAAAGGAGATTTCGACTAAACATAGGGGGAAGCTTTCTGACAGTAAGAACTGTTCAGCAATGGAATGGACTCTCCCAGAAGGTGGTGGACTCTCCTCCTTGAAGCATGGGATTTTGAAGTCATGGGTAAAGGTAAAGGTAAAGGTGCCCCTGACCATTCGGTCCAGTCATGTCCGACTCTGGGGTTGCGGCGCTCATCTCGCTCTATAGGCCGAGAGCCAGCGTACAGCTTCTGGATCATGTGGCCAGCATGACTAAGCCGCTTCTGGCGAACCAGAGCAGCGCACGGAAACGCCGTTTACCTTCCCGCCAGAGCGGTTCCTATTTATCTACTTGCACTTTGACGTGCTTTCGAACTGCTAGGTGGGCAGGAGCAGGGACCGAGCAACGGGAGCTCACCCCGTCACAGGGATTCGAACCGCCGACCTTCTGATCAGCAAGCCCTAGGCTCAGTGGTTTAACCCACAGCGCCACCTGGGTCCCTGAAGTCATGGGTACTTTAGCTGAAATCCCTGCATTACAGCTCTTACTGTAAGAAAATTGGGGGGGGGGTGTGAGAAATGTCCCCATTTTCATCTGAGGGATGCTGGAGGGTATAAGGAGCATAGGAGCGTTCTTCTTGCAGAGAGAAACAAATCCAAGTGGGTCACGGGCCTCTGTCCTTGGCATTGGAGAAGACAGCTGAGTTTTGCAATGCAAATGGCATTTTGCTTATCAGTTCTCTTCTGCGTGCCCTGCTGAGATCTTCCCCATATTTCCCCCTTTATCTCCTTTCTTATGACTTGCTCTGACACAACCTGCAGGGCAGCATGCGCAACGACAGCGGAGAGATGCCTTATCGTCCTATCTGCAGCCACATGCAAATATTATGGGCTGGGGTTACTCGTCAGCAAAGATGTTTAAGGCTTGCCATGAATCACTGTGGCAGAGAAACAAAGGCACGGCGGATGCTGTCTTAACTGCAACAACCTTCATTGTCAACAGGGCATCATCACCCCCTCCCAAAGCGGTGTAGTGGTTAGAGTATCAGACCAGAGTTCGAATCCTGGCTCGGCTATGAAGCTCACTCGCTAGGTAACCTTAGGCCAATCGCTGCCGCTCGGCCTACCTTTCAAGGTTGTTGTGAGGATTAAAATGGAACGGGGTGGAAGCCTTGAGCTCCTTGAAGAAAAGGATATAAATTTAGTAATCAAGCAAAGAAACTATGGATAAACAAGGTTCATTTAACGCAGGGGTCAGCAAACCTTTTCAGCAGGGGGCCGGTCCACTGTTCCTCAGAGCTTGTGGGGGGCCGGACTATATTTTGAAGGGGGGAAAAAGAACGAATTCCTATGCCCCACAAATAACCCAGAGATGCATTTTAAATAAAAGGACACATTCTACTCATGTAAAAACACGCTGATTCCCGGACTGTCCGCGGTCCGGATTGAGAAGGCGATTGGGCCGCATCCGGTCCCCGGGCCTTAGTTTGCCTACCCATGATTTAATCATTTATATTCTTTGTTGGAACTGTTCACCAGCGAATAAGTTTAAGGTGTGCAATGAATAATTTTAACAAATTATTGTCATTTGTTAATCTATATATATAAAATCGTTCAAGTTGGATGTTTGTTAACAATCGCCTTTCTCTGTAACCCCTTGATCGATTCCGTTCAAATTTGGACACAATGTTCCATGCCCATATGGGAGTGATCATATGTACTTACATTGCACAAATACCACACCTTTCTCAGGTAAAAATGTGATTTTCTGCAAAAAAATAATATAGTGCCCTCCAGTGGATGTTAAACAGCACAACACACCTCTTTCTGACCCCTCCTCCTCCTTTCCCGATGTCACTACCACCATCCAATTGACAGACAGACCGCCCACAAACACTACTGGGACAAAGCACCTCATAGACTAAACTAGTAGTAATAAACAGTTGTAGAAATGAAGACAAAAATGGGAGGGGCAAACGGAGAACACATAGACTGAACTTCAATGAGATAAGGTGTAAGTAAACATACGCTTTCTCTTTCATACTGTATCTTACTTTTGCATTTCACCAAATCAGCCACAGCAAGGCGTGGCCGGGTCAGCTAGTTAATAATAAAACAAAGATGCAGTAAATATGCCCATAACTTATGCATGTTAGATGGCAGTGCCACACTTAAGTGCCAAGTATGGAAATAGCCTTAGGACAGTGGACCATCTTCCCAAAAAGGTCAGAGATACCTCCATAAGATCAGAATCCTGCACCTCTGCTTATTGTGGTGCTTATTGTGGGATGGGAGCTTTTCCGACGTGCAAATTTTTGGCAGCATCCACACGATGTCATTGGTATAAAAATGCCACTCCATCTGTCCATCTTACCTCTTCAGTCCAGGTCTGCCCTTTCTGGGGAAGCCCCAGTGTTATGGAAAATCCCTCTTGCCATAGAATCATTGGGGTGGAAGGGACCCCAAGGCTCATCTGGTCCAAGCCGCTCCAATGCCAGTGACCGATTCTCTATGTTTCAACAACCCATGTCTTCTTTCTTCTTTGGCGATCACTTGTAGCCAAGTAAGATTGTCTTCCATAAACACGGTCTTAACAGTGAGTCCGTAAGTGACTGTAGAGGCCAATTCTGGATCCACACGTCCTTCCACAGTGGGGACATTGGTTTCTGGACGGGAGTTGATCACGGTGAGGGTTTGCCAAGTGTGCCTTCCTCTTAGCACGTGTCTCCCTTGCGTCCTGAGTTCGAGTGTCTTCAAAGCCTTTGGTATACTGTTCTCCAACTGAAGCGCTCGCAGGCCAGTGTTTCCCAATTGTCAGTGTTTATACTACAGTGGGACCTCGACTTACGAGCGATTCGACTTATGTGTTTTTCGACTTACGAATGACTTCCGGGAGAAACAAAATGGCCGCCGCAACCGAATTTTTCGACTTACGAATGGAAGTCGCGGCCGCTCTTAATAGGATTTGTTCGACTTAAGAATTTCGACTTACGAATTTTCGACTTACGAATTTTTTTCGCTCAATGCATTCCTATGGGGATTCGACTTACGAATGTTTTCGACTTACGAAAATTGCGTCAGAACGCATTATCGTCGTAAGTCGAGGTCCCACTGTACTTTTTTTTTAAGATTTGCCTTGAGAGAGTCTTTAAACCTCTTTTGTTGACCACCAGCATTATGCTTTCCATTTTTAAGTTTGGAACAGAGTAGTTGCTTTGGAAGACAATAATCAGGCATCCGCACAACATGACCAGTCCAACGAAGCTGGCAGGGGCTAAAGATTTTGGATATAATATTCAGCTAAAATTATTGGAAAGGTTCTGAAATGAAGTAATTAAATTCACTGTATGTAGTGCATTAAAGGAAAATGTCATGAAAATGATGTATATATGGTATTTAACTCCAGCTAAACTTGCTAAAATGTATAGGATAAGAAATAAGGAGTGTTGGAAATGTAAAGAAAAGGAAGGGTTTTTTTATCATATGTGGTGGACTTGTGATAAAGTCAAAGCATATTGGGAAATTATATATAACGAACTAAAGAAAATATATGAGTATACCTTTGCCATGAGTTTGGCCAAACTGCGAGTGACAGTGAAGGATAGGCGTGCCTGGCGTGCTCTGGTCCATGGGGCCACAAAGAGTCGGACACGACTGAACGACTGAACAACAACAACAATACCTTTGCTAAAAAGCCAGAAGCATTTTTATTGGGGATAGTAGGTGAGGAGATACCAAACGGAGATCAAAAACTGTGTATGTATGCAACTACTGCAGCAAGGACTCTTTTAGCCCAAAAATGGAAGCATCAAGAAATACTAACCAAAGGAGAGTGTCAGATGAGGATGATGGACTATGTGGAACTGGAGAAGCTGACGGGCAAAATCCGAAACCAGCGCAATCAAGCTTTTCAAAAAGCCTGGAATAAATATGTACAATATTTAAAGGGTCACTGTAAGCAATTAACAACCCTAGCAGGGTTGTAAGAAGTCTTGCAATGATCCTGGTTATTACCTTTTTATACTTACATAAGAAGTGAGGTAAGTTGATTGAGAGAAACGTCAAATGGAAGATGGATAAGCGTGAGGATATAAAGATGAACTTCGAAAGCCATGAGGCGGGAGGGAGCAGCGTGGACAATAAGATTGTGTTTAGATTTTGAAAATGGAAATGCAATAAAAATATTATATAAAAAAAAGTCCAGCGGGCAAGTTGACCTGCTTCTTCTCGCAAAGACACCCGTGAGTAATACAGCCTGTTTTGCAGGCTTCCTTTGGGCAAACACAGACACATCCTGCCGAGTCTTCTGGCAGCAAAAGGACACTTCCTAGGGTCATTGTCTTTGCTATTTCTACAGCTTCCGCCTAGCCCAGAAATCAAATATTGGAAACCAGAAATTGGCTATCTTTAGACCTCGCGGCCTTTTCACCCAACAGAGTTCTGGTTGAATTTTCGTCTGCTTAAACAACAAAAGCAGCGCAAGAGTTCCTGTCAATATTTTCGTCTACGAGGCAAGGAGAACGTCGGGAACCGACAGGATAAGGGCCAGGGAATTTGTGTCCGGCCAGCTTGTCTACAGAGGTCCAGAAAGTTGCCTGGGTCATGATGTATTTTCAGTTTGCCAAGCTCCATAGCTCAGCTGTGGAGGACCTACTCTGAACTTAGAGGGTCCCAGGTTCAATTTCTGGCATCTCCCGTTAAAATTATCAAAAAGGATGGGAAAGATGTGGGGGTTTTTTTTCTCCTTAAGGTTCTGGATAGCCACAAAGATCGCCAACCTTTTCGGCCCAAGTGGGCACATTCAGGATGCTGAGAAAATGCCGCGGGCACCAGTAACAAAATGGCTGCCGCAGGGCGGAGCATAACGCAAAATGGCTGCCACACCTTAAAAGAGCTGAGGGTCACAAAAGGATGTGGGCATGTTCTCCCCTCATCTATGGGGTGGGTGGGTGAGAAATGCATCCACACCAGCTATTACCGCATTCAGTCACAGAAAGAAACTCTTTCCACCTCTCCTCTCTTCAGACTGTTTAAGGGGAACCAGAGCAAATGGGAACAGAGCAAGCTGCCCCTCGCGTGTTGTGGAGGTTGAAGAGGAAGTTTACTTAGACTTTTCTTTCTCTTTTTTTGTATAACTTTTATTAAGTTTTTCTGTTTTACATTTTAGAATATTCAGTTGAACAACCTTAAAATATCAGTGACTCCCCTTCTTCTCCATCCGTGGTTCATTTTGCACGCCCTACATCCCTGCATATTTTACACGAACTAAACCATTCAGTATTCCATTGTTACATCCATCAAAACTTATTTACACTGTTGAATTTATCTTAATGCTGCCAGCGTTTTCAAATGTGCACAATTCTCACCAATCTTCTCTAAACATATGTTCTTCATGTTCTCTTATTCTATAAGTTAAGTCTGCAAGCTGCGCATATTCCTTCAGTTTAAGTTGCCATTCTTTAGCTGGGACCTTTCTCGTTTTCCATTTTTGGGCTAACAAAACATGGGCCGCAGTAGTGGCATACATAAATAACCTTTTTTTGACACCTGGGAATTTCCATCTGAATTATCCCCAACAAAAAGGACTCTGGTTATTTTTGGGGAAGGTACCATTGAACATTTTTTTCAATTCGTTATAAATTATTTCCCAATGCTCTTTTACCCTTTTACAAGTCCACTACATATGATAGAACATACCCTCAGCCTCGTTGCATCTCCAGCACTTAACTGATTCAGTCTTATACGTTTTAGCATGTCTAAAAGGTAAAGGTAAAGGGACCCCAACCATTAGGTCCAGTCGTGTCCGACTCTGGGGTTGCAGCGCTCATCTCGCTTTATTGGCCGAGGGAGCCGGCGTACAGCTTCCGGGTCATGTGGCCAGCATGACAAAGCCGCTTCTGGCGAACCAGAGCAGCGCACAGAAACACCGTTTACCTTCCCGCTGGAGTGGTACCTATTTATCTACTTGCACTTTGATGTGCTTTCGAACTGTTAGGTTGGCAGGAGCAGGGACCGAACAACGGGAGCTCACCCCGTCGTGGGGATTCAAACCGCCCACCTTCTGATCGGCAAGCCCTAGGCTCTGTGGTTTAACCCACAGCGCCACCCGCAGAGTTAAATACCATCTGTAAATCATTTTTTCAGGTACAGTGGTACCTCGGGTTACGAACTTAATTCGTTCTGGAGGTCCGTTCTTAACCAAAACCGTTCTTAACCTGAGGCATGCTTTCGCTAATGGGGTCTCCCGCTGCCGCCGCACGATTTCCGTTCTCATCCTGGGGCAAAGTTCTCAACCCGATGTACTACTTCCAGGTTAGCAGAGTTTGTAACCCGAAGTGTTTGCAACCTGAAGCATTTGTAACCCGAGGTACCACTGTAGTTCTCTTTCAAGGAGTAATATGCTGTGAACTTCAAATGTGCACAATGTGTTGTGGAGGTTGTAGGGAAAGTTAACTAAGACTTTTCATGGGTCCCACATCCTGGCTCTGCGCCGGCCCTGGGATCAGGTGGCTGCAGTCGCTGGGCCAGCCTTGAGGGTCCAAACTTGTGGGTCTCCAACCCTGCGGTGGTCCTCAGGCTTGGAGCCTCGTCTCCCAGCACCCTCTGCCACTGGGTCATTGCCTCCTGACGCACATCGAGTCCAGGGGATGAAGTTACGGGGCTTTTGTATCCCCGCTGCTCGCTTCCCGCTCTGCGACTCTGGAGACGGTTGACTCTGGCCACAGACAGCTTGGTTGAGATGGTTACCCAAACACACGACTGAGAAGAAACAGACCCACCTCCAGATGAAATGCTGTCTTCCTGCTCTCCCCCCCCCGCACCGCTCGCCCTTGAATTATTCACCCCATTCAATTTACTTTCAATCAATTACATGCCATAACAAGCCTTGCAACGGATTGAATCAGAGGCAGCGGCCTTTTCCTTTCGCCATTGCCTCGCCACCCCCCAGAGGGGAACCAGATGTTCCTCGTTGTCGCAACAGGCCTGTCCTCTGGCCGTTGAAGTGATCTAATAAAGGAATCCGTTCCGTCCCTGCCTTTCCTACAGACCATCTCAGACATCTGTCTGCTTTGAAGCTCATCTTGTGCATGGAGAAAAAGGCGTTTGGACAGGAGGACCCCCCCCACCCAAAAGGGGCTGTACCTACAAATTATGCATTTATTAACCATGCACTCCCCATCTTAGAGGGCTACCATTCCTTGGATGGCTTGCAAATGCAAATTGGCATGAGCGATGCACCGAGCCGTGCGGAACGCTGCTGGAAGCAGGGCAGGATTCAAAACAAACAGCGGCATTCAAACCAGCCTTGCAAATAAGGCTACAGGTGCTACTAGCCTGCAAAAACATGGTAGGTATTTGGAGACTTGTATTGTAGGAGAAAGCTCCAGAAAAGGTGTTATGTACTGAGCTGAATCCTAGAACAATAGGATCCAAAATGCAGCAGTCTGATTGGTCCGCAGGAGCCACCCAATCCAGCTCCAGGTGGAAGTGAATCAGCGACCTGGTTGGCCTGCAAGAGCAGCCAACCAGGCTCCTGGCTGAAGTGAATCCGCAACCTGATTGGCCTACAGGAGTAGCCCGGAATTAGCCAATCACGTGGGGCCCATTGTGTAAATATATAGCAGATGTTTTGGGGAAAGATTACTCCTTGCTACTATGAGCTGAATAAAGAGCATGAAATTCACACTTGACTCCGAGTATATTTCAAAAGGGCAACAAAAATGATCAACTCCCCTATGAAGAAAGATTGGGATTTTAGAGAGACTTATCCACCCTTACCTTTCCAGACACAGCCTGTGATTTAAAGCTCCACGTCCAAGCATCCTTTTCTCTTTCCCCCCCACTCTGATCTTTCCCCGCAAAAACTCACTCTTTAAAGCTCAATCGGAGCAAACTTCAACCCGCGTAAAACCTGAATTGACGCTTGCTCCAATTCAGCTTTAAAGAGTTGAGTTTTTTGGGGGGAGGGGAAAGCTTAGGGCAAAACAAAGCAAAAAACAACAACAACAACAACTCATCAGACATGGAGAATTAAAGTGCTGCCCTCTGCCTTGAAAGAACAGGGCAAAACGAAAGTGTGGCTAAGCCCTGAGAGGCGACTTGATTGAAGTTTATAAAAATTAGGCCTGGCAAGGAGAAAGTGCAAAGAGAAAGGTTTCCCCTCCTCTCGGATAATGCTGGAACTTGCAGACATCCAGGGAAGTTGGATGTTCTCACAGTTCCTGAAGTGGTATTCAGAGGGAAAATGTACATTTGGAGGGGTTTCAAGACCCCTTTGGAGAGGTCTTTAAACTGGACTCGAACCAGGAAGGCCTTCAAATAGAGAACTGCCCTTCCATAGCCGTTCCGAAAGAGGACAGTCCTCTGTAAAGCAGGGCAAATGGCCACCCTACTTTAGGTGCCAGCGATCCGAGCCCTTTGAGGGTTGAAACCAGCCCTTTGAATTGTTCCTGGAAGCGGAGACGGAGCCACAGTGGCCTCCTTTGTCCGAACCGCCATGGGGGGAGGCAGTAAACGCAGATCAGGTAGCAAAGGAAACAAAACACCGAAGCCTATAGAATGAGGCAGGTCTCCTCCCAGCTGTCACATCTCAATTGGTTCTTCGGCTGGGCATTTTAGTGGGCATAGGATCGGTTCACAGCCTATTCAACGCCTGCCCTTTTCTCTGTGTTTCCTCTAAGCTGCGTTGTCATGTCCTCCATGAAAGCCATAGCTCCATGGGGGGGACTGGAAGGAGCCTTTTCAGCAAAGTATGACAGAATTTATCGTTTGGAGGAAATGGCCCAAGATGTAGCTTAAAAGGGGGGGGGGCAGGCTAGAGACCAATTTTCCCTCTCCTCGGTCAGAGCTCTTGCTGGGCCCATGAGTCGGTACCAATGCAATCTTGATTTTCCTAGGAAATGGGGGCATTCACTACCTAAGCCAGTGTGGTGTAGTGGTTAAGAGCGGTGGACTCGTAATCTGGTGAACCGGGTTCGCGTCTCCGCTCCTCCACATGCAGCTGCTGGGTGACCTTGGGCTAGTCACACTTCTCTGAAGTCTCTCAGCCCCACTCACCTCACAGAGTGTTTGTTGTGGGGGAGGAAGGGAAAGGAGAATGTTAGCCACTTTGAGACTCCTTCGGGTAGTGATAAAGCGGGATATCAAACCCAAACTCTTCTTCTTCTTCTTCTTCTTCTTCTTCTTCTTCTTCTTCTTCTTCTTCTAAACCAGGGGTAGGCAACCTAAGGCCCGTGGGCCAGATGCAGCCCAGTCACCTTCTCAATCCGGCCCGCGGACGGTCCGGGAATCAGCGTGTTTTTACATGAGTAGAATGTGTGCTTTTATTTAAAATGTATCTCTGGGTTATTTGTGGGGCATAGGAATTTGATCTCCCCCCCAAAAAAAAATATAGTCTGGCCCCAACATGGTCTGAGGGAGGGACAGTGGACCGGCCCACGGCTGAAAAAGGTTGCCAACCCCTGACCTAAACTGTATAGAAAATTATTCATGTATGCTACTACAGCGGCAAGAATGTTACTTGCCCCAAAATGGAAAGAAGCGGAAGTCCCAGCAAAGGATGAATGGGTGCAAAAACTTACGGAATATATGCAGAAATGGCGAAACTTACCGGAAGAGTAAGAAATCAAGACAACAAACGTTTTTATAAAGAATGGAAATGGTTTATTGAATATTTACAGATAAATTGCAAACAGATAAGAAAATAGGCAGGATTATTGTAATGACCTGCAGTTTCATAAGAGTTTATATTTACAGTAGATGAATAAATGAGCCAATTAAGTTAATTTGGATATGCAGAAGATATTAAAAACTAAATTTAAAGAACCGCAGAAAGAGGGGGAAGGAAGTCGAGTTTTGAAATGTTAAAATGGTTGTAAAATCAGTGAAATGTATAAACCTGAAAAGCATAAATAAAACATTTACAAAAACAAAAAAGAGCCTGCTCTCCCAGTGAGCCGTAGCCCCATCCCGGTTGGACCCTAGATGCTTAGAGATACAGGAACAAAACAAGCTGCCGTATACTGAGTCAGACCATTGTCCACCTAGCCTCATATCGTCTACACTGACTGGCAGAAGCTCTCCAGGGTTTCAGGCAGGGGGCATTCCCAAGCCTACTTAGAGATTTGTTGTTGTTCAGTCGTGTCCGACTCTTCGTGACCCCATGGACTAGAGCACGCCAGGCACGCCTATCCTTCACTGCCTCTTGTAGTTTGGCCAAACTTATGTTAGTAGCTTCGAGAACACTGTCCAACCATCTCGTCCTCTGTCGTCCCCTTCTCCTTGTGCCCTCCATCTTTCCCAACATCAGGGTCTTTTCCAGGGAGTCTTCTCTTCTCATGAGGTGGCCAAAGTATTGGAGCCTCAGCTTCAGGATCTGTCCTTCCAGTGAGCACTCAGGGCTGATTTCCTTCAGAATGGAGAGGTTTGATCTTCTTGCAGTCCATGGGACTCTCAAGAGTCTCCTCCAGCACCAGAATTCAAAAGCATCAATTCTTCGGCGATCAGCCTTCTTTATGGTCCAGCTCTCACTTCCGTACATTACTACTGGGAAAACCAGAGCTTTAACTATACGGACCTTTGTCGGCAAGGTGATGTCTCTGCTTTTTAAGATGCTGTCTAGGTTTGTCATTGCTTTCCTCCCAAGAAGCAGGCGTCTTTTAATTTCGTGACTGCTGTCACCATCTGCAGTGATCATGGAGCCCAAGAAAGTGAAATCTCTCACTGCCTCCATTTCTTCCCCTTCTATTTGCCAGGAGGTGATGGGACCAGTGGCCATGATCTTAGTTTTTTTGATGTTGAGCTTCAGACCATATTTTGCGCTCTCCTCTTTCACCCTCATTAAAAGTTGCTTTAATTCCTCCTCACTTTCTGCCATCAAGGTTGTGTCATCAGCATATCTGAGGTTGTTGATATTTCTTCCGGCAATCTTAATTGCGGTTTGGGATTCATCCAGTCCAGCCTTTCGCATGATGAATTCTGCATATAAGTTAAATAAGCAGGGAGACAATATACAGCCTTGGCGTACTCCTTTCCCAATTTTGAACCAATCAGTTATTCCATATCCAGTTCTAACTGTAGCTTCTTGTCCCACATAGAGATTTCTCAGGAGACGGATGAGGTGATCAGGCACTCCCATTTCTTTAAGAACTTGCCATAGTTTGCTGTGGTCGACACAGTCAAAAGCTTTTGCGTAATCAATGAAGCAGAAGTAAATGTTTTTCTGGAACTCTCTAGCTTTCTCCATAATCCAGCGCATGTTTGCAATTTGGTCTCTGGTTCCTCTGCCCCTTCGAAATCCAGCTTGCACTTCTGGGAGTTCTCGGTCCACATACTGCTTAAGCCTGCCTTGTAGAATTTTTAGCAAAACCTTGCTAGCGTGTGAAATGAGCGCAATTGTGCGGTAGTTGGAGCATTCTTTGGCACTGCCCTTCTTTGGGATTGGGATGTAGACTGATCTTCTCCAATGCCAGGGATCAAACCATGGCTGGATCCTAGTCACATCAAAGAAGCGTTTCAGTTTAAAGCTTTGTCAATTTAAACAGGGAAAACAGATGGGGAAAATGGGGGCTCCACATCGCCACCTGGTGGCACCATGTTATGTTGCACACGTAAATCGCTTTTTCTTCACCAGTCTAGCTGAGTCCCTTTCGCCTGCAAAGCAGATGTGTTACCAATGAGACACGGGCCTTCCCAGTGACTAATGGCTTCTTGGGACCTATTTGGAAATGTGTCTCTTAATAGTGCCATTTCCTGGCGGGCCGCGGGAGGGAAACAGCAGGTGAAGGCCTTGCCTCTCCTGCCATTTTTAAAAAAGGTCACGGCTTGTTAATGGGCTAAAAATAAAGCAGGTTGTTTTTCACCAGAACTCTTGATTCATTCACATGCAAATTTCATTGAGTAAGAGCGCAATCTGACGCGATTTTAAATAAGATTCAATGAGCAGAACAGGAGTCTTGTCTGAATAAACCTTCTTTAGCTTGTGCTGTGATTAGCACGGAACAATCTGCCAACTTCTGTTCTCTCCATTTCATATTTTTCTTGAATTCAATTCTCCACATTTTGCAACAATTTCCGATTTCTTTTTAACGTCCCGATGAAAACCACCCCCTTTTAGAGCGAATTTCTCCTAATAAACACATTCTTATATGCGGTTTTGACTAAAGTACACTTTTTTTTTTGCAAGCAGTATGTCCCAGTACAATGCATTTTTGTATGTTATTTTCACTAATATCTTCATTTTTATGCTCACTTTCCCCTAATGAATGCATTTTTGTAAAAATAAAAAATAAAAACTGCATCGCGAGAACTGCATCTCGAAACTCCAAAAATTCCAAATGACAGCTCTATTTCAGTTTGTGCATTGTGAATTTGCACAAGTGTGAATTTGAGAGATTCGTAAAGTGTGAATTTGAGAGATTCGTTGTTGTTTTTCCCCCATTATTGATCTTTATTGGTTTTTCTTTTTCACCATACCAGGTATAACATAATCATGCATTTTACATTCTTTTTCTCATTTCCATCTTCCATTTTTGCTACTCAATTATTTCCTCATTAACTTTTGATTACACACATTTTTCCTATTCCTCCGATGACTTCCAAATCCTCCTTAGCTGTCTTCTTTCACTCAAATTTTACATCGCTTTGTTTTTCTACTTATACAATATATTATTGACTTTTTCAGTCTATTACCAGGTACTTAACAAAACAAAAGATTTTATACTGTATAAATACATTATTGAATTGTTTACTTCCTATTTACTAAACCAATAAAATTTGAGCTTGAAAAATTCAAACGCTATATGTGTTTTATTTAAACTCGAGAGAGATTCGGTTTTGAATGAGATTGATGGCCCTGAGTTTTATCCCACCCATCCTCCACAGAGCTTAAGGTTGCATGTTTTGCTCCCACAACAACCTTGTGAGGTGGGCTAGGCTGAAAGATAATAATAATGATGATGATAATGATAATAATAATTATAATTATAATTATAATTATAATTATAATTATAATTATTTTTTATTATTTGTACCCCGCCCATCTGGCCGGGTCCCCCCAGCCACTCTGGGCGGCCTCCAACAGATATTAAAATACATTAAAATATCACAGGTTAAAAACTTCCCTAAATAGGGCTGCCTTCAGGTATTTTCTGAATGTCAGGTAGTTGTTTATCTCTTTAACCTCTGCTGGGAGGGCGTTCCACAGGGCGGGTGCCACTACCGAGAAGGCCCTCTGCCTGGTTCCCTGTAGCTTTGCTTCTCGCAGCGAGGGAACCGCCAGAAGGCCCTCGGAGCTGGACCTCAGTGTCCAGGCTGAACGGTGGAGGTGGTGACGCTCCTTCAGGTACACAGGACCGAGGCCGTTTAGGGCTTTAAAGGTGAGCACCAACACTTTGAATTGTGCTTGGAAACGTACTGGGAGCCAATGTAGTTCTCTCAGGACCGGTGTTATGTGGTCCCGGTGGCCGCTCCCAGTCACCAGTCTAGCTGCCGCATTCTGGATCAATTGCAGTTTCCGGGTCACCTTCAAAGGTAGCCCCACGTAGAGCACATTGCAGTAGTCTCCCTCTACCCTAGATTTCAAGGCTGGGCACTGATTCCTACCCAGTTCCCCCCCACTCTGTCGTTTGCATTATACTGACCTGATTCACACACAATGCTGATTAAACTGTGGTTTGTTTCACAGTCCAAATGCTCCCCAGTGACTTAACTATGGTTTGTTTACTGCAAACAAACCACAGTCTGAAACCATGGAGCGTGGTTGACTCATGAACCTTGGCTTGCTTTAACTATGGCTTAGAATCATAGAGTTGGAAGAGACCCCAAGGGCCATCCAGTCCAACCCCCTGCCAAGCAGGAAACACCATCAAAGCATTCCTGACAGGTGGCTGTCAAGCCTCTGCTTAAAGACCTCCAAAGAAGGAGACTCCACCACACTCCTTGGCAGCAAATTCCACTGTCGAACAGCTCTTACTGTCAGGAAGTTTTTCCTAATGTTTAGGTGGAATCTTCTTTCTTGTATTTTGAATCCATTGCTCCGTGTCCGCTTCTCTGGAGCAGCAGAAAACAACCTTTCTCCCTCCTCTATATGGCATCCTTTTATATATTTGAACATGGCTATCATATCACCCCTTAACCTTCTCTTCTCCAGGCTAAACATACCCAGCTCCCTAAGCCGTTCCTCATAAGGCATCATTTCCAGGCCTTTGACCATTTTGGTTGCCCTCCTCTCATTATGTGTGAAACCAACAACTTTCCTTAACTGTTTTTTTCTGGCCACCCGGCACCAGATGCTCGTCTTTGTTGAACTGTTCAGTTGAGTTGTTCATATTTTGCATTTCTTTGAAATGCGACTTTTGATAAATCCAAACGAGAACAGTTTATGCAAACCAGCCAGTTACGCCAGCATCCTTATCCCCATAGCAACCGAAAGCATAGATGCTGGCAACGGACAGGCCATCATTCATGCAAAGGCTGCGTCTCAGCTTTCCTCCTTTATAATTCCTCCTGGCCACAGAAGAGGTGTGGAGCCCCATTAAGCCATTCAGATCCACCCTCCTTGGCAGTTTGATCTCTCATTCAGAGCTCCCGAAGCGTTTCGCAAACACAAACAAGCCCATCCTGATGAGACAAGGAGGTGTCGGGTGTCCTCTGCAGGTCTCAGCAACCCAAGGAGAGGGCCATTGTGTGCCTGTCTCGTCTCAAAAGGGTTTGGCATGGACTGTTGGCTCCAGAGCTGGCACGACTCGCGAGGTCAGCCCAAGGAAGGATGCCAGCTGGCTCGCCAACTCAAATTAAGCCAATTGCTTTGCTAAAATTGCTCTGGCATCTGAGGACCAAGCTGGACGTGACATCCCACAGGTCTTCCTTCTTTCACAGGGTTTTAAAACTGGGGACTACTACTACTAGTAGTAGAAATTATTATTATTTATTTATACCCCACCCATCCGGCTGGGTTTCCCCAGCCACTCTGGGTGGCTCCCAACAGAATATTAGAAACACGATAAAACACCACACATTAAAAACTTCTCTAAACAGGGCTGCCTAGAAGTAAGCTGGAAGATAAATGAGATCTAGAAGTTAGACTTAAGGTTTATGACTGTTGGAATTAATGTAAATGATATTAGATTAGAAGAAATATTGAGGTTAATTAATCAAAATGTTATTAATGATGTCAAGAAATTACTAAAGATGATATACAAGGAACGCAGGAAGGGAGGAAAGGAGGAAGTCAACCTACAATGATATGAAGAAGGATTAGGTTAAATGAATGTATGTTTGTTTTGTATGTTTTTTCTTGTTGTTTTCTTTTACGTTTGTTTAATGATGTTTTTTGATGTTTGTTATAATTTCTTAAAATCCAATAAAAACTTTAAAATGAATAAATAAACAGGGCTGCCTTCAGATGTCTTCTAAAAGTCAGATAGTTGTTTATTTCCTTGACATCTGATGGGAGGGTGTTCCACAGGGCGGGTGCCACTACCGAGAAGGCCCTCTGCCTGGTTCCCTGCAACCTCACTTCTCGCAGGGAGGGAACCACCAGAAGGCCCTCGGTGCTGGACCTCAGTGTCCGGGCTGAACGATGGGGGTGGAGACGCTCCTTCAGGTATACAGGACCGAGGCCATTTAGGGCTTTAAAGGTCAGTACCAACACTTTGAATTGTGCTCGGAAACGTACTGGGAGCCAATATAGGTCTTTCAGGACCGGTGTTATGTGGTCTCAGCAGCCACTCCCAGTCACCAGGCTAGCTGCTGCATTCTGGATTAATTGCAGTTTCCGGGTCACCTTCAAAGGTAGCCCTATGGAGAGCGCATTGCAGTAGTCCAAGCAGGAGATAACCAGAGCATGCACCACTGGCGAGACAGTCTGCGGGCAGGGAGGGTCTCCGCCTGTGTACGAGATGGAGCTGGTAGACAGCTGCCCTGGACACAGAATTGACCTGCGCCTCCATGGACAGCTGTGAGTCCAAAATGACCACCAGGCTGCGCACCTGGTCCTTCAGGGGCACAGTTGCCCCATTCAAGACCAGGGAGTCCTCCACACCTGCCAGCCCCCTGTCCCCCCAAAACAGTACTTCTGCCTAGTCACTGCCTCTCACAGCCTAACGTACCTCACAGGGTTGTTGGGGGGGGATTAATGAGGTGGGGGAGAAGCACATGCCTTGAGTTCCTTGGAGAAAAAGGGCAAAACTGAGTTGGTCGCCCTCCATGCCTCCTGGGGTGGTGAGTTCCATAGTTTAACTATGTGCTCCATGAAGAAAGGCTTGCTTTTATCTGTCCTGAATATTTCAGCACTCAGCTTCATGAAGAGAGAGGAAAAGCTTTTCTCTGTCCAATTTCTCCATCCCATGCAGCTACATTGCACGCCCCCTCCCCCCAAACCATCCCAATTTTCTATGACCAGGCTTGGAAATGGGAATTTTATTTTTCCTTCTTGGGGCAACTTGATTTCTGAAGATTCTCTTGCATTTATAACATACCATGTGTTTAATGTTAGAGTTAATGACACATTTTTTGTATATAATTTTTATTACATTTTCTGTTTTAAAATTTAAAGTACTCATTTTTACATCCTTAAGGTATCAATGAACTTCCCTTCTTCTCTTTCTATGGTTCATTTTTCATATCATAAATCCCTGCATATTTTACATAAACTAAACCATTCAGTATTCCATTATTGCATCCATCAAAATTTATTTACACTGTTGAATTTATCTTAATGCTGCCAGCGTTTTCAGCCATACAGAATTATTTCCCATATATTCAATAAACGTTTTCCAATCTTCTCTAAACGTATGCTCTTCTTGTTCTCTTATTCTATATCAGGGGTAGGCAACCTAAGTCTTGTGGGCCGGATGCGGCCCAATCGCCTTCTTAATCCAGAGACACTCAACTGGAGACACAGGAGGGCAGAGAGAGAGAGAGAGAGAGAGAGACAGACAGACAGACAGACAGACAGACAGACAGACTAGGACATGGGTAGGCAAACTAAGGCTCAGGGGCTGGATCCGGCCCAATTGCCTTCTCAATCCAGCCCACGGACCGTCCGGGAATCAGCGTGTTTTTACATGAGTAGAATGTGTCCTTTTATTTAAAATGCACCTCTGGGTTATTTGTGGGGCCTGCCTAGTGTTTTTACATGAACACAATGTGTGCTTTTATTTAAAATGCATCTCTGGGTTATTTGTGGGGTATAGGAATTAGTTCATATTCTTTTTCAAAATATAGTCCAGCCCACCACATGGTCTGAAGGACGGTGGACCGGCCCACGGCTGAAAAAGGTTGCTGACCCCTGTTCTATATGTTAAGTCTGTGAGTTGTGCATATTCTGTCAACTTACTGGTAAGTTGCCACTCTTCTTTGGTTGGGACCTCGCTCGTTTTCCATTTTGGGGCTAACAAAACATGGGCCGCAGTAGTCGCATACACAAATAACATTTTTTGACACTTGGGAATTTCAGTCTGAATTATCCACAACAGAAAGGACTCTGATATTTTTTGGGGGGAAGTACTTTTAAACATTTTTTTTTTCAATTCATTATGGATAGAGTTAGTGACACTTGTCGTAAATTATGATATATCGCTCTCATTGCAAGAACGGATGGACGAAAATCCATTTGGAGCTGCAGAAATCCCTTCGCTTTGATCAGCAGACAGTTCAATCTGTGTTGACAACATGGCTGGTTATTAGGAGGTATTAAAAAAAGGGAACCACAACAAATACCCTTAAAATCGCATTGCTCTTGTGTTTTTCTTTTCTTTTCTTGTTTCTTTTGGCAGTTTGCATCTTGAAAACATCCCAGAGCAGACCTTGAAACTTCGCAGAGACTCCCTACGCCTTTTTGGCTACAATCTGAAATGGCGCCTCTCCTCCTCCGCCCCAAGCCTTCCCCGACTTGACAAACCCAAAGGGCTCGCTGGGTCCTTTTCCGCCTCTCCATAACGGCATGTCAAATACTGAAAGGGAGTTCATGGTGGGAGGTTTCCTTCCGCATCCCTCTTTGCTCAAGACAAATATTTCAATAGTTCAGCAAACATGCTCTTCCCACCAGATGCGACGATGGATGGCTGCTCATCCGCAGAAGGAGCTCAGTGCTGGATTTACGTATACTGTAAGCTAAACAAGCTCTAGCTTAGGGCCCCACTCTCTTGCCCCCCCCAAAAGAAAAAATAAAGGGGAAAAACCCCACTGGATGTATATTTCCAAAATATAAGATAAAAAGCAAATACAATAAAACCTACATGCAGCAACAGTGTTTTGTGTTGTGTAGGCTCCTATGATGTAAGTAATAGGCCCCGCCTGCTAGCCTGCTCCCTAAAATATCACTGGTTTGCTAGCTGACGAAGTGGTGCAGAGCTAACAACTTGCTCATAAATACAAAGAAAACAAAGGAGCTTGTGGTGGACTTCAGGAGAAAGAAGAACGATGTCCAACCACTTTTGATTGATGGAATCTGTGTGGAGAGGGTAACAATGTTCAGATTTCTGGGCATTGAATTACAGGAGGATCTGTCCTGGAGTGTCAACATAAGGGGGCTTGTGAAGAAGGCGCAGCAGAGACTGTACTTCCTGAGAGCTCTAAGGAAAAACCATCTTCCACAAAAGCTGCTGCTTGCCTGCTATCACTGTGCCATTGAGAGTGTGCTCACTTATGGCTTATGTGTGTGGTACGGAAGCTGTACTACCAAGGACAGGATGGGGTTGTGCAGAGTTGTTAAGGCAGCAGAGAGCATTGTTGGCTGCTCGCTCTCCACCTTAGAGCAGATTTATGCCATGAGGTGCCACAGAAAGGCACTGGACATAGTGAAAGATCCATCCCATCCTGGTCACCGTCTCTTTGAACTTTTGCCATCGGGACGGAGATACAGGACGATGACAACAAGAACAAGCCGTCTTAGAAACAGCTTCTTCTCCAGAGCGATCTCGGCCTTGAATGGGAAGCCTGGACTTTGAAAGTCATCTAATCTTACCTGTTATGTTTTATCATTGTATGGTTTTAATCAGTGTGTATGGTTTTAATCAGTGTTTTTGTAGTTGTTTTGTTTTTGCGTGGAGTGCCCTGTCTGGGTGGATGGAGCAGCCAAGTAATTTCGTTGACCCCGAAGGGGACAATGACAATAAAATATATTCAAATTCATATTCAAATTCATATTCATTATTTCATGTTATAGCAAGTTTCTAGGGACTAGATTATGAGTCTTCGTAAATTGTGTTTCTCAAGGAACTTATGTTATTGCCAAATGCCAATGTGTTTGCATTATTAAGTTTGTTATGAATCAAAAATCATTTTAAGTTAGAACTTAATAATTATTTCACTATCAATATACTTCTTAATTGTATTTCACTATACATGCATGCGCAGTATGCATGTACAGCGTGAGATATCGCGATCTCGTGAGATCTAGTGAGCTCTCGCGAGATCTCACGCGCTCTCGTGCATGCGCAAAAGCACCGCCCGAGTTGCGCACAGTTCAGGGTGGGAACGGCACCCCGGAACGAATTACGTGCGCAACCCGGGGTATGACTATATTATTACATAGCATAATAGTAAAAACAATAAAACAATCACAAAAAATCCTAATAACAGTCTCGCACTTTGAAAAGGCCATAGATTGTTTAATGGCCAAAGTCCTGGCTTTAATCATTGACAGGTTTGATAGGCCTGCAAAAATGAATCCGTCAACCGCTGTTGCGAGACAATGAAATTAACTTTGAAATAAAAACCTGTAAGGAATGGCTAGCCCTTACAAACATTGGCAGGTGAGTTTTCTTTCAAATGGGAAAGCATCACCATACAGTTCTTTTCTTTAGCTCACGATTAGGAAAATCTTTCAATTCTGAGGGCCGCATTCCCTTTTGGGCAATTTTCCAGGGGCCACATGCCGGTGGTGAGGACAAAGGGAAGAGGGAGCAGAGTAATTAATGCAAATTATAGCTTTGTAGGGTAGTTTCTTTGTAGACTTACGCGCCCTCCTCTGCCCTCCAGAGAAGCAAGAGGTATATATTCAGGATTTAACGGCAAATTCTAGCTAGGCAATAACTATCAAGGAGGGTGCAAAGCAAAGCCCTGGGGTGTGTGACCTGGGGAGCAACCCAAGGGCCAAACAGAGAAGCATGGAGGGCCACATTTGCCCCATAGACCTGAGCTTCCCCTCCCATGTTTTTATCCTGCAACACCAGTGTCTGTTGTTGTTGTTTAGTCATTTAGTCGTGTCCGACTCTTTGTGACCCCCTGGACCAGAGCACGCCAGGCACTCCTGTCTTCCACTGCCTCCCGCAGTTTGGTCAGACTCATGTTGGTAGCTTCGAGACCACTGTCCAACCACCTCGTCCTCTGCCGTCCCCTTCTCCTTGTGCCCTCCATCTTTCCCAACATCAGGGTCTTTTCCAGGGAGTCTTCTCTTCTCATGAGGTGGCCAAAGTCTTGGAGCCTCAGCTTCAGGATCTGTCCTTCCAGTGAGCACTCAGGGCTGATTTCCATCTGAATGGATAGGTTTGATCTTCTTGCAGTCCATGGGACTCTCAAGAGTCTCCTCCAGCACCATAATTCAAAAGCATCAATTCTTCGATCAGCCTTCTTTATGGTCCAGCTCTCACTTCCATACATCACTACTGGGGAAACCATAGCTTTAACTATATGGGCCTTTGTCGACAAGGTGATGTCTCTGCTTTTTAAGATGCTGTCTATCTAGGTTTGTCATTGCTTTTCTCCCAAGAAGCAGGCGTCTTTTAATTTTGTGACTGCTATCACCATCTGAAGTGACCCAAGAAAGTAAAATCACTCACTGCCAGTGTCTACCTACAGTTAATTTTTCTTTAACAGGAACGGAAACAGAAATAAAGCGAAGTTATATTTTAAAGCTGGTTTTTCATCGTAAACGAAAGCTTCCACCTGACCCAGCAGCGTTCTTGGTTTCATAGCTCATTTGACAATTGACCACGGCCAAATAATTGGGAGACAGCTGGCCACATTTGATCAGTGCGCCAAGCCTCGCGTTTCAAACATGTCATTATTTTCACCGGTGAAAATGGTTGCGGTGTGTGTGTGTGTGTGTGTGGTGTTAAGAGGATTCAAACCCAGCTCTTTCCATTCTGGCGACCCGACAGTGACCTTCCAGATTGTTTTTGGCAAAGCAGGGGCTTTCATGGCAACTCTCGGTACGTTCCAAATTTGGCATGGCAGCTCTGAGGGTGCCGCTACTGCATACTACTAGGCAAAAAAGACAGTCACGGGAATAACTGAATTACACCGTATCTACACCGTGAAAGATCCCTGAAACGAGATGAGCGTATATTTATATGGTGATACTAAAACAAACAATAAATTTAATGATTCAAGAGCAGACTTGCTTAAGAGAAAAAATACTCAAAAACGTGATAAACTAATTTATATTTTTTCAACAGTTTTTGCAATAGCTTCGTAACAATAAGATCGTGGGAGCTTATATAGCCCCTTGTCGACGTGTTTTACAAGCTATGGAGCTTGGTTTTCGAACTTGTTTAGGTTTTTAACCTTTTGGATGAAGCTAAATTAGAATTCCAAGTTTGGAGAATTACCATTTACTGTTTGGGAGTGTTTTTTTGAAGTTTCCTTAATCCTCCCCCTAGATTTAATAGCAAACAAACTATTTTGAGTTATATAAATGTATTTTTTTCCTTCTGAGGAAACTGATAGATCATAACAGGGAAACGAGAATCTTAGCCGGCAGCTCGTCGAGATTATTTGGAAGTTTATCTTGAGTTATTTTTTGTTATCTGGAGTTATTTGGAAGGTTTTCTTGAGTTATTTATATCTCTTTGAATTAGTTTATCACGTTTTTGAGTATTTTTT
This sequence comes from Darevskia nairensis, assembly GCA_034642065.1. NCBI lineage: Eukaryota > Metazoa > Chordata > Lepidosauria > Squamata > Lacertidae > Darevskia > Darevskia nairensis. The sequence continues at coordinate 686,640 of JAWWNI010000746.1, read as the reverse complement.
GTCTTAAGCAAGTCTGCTCTTACTAAGCAGACGTACGGAGGCTGGGGAGATTGCATCTGCAGAATTTCCTCCCAAGTGGCTATTTAGAGAACTTTCGCTTCCTCCTCATGCCCCAGCTAGCAGGGAACAGAGCCCTGGGTTCCGCTTTCATTGATCCCAAGGCTGTTGCACCTAACCGTGCAACAGAACACGCCAAGCATGCTTATTCATCAATACCACCACTGCTGCTGGTGTGCCCTTCAGTGCAACACCATTGCACAGAGCAATGGATTCAAACTACAGGAAAGAAGATTCCACCTAAACATTAGGAAGAACTTCCTGACACTGTTCGACAGTGGAATATGCTGCCAAGGAGTGTGGTGGAGTCTCCATCTTTGGAGGTCTTTAAGCAGAGGCTTGACAACCATCTGTCAAGAATTCTTTGATTGTGTTCCTGCTTGGCAGGGGGTTGGACTGGATGGCCCTTGTGGTCTCTTCCAACTCTAGGATTCTATGATTCCCTCCAACATTTCTCCAATGGAAACAGGGATGTCCTATTCCATCATTCGTCACCATCATTTTATTATTTATACCCCGCCCATCTGACTGGGCTGCCCAGTGCCCCAGCCACTTGGGGCAGCTTCCAACAAATATAAAAACCTAATAAAACATTAAACCAAAAACTTCTCTATGGAGGGCTGCCTTCACACGTCTTCTAAAGGTTGCATGGTTACTTATCTCCCTGGCTCAGGGGTTGCATAACTCCATACCTTCCAACAGGAAGTGAGAGCTGGACCATAAAGAAGGCTGATCACCGAAGAATTGATGCTTTTGAATTCTGGTGCTGGAAGAGACTCTTGAGAGTCCCATGGACTGCAAGAAGATCCAACCTATCCATTCTGAAGGAAATCAGCCCGGAGTGCTCACTGGAAGGACAGATCCTGAAGCTGAGGCTCCAATACTTTGGCCACCTCATGAGAAGAGAAGACTCCTTGGAAAAGACCCTGATGTTGGGAAAGATGGAGGGCACAAGGAGAAGGGGACGACAGAGGACGAGATGGTTGGACAGTGTTCTCGAAGCTGCCAACATGAGTCTGACCAAACTGCGGGAGGCAGTGGAAGACAGGAGTGCCTGGCGTGCTCTGGTCCAGGGGGTCGCGAAGAGTCGGACACGACTAAACGACTAAACAAAGGAAAAGCAGGAAAATCCAGGATCAAATCAGAAACTGGGGTGGCTACTGTAAATCTGGGATTGTCCCTGTTGAAGTTATTCTTTATTCAAGGCTGTGCTGGCCTGAGGGTATCCAGGAAGAGAGGTCCAGGTCCAGTCTGGAGTTCAAAGAGACAGCAAGGAGTCAGTATAGAAGAGGCAAGGCAGGGAACGGAGCAGAGAACCAGGCAAGGTCAGGTACAAAAACACAGGCAGGATCTGGCAAACAGCAATGTTGCTCCCGCAACCTGGGGCGGCGTCCGGCAGCCTTTTTCTCTGGCGAAGTAATGGCCGGTCCAGATCCCCTGATGACTCACCACCCTGTCTCGCCCGCAGGCGAGCGCTCCTCCTGCAAGTACTCAGGTCTCTCCTTCTTTCAGACCTGAATCTCTGCAGCTCGGGAGACGCCGGTGGGTTACTAGACCCAGGGGCCGCCTCAGTCTCTCCTGACCCAGCCGGTAGTGGAGTAGCTGACAGTGATGGCCAGGACATCTCAGGACAGTTCTTGGCTGAGCTGGTGCTTGTTGCAGGGGAACCTGTGCAGACTGGGGCTCCTCAGGATCAGGCTCCAGACTTGGTTCAGACGATGTCTGGGGCAGAGGATCCTGTGCAGACTGAGACCCCTCTGGTTCCGAGTCTGAGCCCGAATCCCAGGCCATCACAAAGGCAATGCCTTGAATATAACTCAGCAGCCCTTGTTGCATGCCTGTAACTGTTTTATTTGTTCTATCATTGGATATGTTATTGCTGAAACTTGCCCAGGGAAGATAGCTAAGAAAATGAATGAATGAATGAATGAATCCACAGCTGCGTTACTCTACAATTTGTGTGTGTGTGTGTGTGTGTGTGTGTGTGTGTGTGTGTGTGTGTGGAAGCAAACAGCTCCATAATCACTGCTTTATGAAAGGTCAGAGGTTAATGTTAGATGCAGCCTCAAGAGGGGAACTGTGCCACGAAGAAGCCAGCACAACCACAACAAATATCCCAGTGGCTCAAGTTTTGCATGCTTTGTGGAAGTGGGTGCGGCTATTGCCTCTGTACGCCGCTTGCGTTCTGATGGGGGACACCTGTCCTGGGAGTGCCACTTCTGAAAACAGTCTGCTGGACAAGACGAGCCCAACATCACGATCTGTCCCTGAATGGCTCATTTTTCATACTTAAAACACATTCTTAAGCCAAGTGCGAAAAGTCTGAAGCCGTTTGTCCTTGTGACATAACCATTTTTGCCGCAACCAACAAAAACACAATTAAGACCTTTACTGGCTAAATCCACGTTATCGTTTTATGTTCCTGTGTCCTCGTTGTTTTATCTCTTCCTCCCAGAGGAATTTGGGCTTCCTCTGGACAAGATGTGCCGAAGGGCTGGAGGGCTTGTGATTCTAGGTAACTTTTCCAGAGAAACTTGTCCGAGAAGTGCCGCTTGTCTTTACGGAGATGAATGATTACTTTACATCTCGCTTACTGCCGCCTACACACGAAAACACACCCTTGGTGTACTGACAACGACCTGAGTCACATGCAATGAGTCCTCTCCCGACTTATCCAGCAGGCGTTCCCACCCAGCCAACACCTTTCTCTTTTCCTTTGATGACGTGCCGCTGACGTGGAAATTCACTACGGTCCAAAGTCAACACAAAACCTCGTTTTCGAGATTTCTTGGGAAACGCTTTCTCCAGACAGCTTCCCAGCAGGGCCAAGATTGATCATATGCAGAATCATAGAATTGTGCAGTTAGAAGGGACCCCCAAGGGTCATCTAGACCAACCCTCTGCAATACAGGAAATTCCCCCCCCCCCAACATGGGTCTTTTTTTTCTTTTTATTGGCTTTTCACAATTTTATACATTTTAACTTTAACCATTTCAAACATTAAAATAAAAGGTTCTTTTGAATCTTCGGACCTCCCTCCCTCCATGGGTTCCATATTTAAGATTAAATTTGCTGCATCTTTTACCGTTACCCACCTGTTGTATAACCATAATTATCATAAATAATTCCACATTACAAGTATCGTAATGCAAGAAGATCAAACCTATCCATTCTTAAAGAAATCAGCCCTGAATGCTCACTAGAAGGACAGATCCTGAAGTTGAGGCTCCAAGACTTTGGCCACCTCATGAGAAGAGAAGACTCCCTGGAAAAGACCCTGATGTTGGGAAAGATGGAGGGCACAAGGAGAAGGGGACGGCAGAGGACGAGATGGTTGGACAGTGTTCTCGAAGCTACTAACATGAGTTTGGCCAAACTGCGAGAGGCAGTGAAGAATAGGCGTGCCTGGCGTGCTCTGGTCCATGGGGTCACAAAGAGTCGGACTCTCCTGCCAGTGGTTTTAGCTGTTTAGCAGCTGAGGAGCCTCCCTGGCCGGCAGGGAGGGAGAGGAGCTGCTTCCTTTGAAATCCGGGAAATTTAAGGGATATCAACAATCTGAGATAGCAGCGGGAAACGGCATTGGAATATGGGAGTTTCCCGCAAAAAAAGGGAGGGTTGACAGCTATACCACTGAGCCCTCCCCTTGGTTCCAAGGAGGGAAGGCATCAGATGTGCGTTAATGCCCCCTGTGCCCTGTCTCTGCAGAGGGGACAGCTCTGCCATCGGAGAGAGCAGACAAAGGGTCTTGGGAGAAACAGAAGGGTGCAAGGCTGGATTGCAAAAGGAGGCAATGTAGGGATAGGGGAACCCACCCATTTCACTTTCTCTTTTCCCCCCAATCTTAAATCCACTTCTTTACATTTCCACATCAGCTCGTGATTTTTTCTTTTTATCCTCGTGAAAATATGTCAACACTGTAGTGCAAATTCCTCCTAATATACACAATCTTGAATGCTTCCCCCCTAACATATCCATTTTTCAAAAGCATTCCCCCCAATATAATGCCTTTTTGTTCGTGATTTTCACTAATATATTTCATTTTTATGTTTATATTTTTGATCCTCTAACGTGTATGCATGCGGTTTTCCTAAAAGATGGGTATTGACATATTAAGACATGTTTGTTGTTCTGCTAGAAAGCTTTTACTGAAAGAAGCAGAGCTTGTTCTCCCAAATTTGCTCTGAATATGAGGAACAAACTGCTCTCCTTTTCCTACCTTGTAGCGATCTTTAAATATTTTCTTTATCTTTTCTGCGTCATATATTATTCATTTCTGTAATTGATTTTGAAATGATTTTCGATTTCCTTGAAGACGGACTAGGAGAGTTCAAAACATGTTGGATCAATAACACCCTTTTCATCTGCTCTACTGCTTTTCGCTTTTGTTTTCCCACTTTTATAGGACTTTTCTCACTGCCGATGGGCCTCAGAAGATGATCTCATGGTCCGGGTAGGTTCGTATGGAAAAAGTCGGTCCTTGAGGTGTTGCGGTTCTAAGCCGTTTAAGACTTTATAGGTAAAAACCAGCACTTTGAATTGGGCCCGGAAATTAGTTGGTAGCCAGTACAGTTGGAGGGATGCGAGTGGCGCTGTGGGTTAAGCCACAGAGCCTAGGGCTTGCCGATCAAAAGGTCGGTGGTTCGAATCCCCGCGATGGGGTGAGCTCCCGTTGCTCGGTCCCAGCTCCTGCCAACCTAGCAGTTCGAAAGCAAGTCAAAGTGCAAGTAGATAAATAGGTACTGCTCCGGCGGGAAGGTAAACGGCGTTTCTGTGCGCTGCTCTGGTTCACCAGAAGCGGCTTTGTCATGCTGGCCACATGACCCGGAAGCTGTCTGCAGATAAACGCCGGCTGCCTTGGCCTATAGAGCGAGATGAGAGTGCAACCTCAGAGCCGTCCGCGACTGGACCTAACGGTCAGGGGTCCCTTTACCTTTACCTTTTAGTACAGTTGGACCAGAATTGGTGTAATCTGCTCAAACCATCTTGCTCAACTTAACCGCTGATTTCTTCAAAGGCAGCCCTACGTAGAATGCATTGCAGTAATCTAACCTTTAAGTTAACAGAGCATAGACAACAGTAGTTAGGCTATCCCTGTCCAGAGAGGGGCGTAGCTGGGCCACCAGCCGAAGCTGATGGAAGGCACTCCGGTGTTGGTGCTGACCTTTAAAGCCCTAACAGCCTCGGCCTAGTATACCTGAAGGAGCGTCTCCACCCCCATCGTTCAGCCCAGACCTTGAGGTCCAGCTCCGAGGGCCTTCTGGCGGTTCCCTCCCTGCGAGAAGGGAGCTTACATGGGAACCAGGCAGAGGGCCTTCTCGGCAGTGGAGCCCTTCCTGTGGAATGCCCTCCCTTCAGATGTCAAGGAAATAAACAACTATCTGACTTTTAGAAGGCAGCCCTGTTTCGGGAAGCTTTTCGTGTTTGATGTTTTGTTTTGTCCCTTTGTATTTTGTTGGAAGCTGCCCAGATTGGCCGGGGTGACATGAATCAGATGGATGGGGTATCAGAAATATTCTATTATTTTTTATTATATAAAATAATGTAGTCCAGCTGTCCACTTTTGAAAAGGGCCTTCTCCAGGAAGGGGAGTTATCTGAAGGAGACGTTGTTTATCAGACTGCAAGAGGCAGGATTTCAGGGAACAGCTTCTTCTCTATCTGTGAGTCCATAATTCTTGCCATAAAGGCTCTACTCTGCCTCCACAGTTGGAAGCAGCGACGCTCCTGAAAGCCAGTTGCTGGAAACAGCAGGAGGGGAGAGTGATCTTGTGCTCAGACCCTGTTCCTGGTCGCCCACAGGCATCTGGTTGGCCTCTGTGAGGATGCTGGAGGAGATGGGGCATCGGCCTGATCCAGCAGGCTGCTTTTTCATACGCTCTTGTTATTGCAGTTTGACTAGCATCTGGTGTGGGCTGGCCAAGCAAACCATGGTTGAGGAATGGTACTGGCTTCGCACATTATGCCAAGGCATGGTTAAAGCAAACCAAGGTTGATGAGCCAAGAAAACACACCATGGCTTCTAATTCAGAATGCAACAGCTAGACTGGTAGACTGAATGCTCTGGTTATCTCCCGCTTGGACTACTGCAATGCGCTCTACTTGGGGCTACCTTTGAATGTGACCTGGAAACTGCAACTAATCCAGAATGCGGCAGCTAGACTGGTGACTGGGAGCGGCCGCCGGGACCACAAAACACTGGTCTTGAAAGACCTGCATTCCATTGGCTCCCAGTACGTTTCCGGGCACAATTCAAAGTGTTGGTGTTGACCTTTAAAGCCCTAAACGGCCTCGGCCCAGTAGACCTGAAGGAGCGTCTCCACCCCCATCGTCCAGCCCGGGCACTGAGGTCCAGCTCCGAGGGCCTTCTGGTGGTTTCCTCACTGTGAGAAGTGAGGTTACAGGGAACCAGGCAGAGGGCCTTCTCGGTAGTGGCACCCGCCCTGTGGAATGCCCTCCCATCAAATGTCAAAGAGAAAAACAACTACCAGACTTTTAGAAGACACCTGAAGGCAGCCCTGTTTAGGGAAGCTTTTAATGTTTGATGGATTATTGTATTTTAATATTCTGTTGGAAGCCGCTCAGAGTGGCTGGGGAAACCCAGCCAGATGCATGGGGTATAAATACTAAATTATTATTATTATTATTATTCAAATATCCGAAGGGCTGTCCGATCTGAAGGCAGCTCTGTTTAGGGAAGTTTTTAATGGTTGATGTTTTATTGCTTTATTATTATTATTATTATTATTATTATTATTATTATTATTATTATGCTGGTTGGCCACTGTGAGCACTGGCGGACGAAGGGGGGCAGGGGGAACAGTTCGCCCCGGGTGCCATCCCTGACAGGGTGCCATTGCAGTTGCCCCCGGGATGTACGCCTGCCACACCCCCGCCTGTTCTCCGCTCCCGATGCCAGAGCATGTAGCTCCGCCACTGACTGTGAGAACAGGAGTAATAGGCCACTGGCATGTATCCAGCAGGCTCTTGTTGTGCACTGCCTGTCCTTCTTGTGTGATGGCCTGGGATTCAGAGTCAGATGCTGAACCTGAGGGATCCCAGCCTGCACAGGATTCCCCGTCTTCAGAACCAGCAGAGCCGGGGCTAGGGCTTGAGTCTGAAGGGGCCTCACCTGTGCTGGATCCTCAGGTGCAGGCATCGGCTGAGTCTGCTCTGGCTCCTGATGGGGTGGAGGACCCATTGCCTGCAGGTGCTCCACTCCCCGCCCTGTCAGGGGAAGTTGAGGTTGCCTCTGGGTCCGGTAACCCTCCAGCCTCTCCTGAGCTGCAGAGGCGAAGGGCAGAGAGGCAAAGGGAACTGAGTTCCCACAGGAGGATTGCTCGCCTCCAAGCCAGGAGAGGCGAGTCACTTGAGGATCGGAGCCGCCCTATGCCTCGGGGGAGATAAAAGCCAGCCAGCCCCAGCCCCAAGTTGCAGGAGCAACATTGTTGGTTGCCAGTTCCTGCCTGTGTTCCTGACCTCGCCTAGTTTCCTGCCCTGCCCCCTGCCTCAGCTTCATCGGACGGACCCCTCGTAGACTCCTTAGACTTCAGACGGGACCCAGACCTTGCCTCTTGGATTACCCTTGGACCAGCACATCTTGTTGAAATGAATAACATGACGACAACATATCTCACATGCTTAATTACACAAATGATGTAGGTTACATAGTTTTGCCACAGCAAACAGCGATAAGAATAGCATCGTTTTGGGTGGAGGGTGAACTGCAGCAGAACAGAAACAATGATGGCTACACCGAGTAGAGAGTAGAAGAAAATGATGCCTTTGTAAATCCATAGAGTCCTCCTGTTCCAGCTTCCAGCCAGCCCTGCCCTTTTACAGGATACTCCATTCCACCCGCTCTCTGCCCCCAGGCCCATCCACACATTGACCGGGCCCAGACCTTCTGAGCTCCACGAAAGTGGAGTCTTGTCCCTGGCAGGTTTTCGCTAGGATAATGCAACGATGAGAAGGTAGAAGAGCCCAGCTGCCTTCCTTTGCCCTCCCTCTGTGGCTAGTGGTCCCGCTCCATGGTCTTGGAGGAGGTTGCGCCAGAGTACTGGGAAAGATCCAGCTCTTTTCCAGGAAGGAGGACGGGCTGGGAACCGCCATTGAGATGGTATCAAATCAGAGTACAGTTCATAGAATCATAGAATCATAGAATCCTAGAGTTGGAAGAGACCACAAGGGCCATCCAGTCCAACCCCCTGCCAAGCAGGAACACCATCAAAGCATTCTTGACAGATGGCTGTCAAGCCTCTGCTTAAAGACCTCCAAAGAAGGAGACTCCACCACACTCCTTGGCAGCAAATTCCACTGTCAAACAGCTCTTACTGTCAGGAAGTTCTTCCTAATGTTTAGGTGGAATCTTCTTTCTTTCCCCACTAGTCACTTCTCTCCAGGATGAAGGGGATCCATTAATGAACACCCTTTGGGTTCGGTCAGTCAGCCAGTTACAAATCCACTGAATGGTAGCATTGTCTAGCCCAAATTTTACCAGCTTCTTTACAAGAATATCATGGGGCACCTTGTCAAAGGCCTTGCTGAAATCAAGATAGGCTACATCCACGGCGTTCCCTTCATCTACCAGGCTTGTAATTCTGTCAAAAAATGAGATCAGATTAGTCTGACATGACTTATTTTTCAGAAACCCATGCTGACTTTTGGTGATCACAGCGTTCCTTTCTAGGTGCTCACAGACCGTTTGCTTAATGATCTGTTCAGAGAGAAGGCATTTGCTAAACTTGGTGAAGAAGACGTGACCTTAGGAAACGAACCCTTCTCTCCGAGAGAAAGACAAATTAGCCGGTTGAGAAGTGACCTCATCTTCAAATCCTTTCCCACTCAACCCTGGCTTGCTTTCCGTAAGCCTCCTTGCATAACAATGGATGTTTTTGTGTGTGGCTGGGTCAGGCAAGCCAATACCGCACTGGCAGGAAGAAGGAAGGCAAGCAGAACTAACATCTAGGGAAGGATGGGCCTTCACAAGTCTAGAGAAACTGAGGGTCTGGGAAGGGCTTTTTCTTTCATGGGATTTGCTCCGTAGCAAAGTGGCATGGTAAGCTGGCTCTCGCCGTTGTCTCTTAAACAGCACCTTGACCTGATTCTGCAGAGATGAGAACATAAGACAAACCTGCTGGATCTGGCCAATGGTCCATTTAGTCCAGTGTCCTGTTCTCACATTGGCCAACCAGATGCCTGTGGAGAACCCAGTATGTTTCCAAGCACAATTCAAAGTGTTGGTGCTGACCTATAAAGCCCTAAACAGCCTCGGCCTAGTAGACCTGAAGGAGTGTCTCCACCCCAGACACTGAGGTCCAGCTCTGAGGGCCTTCTGGTGGTTCCATCACTGTGAGAAGTGCAGCTACAGGGAACCAGGCAGAGGGCCTTCTCGGTGGTGGCGCCCGCCCTGTGGAACACCCTCCCATCAGATGTCAAGGAAATAAACAACTACCTGACTTTTAGAAGACATCTGAAGGCAGCTCTGTTTAGGGAAGTTTTTAATGTTTGATGTTTTACTGTGTTTTAAATATTCTGTTGGGAGCCGCCCAGAGTGGCTGGAAAAACCGAGCCAGATGGGCGGGGTATAAATAAATAAATGATGATGATGATGTCATCATCAGAGGCACAAGAGCATTCTGCTCTCCTGTGGTTTCCAGCAACTGGGATTTTGAAGCATTTACTGCCTCTGACCTGGGATTGCCACCTTTGACCTGGAAAGGAGAACATCTTTTATCTATCCACTGTCTCCGTGCCATTTATATTTTTATTAACTTTATTAACTGCCACCTCTTACCTTGTCTCCAAAAAGTCTCCAGATTTCGCAGTGCTGTTCTCCAACCAAAATAATGTACTCAAAGATGTATATATTAGGGAAATGTTGTTGTTTATTTATTTATTAAATTTGCCTACCGCCCTCCATCTGAAGATCACATGAAAATGCAAAATGGAAGCACAAAATACGTAATTAAACAAAGCAAAACAAACCAATAACCCCCCCTCCGGCAGACTCATTTAAAAGGCCGTAGAATGTTAGGTGCATAAGAATGAATATATTAATGGAAATAACATAGAAAACTGCATTAGATTAGGGCAATTTGCTTGCAAAAATGTGTACATTCATGAAAACTGCATGCAAAAATATGCTTACTGGGATAAATTTGCACAATTCTCTCTCTCTCACACACACACAAATATTAATTTATTTTTAAAAATGGTTATAGAAGTTTCTGCAAAATAGAATGTTAACAAACAAGATCTGGTGACAATATACATAGTCCACATGCAATTATAGACCACTATCAAACAAATACAGACATAAAATAACAACAAAATAAATAAACGAAAGGTATGTGAGTGCATGGAAGGTAGCAACTGGAACTATTTATAACATAGACACCTAATGGTTAAACAAGAAAAAGTTACAAAACATCATCCCTATTATATTATATCGGTCATATTCATTCATAGGCTGAGGGGGTCCTCGGTCACGTCCCCCCCCCCCAATGAATTTTCACGAGCAATTTCACCAATTGCTGCAGAAAATGGAAGGACAGAACTGAAGAGAAACAGAGAGAACCCAGATTGACAGATCCTTCCATCCCTAACTGGACGGCATGTTGTTCACCCTCTGTTCATCCTTCTCTGGAAAAGTCTTTGCTAAAACTGGAATTGCCCTGAGCAAGGTGGGGGCGAGAGTTGGCAGCTGGGTGCTTCTCGTCGCCCCACGCAGAGCTGTCCATCACTCAGGACAAATGTCCCATTTGTTCAGTTTTGAAGCCGGCCTCGGCCAGAGAGAGGGTCCGTGTGTTCTCTTTGGAGACAGGGCTTTCTGTTCCTTACAAATGCCCAGGGAAGATAGAATTCTGGAGCTGCCGGGGGCGGGGGGGGGGGAAGAGAGAGAGAGAGAGAGAGAGAGAGAGAGAGAGAGAGAGAGAGAGAGAGAGAGAGACAATGAGGCTTTTGTGGCACTTAAAAAAAACAAAAACCCAAACGAGCAAATTTATTGTGGCAAGAGCTTTTGTAGGCTCCCTTCTTCAGCTGTGTGAAAGCTTGCGCCATAATAAATCCATTCCGCAAGACTCTTTTGTGTTTGTTCTCCTTGCAAGAGACTAAAATGGCAACAGGATTCCAGAGGAAGGACTTTTCCCATGTGCGGGTCACACAAATCTACGGACATTCCTTGAGTTCTAAGTTATAAGAGTTCTAAGATGGCGGCGCGTATAGACGCAGCGGCTGCTCAGTGCGCTCCCTTATTTTTAAGTGTTTCATATGGCTTTTACTGCTGTTACTCATGTTGAGTACATTTTTGGTTGGGGAAACAATTGTTTAAATGAAAAATATATTTTTTTAATTATTATTATTATTATTTAAATCCAATTTCGTTGTACTTGTACAATGACAATAAAGATATAAAGATAAAAGATAAAAGATAAAGAGTTCTCTGCCTCTGACTGCTGCGTATTTGTGTGAAGTGACTCTCGACGTCCTTTCCCCTTGGACACTGAAGATTCAGACACAGAAATAATATTGCAGCATCGCATCAAACACACAACACACAGCCCCTATAGAATAGGTCAGGTTTTGCCAACTCAATACTTTCCAGAGGTTTTGGACTACAACTCCCATCAGCCTCAGCCTGGACAAAACATCTGGGGGGCACCAGGTTGGTTAAGGCTTTGAGGGTCTTTTGTTTTTGTTTTACAGTTGAGGGATGTATAAATTTTATCAAACAAACAAACAAATACATTGGCTCCCAGTACTTTTCTGAGCACAATTCAAAGTCTTGGTGCTGACCTTTAAAGCCCTAAACGGCCTCGGCCCAGTATACCTGAAGGAGCGTCTCCACCCCCATCATTCTGCCCGGACACTGAGATCCAGCACCGAGGGCCTTCTGGCGGTTCCCTCACTGTGAGAAGCCAAGTTACAGGGAACCAGGCAGAGGGCCTTCTCGGTAGTGGCACCCGCCCTGTGGAACGCCCTCCCACCAGATGTCAAAGAGAAAAACAACTACCAGACTTTTAGAAGACATCTGAAGGCAGCCCTGTTTAGGGAAGCTTTTAATGTTTGATGGATTATTGTATTTTAATATTCTGTTGGAAGCTCCCCAGAGTGGCTGGGGAAGCCCAGCCACTATGGGCGGGGTATAAATAATATATTGTTGTTGTTGTTGTTGTTGTTGTTGTTGTTGTTCAGTCATTCAGTCGTGTCCGACTCTCTGTGACCCCATGGACCAGAGCACGCCAGGCACGCCTATCCTTCACTGCCTCTCGCAGTTTGGCCAAACTCATGTTAGTAGCTTCGAGAACACTGTCCAACCATCTCATCCTCTGCCGTCCCCTTCTCCTTGTGCCCTCCATCTTTCCCAACATCAGGGTCTTTTCTAGGGAGTCTTCTCTTCTCATGAGGTGGCCAAAGTACTGGAGCCTTAACCTCAGGATCTGTCCTTCCAGTGAGCACTCCGGGCTGATATCCTTCAGAATGGATAGGTTTGATCTTCTTGCAGTCCATGGGACTCTCAAGAGTCTCCTCCAGCACCATAATTCAAAAGCATCAATTCTTCGGCAATCAGCCTTCTTTATGGTCCAGCTCTCACTTCCGTACATTACTACTGGGAAAACCATAGCTTTAACTATACGGACCTTTGTTGGCAAGATGATGATGATGATGATTATTATTATTCAAATATCCGAAGGGCTGTCCCATGGAAGATGGAGCGAGTTTGTTTTCTGCTGCAGGGAGGACCCAAACCGATGGGTTCAGATTGCAAAATAGAAGATTCCAGCTAAACATCTGGAAGAACCTTCTGATGAGAATAGCCAGCTGTTCCACAGTGGAATAGATTACCTTGGAAAATGCTGGGCTCCCCTTCATTGCAAGTTTTTAAATAGAGTTTGGGTGGTCAAGGATTCTTCAGCTGTGGTCCTTGCTTCGCAAAGGGGTTGGGACCCCTCGGCACCCCTTCCAATTCTACATTTCTGCGATATTATGATTCTACCTTTAGGTCAGCGATGTTGAACCTCTGGCACTTTAGATGTTGCTGGACTACAACTCCCATCATCCCTGGCAAGTGCCTCTTTCCAAAGGCGGAGGGAACAAGGTCAGGGCTGTGGCACAGCTTCGGGTTTCTCAACCTTGCTTATACACAGGCATTAACACCTTCCTCCTTCCTCAAGACCATTAAAACGATGGCCCTAGGATCCAGATTTTTCCTCGCCTCCTATTACCTATTAAAGCGTGTTTGATTCCCCCAGATCAGGCCTAGGCAAACTCCGGCCCTCCAGATGTTTGGGACTACAATTCCCATCATCCCTGACCACTGGTCCTGTTAGCTAGGGATGATGGGAACTGTAGTCCCAAACATCTGGAGGGCTGGAGTTTGCGTAGGCCTGCCCCAGATGTTCTGCTCCCCAGCTAATAGCAGCTCCGGGAGTGCGGGGACAAGGGGGGAGAGATCAGGACCTGCAGCAGAGGATACAGAGCATCAAATCTCCTCTGCACATCCAAATCTTTTTTTGCAAAAAGAAAACTATGCTGGGAGCTCTGAGAAAGAATGCAGCTTGGCCCTAACGTCTGTCGTCCTTGAGACAATTACAACTAGTGAAGGAACTTTGGATACATCTAGTTATTATGTGGTTATTCCAAAGGAACCACAAGAAATGCTCTTAAAATATTCTCCCTCTCTCCCTCTCTCCCTCTCTCCCTCTCTCTCTCTCTCTCTCTCTCTCTCTCTCTCTCTCTCTCTTTCTCCCTCTTCCTCGCTCTGAAATTTAACTTTGACTCTCTCCCAGGCAAGCCTATAGAGCAGAACCCATATATAAACACCCCCATATGCATTTCTATAAGCATTAATAAAGAATGGGGGGGAATTTCTAATTTGTCTTAAAAACCATTGTAAACAGTTAAAATTGTCCATTGGGGCGAATGGACAGGATATTAATGACAATAAAAGCATGTATTGTGAAGAAAGCATACAAACGTGCACGACATCAGGGATATTTTTGTTACAAAAATGTCCATAGGGATGTGCAGTGCCGGATTTACATATAAGCTAAACAAGCTATAGCTCAGGGCCCCACTCTCTTGGGGGACCCAAAAAATTTAAAGGGGAAAAAACTGCCTGTATATTTCCAAAATATAAGATAAAAAACAAACGAAATAAAACCTACCTACAGCAACAGTGTTTTGTGTTGTGTGGGCTCCTATGATGTAAGTCATGGGCCCGCCTGCTAGCCAGCTCCCTAAAATATCACTGGTTTGCTCCTTTCTATATATAGGGTGCCTACATTCTGCATGGACTAGTTGCAAGGCAACATATGCAAATGGCTTTAGATACCTATGAGGTCCATAAATTACCATATAGCATATATTCAACACAAAAAACAGCGACAATTTGTTGTTGACAAAGGACAGCTGGACATATAAAGGGCCCTGTTACCTCCAGTAGCTTAGGGCAGCGTTTCTCAACCGGTGTGCCGCGGCACACTAGTGTGCCGTGAGACACCGGCTGCTGTGCCGCAGGAAAACCGTGGTTCGGGACCCCATGCCGCAGCCGCAAACGCGTAGCAGCGGCTGCAGTGGGGGAAAGGGAGCGCAGAAACCCACCGCCGACCTACCGCGCATGTGCCAGCTTGGAGCTCCCCGCCGATTCTGATTGGTTGCCAGGGACCAATAGGAAGACAGAGGAAGGAGACGCAAGGGCTGCCGGTAGCCGCCGCCATTTTTCTGTTGGGGGGCACTGAAGCCTGGCAGCCGTCCAGGCCCAGCACCTGCTGCTCGGTTTCCCCCCGCTCAGCCTCGACCTCAGCGCAGCGACAAGGAGCGGCGCCTCGGAGAGCTCGGCATCCACTCTGGTAAGGGGCGCGGGTCAGGAAGTTTGAAGTTGCTGCGCTCGGGAGCGCGAAGGCGGCGGGGAAGTAAGAGGCGGCGGGGAAGTAAGAGGCGCTGGTGGGCGCGGGTCAGGAATTTGGAAGTTGCTGCGCTCGGGAGCGCGAAGGCGGCGGTTGTGTCTTCCTGGCGCTGCCGGTTGGGGCTGTGGGGCTGCTGCTGTGGCGAGCCGTTTAGGCTTCCCTGGGCCGTTTTACTTTGGGCGCATAGCTCCGTGGTTTCCGTTGCCATGGCGACGTTGCCGCCGCCATTTTGTGGGTGCACAGCGTCTCCTTGTGATTTTTTGACATTTTCTGGTGGTGGTGTGCCGCGAGATTTTTTTCATGAGACAGGTGTGTCGTTGCCCAGAAAAGGTTGAGAAACACTGGCTTAGGGCCGCATCAAACCTAAATCCGGCCCCTACCCACCCCCTGCAACCCAGGAATCTTCCTTCTACAGAGATTCAGAACTTTGGATCACTTAGCGCAGTGTTGTCTGTCTGCATCAGTGGCGCTCAAACTCCCCCCCCCCCCGGCCACCATTTCAGAATAAAAAAATTGCATGATTAATCAGAGAAAAGTCATTGTGAACCTGTGTCAAAGACTTTTTGCATAAAAGAAGAAAATGAAACCTCGATTTGAGGACTGAAGATCTTTTGTAAATTATGTTTCTAAAGGAACCTTTGTTACTGCCAAATGCCAATGTGTTTGCATTATTAAGTTATGAATAAAAAATCATTTTAAGTTTGAGCTTAATAATTATTTCACTATTAATATGCTTCTTAATTGTATTTCACTATTAATATACTTCTTAATTGTATTTCAGTTCAAAAATTACTTTGATAAAATACATATTTTGGTATGTGCAAATGGCTTTAGATACCTATTAGGTCCATAAATTACAATACTGTATAGCGTATATTCAA
Organism: Darevskia nairensis; assembly: GCA_034642065.1. Taxonomy (NCBI): domain Eukaryota; kingdom Metazoa; phylum Chordata; class Lepidosauria; order Squamata; family Lacertidae; genus Darevskia; species Darevskia nairensis. The sequence goes on along the minus strand of JAWWNI010000746.1, from coordinate 670,797 downwards.
CACAAAAAACAGTGACAATTTGTTGTTGACAAAGGACAGCTGGACATATAAAGGTAAAGAGACCCCTGACGGTTAGGTCCAGTTGCGGACGACTCTGGGGTTGCGGCGCTCATCTCGCTTTACTGGCCGAGGGAGCCGCCGTTTGTCCGCAGACAGCTTCTGGGTCATGTGACCAGCTGGACATATAAAGGGCCCCATTACCTTCAGTAGCCTAGGGCCTCATCAAACCTAAATCCGGCCCCGGGGATGTGTATATTAGGATGCACGTTCCCTAAAATGCTGATGAATTTCCTGGCAGATTTTAAAAAATAATTTACAGTCTGATGCTTTCGAATGGAACTTAAGACTGGAAAAAAATGAAAAATCCAAGACTGACTGATTCACCCAACGCTCACTCCCATGAAGCGATCTACCAGCCATGACGTCTATGCTCTGAAGAAGAAGAGTTTGGATTTGATATCCCGCTTTATCACTACCCTAGGGAGTCTCAAAGTGGCTCACATTCTCCTTTCCCTTCCTCCCCCCCAACAAACACTCTGTGAGGTGAGTGGGGCTGAGAGACTTCAGAGAAGTGTGACTAGCCCAAGGTCACCCAGAAGCTGCCTGTGGAGGAGTGGGGAATCGAACCCGGTTCACCAGATTACGAGTCCACCGCTCTTAACCACTACACCACACTGGTTCCTCACACTGGAGGAAGCCATGCTTCTGAAAGCCAGTTGCTGGAGACCATGAGAGGGGAGAGATGCTCCTGTGTTCGAATCCTGCTTGCAGGGTTTCCCATTACAGCATCTGCCTGGCCACTGTGGGAACTGGACCAGACGAGTCGCCGGCCTGATCCAGAAGGCCCTTCTTATGCTCAGGAAGCACCTTGCTGCTCTCTGCTGGCGACAGAATCCTGCAAGCGCCTCCCGTCTGATCCAGAGAGGCGATTCTTGCGCCCTTACGATCTTTCGGACCGGATCAGATATCGCAGAGCTGAGCCCAAACATGCCACTAAGTGACACATCGCTGGGGCAGGAGGTCAAACGCAGGCCGCGCCGAGGCTCTTCCCACCCCACCCCAGGGCCTTTCCCCGGGGGAACAAGGCTTGTGGCGAATGGCAACGGGACCACACATCTTCTCCACTCTAATTTCTGAACAGCGCAGCTGAGCCTGTCATTCTTCAGCCACCGCAAGGAGGGAGAGAGAGCTTTTGATACAACACAGCCACGGCCATGCTGCCAAGGCTTGTGGTTATCTGACGGGATGTGGCTGCGCTCGTTGCTCAAGCAGAATTAGGCTCTGTGTCTGGAGAGGCTCAATTTTCTCTTCCCCCCCACCCTGCCCAGAAGGCGATGGAATGAAAGGAGAGAGGGCTAACTTCAAAGAATCAGTGTTTTTTCTTGGAGGTAGGGAGGTTCGGGAGCTGTTTCTGTTTCTGCAGAGACCAAGGGCTGGTTGACGCAATCTGGGTTCTTTCTTTCTCCAGAAAAGCACAGCCTATTTTTCTGGGGCAAACGCTTGCGCAACCAAGCATTGTGCCTGGAAATGTGCACTTGCAGGTACAACCCGCAGCAGTTCCTGTGACTGCCTGTACAGGCCAGGAAATATATTGACCCTTAGAAGAAGAAGAAGAGTTTGGATTTGATATCCCGCTTTATCACTCCCCGAAGGAGTCTCAAAGCGGCTGACATTCTCCTTTCCCTTCCTCTCCCACAACAAACACTCTGTGAGGTGAGTGGGACTGAGAGACTTCAGAGAAGTGTGACTAGCCCAAGGTCACCCAGCAGCTGCATGTGGAGGAGCGGAGACACGAATCCGGTTAACCAGATTACGAGTCTACCGCCCTTAACCACTACACCACACTGGCTCTCTTAGTTTGTTGTTGTTGTTTAGTTGTTTAGTCGTGTCCGACTCTTCGTGACCCCCTGGACCAGAGCACGCCAGGCACTCCTGTCTTCCACTGCCTCCCGCAGTTTGGTCAGACTCATGTTGGTAGCTTCAATAACACTGTCCAACCATCTCGTCCTCTGTCGTCCCCTTCTCCTTGTGCCCTCCATCTTTCCCAACATCAGGGTCTTTTCCAGGGAGTCTTCTCTTCTCATGAGGTGGCGAAAGTATTGGAGCCTCAGCTTCAGGATCTGTCCTTCCAGTGAGCACTCAGGGCTGATTTCCTTCAGAATGGATCAGTTTGATCTTCTTGCAGTCCATGGGACTCTCAAGAGTCTCCTCCAGCACCAGAATTCAAAAGCATCAATTCTTCGGCGATCAGCCTTCTTGATGGTCCAGCACTCACTTCCATACATCACTACTGGGAAAACCATAGCTTTAACTATACGGACCTTTGTCGGCAAGGTGATGTCTCTGCTTTTTAAGATGCTGTCTAGGTTTGTCATTGCTTTTCTCCCAAGAAGCAGGCGTCTTCTAATTTCGTGACTGCTGTCACCATCTGAAGTGATCATGGCCCTTGGTTATATGCAGGCAAACAGAAACAGTTCTTCACACGATGCGTAGTAGCCAATTTGTGTGATTCATTATCACAAGATCTGGTGACGTTCAGAAGCTCATGTCCACCCTAGATGTTATGCGAAAGCAAACATAGGAACAGAGAAAGCTGCCTTCTACAGACTCAGAACCTTAGTCCGTCTACTTCAATAATGTCTACACGGACTGGCAGTAGTTCTCCAGGATTTTTCGGGCACGGATCTCTCCCAGCCCTACCCGGGGTAGCTGGGGAATAAAGTTAGGACCTTCCGCATGCCGCTAGTGATGGGTGAGTCATTTGATTCAGTTCACTTTTCAAGGCGATCCTCCCTAATTCTCATGTTTTTAAACAATACATGAATCGAACCATGGCCATTCTTCGAAATTCACATGTCTCCGAATTTTGCAATGCAGTTCTCCAGCCCAGTGATGTGTACAAAATTGCATATAGCAGGGTAAGGAGTGCAGATAAACACCCCAAAGTACATTATATTTAAAAACCTCCAAGGAAGGAGAGTCCACCACCTCTTGGGGGAGACCATTCCACTGTCAATCAGCTCTTACCATCAGAAAGTTTTTTTTCCAAATGTTTAGTCAGAATCTCCTTTCTTGTCCCTTGAAGCCATGAGTTCGAATCCTACCCTCCAGAGTGCCCCAATGGGAAACCAGCAAGCAGGATCCGTGTGCAAGAGTCCTCTCCCCTCCTGCAACCAGTATTGGGGAGCATTACTGCCTCCAACCATGGAAACAGAGCACAGCCATCATGACTAGTAGCCATCAATAACCCTTTCCTCCTCCATGAATTTATCTAATCCTCTCTTAATGCCATCCACGTGGGTGGTCATCACTGCCTCCTGCGGCAGGGAGTTCCGCAGATTAACTATGTGCCACATTCAGAAGCGCTTTCTTATGTCTTTCCTGAATCTTCCAAGATTCAGATTCATTGCCCATGGGTATTATGAAAGAGGGAGGGAAAAACTGCTGGCTGGAGCTGATGGCAGCTGTAGTCCAAAGCATTTGGAGGGCACCAGGTCGGGGAAGCCTGCTTTAAGATTTCAGGCAATGGCTGAGACCACCTGAGGCTTTAGCTGGAGATGCCAAGGACCGAAACTGGGACTTTGCACTTACCAACCATAGAAGAATGGCTGATGAAAATGATGGACTATATGGAACTTGCCGAGCTGACTGCGAGACTCCGCGACCAGAGGGAAGAAGCAGTGGAAAAAGAATGGAAGAAATTTAAGGACTATCTTAAAAATTATTGTAAGATTTAGAGATAAGACAATGCTGGAAGAAAAGTAATTTACAGAATAGTACATAGAATGAATAAGTGAAAATATGATGTATGATTAGATAAGTTCAGGATAGAACTTGAGTAAGATAAATAAATGTGATAAGGTTTGATAAGATAATAAGGAGATAGGATATGAAAATTGATTAAGATCGTAAAAATAGAATAGAATATTAGAAATATAATATTAGATGATGAGAGGAAATTGCTAAAGATGATATACAATGAAACGCAGAGGGAAAGACAGGAGGAAGTCAAACCAAAATGTTAAGGGAATAAGAAGGGAAATTAAGATTCTTGTGTGCGTGTATTTGTAGCGTTGTATTTTTTTGTTATGTTTGTTTTATATAGTATTGTGATAAGTTGTATGTTATATATATTAAATAAACTGGGACTTTGCTGGGCATCCATTCTGCCGCTAAGATACTCCAGTCGAAACTCCCCGCATGCTCCTGCAACATCTGGACTGCATGTGGGATCTCTGTTTCATGCCCGGGGGACTCGCTGTGAGCTAACAAGCGAGGCCGTCCAAAACCAACATTAGGGAACAGCCGCAAGCGACTCAGAGGGACTTCATTCACAAAAGCACGCACTGCGCCTTGCTCAACTTCCTCTCGGCTTCCTTACAAAGCTTGGGTTTCGGCATCATTGCAAACTCGGACCATGATTAAGATCGCGCTGGTTTGTGGGGTGCCACTCCGCTCTGCCCCACTGCCAAGTGGCTCCTCCACATTCATTCTTCTGCTGTTGGAAGTCAATAACCCTGGACAAGCCCTGGAGGCAAAGTAGGACGTTAACGTCCGAGGGCGCTGCTATTCTGCCAAGCTTTCGCCGAAACTCGGGGGAAAAGGGGGGCTTTCTGGCAATGGTGGAAGCAGGGTCTGTTATGGTTTCAAATTGTATAGGGGTCTGCGTGGTCAGATTCCTGCATTGTACGGGGTTGGACTAGATAACCTTTGGGGGTCCCACCAGCTCTATGATCCTATGGCTCTATGATAGAATTCTCCGTGAAATCAGTTCCAGGGAACCTTGTGCTGGCTGTGATTTGAGGCGATTTGGTGCACTCATAAAACAGTTTCTTGCAGAATAACAAATTTAAAAAATTGTTTTGTACGGAAGATTTGTCCATGTTCGTCTTTGAACATCGAAAAAGGAACTCAATACCATGAGACTCTTTCTGTTATTTACTTCTCATTTTCCGCCGGAATGTTTTTGGCACTTTTTGGTGGTGCCACCAAGTGGCGAGCCTGTGTTTCAACACCCTAAATTTAAGAATATACCTAAATATACCCATGAGTATTCAGAGTTGGATGAATAGGTCTCTGCCCAAGTTGCCCATTTTGTTTTGCTTCAAAATTAGTTTTACTTTTGCAGCTGTTTTAGCTTTTTAAAGTTATATTTTGCACATCGCTTTGGGACCTAGGCAATGAATGAATAATGACAACAATGAACTGTGAACAATAGCATTTTAAACAAAATTTTAAAAAATCCATATCTGAAGAAGTGTTCATGCACACGAAAGCTCATACCAATAACAAACTTAGTTGGTCTCTAAGGCGCTACTGGAAGGAATTTTTTTATTTTGTTTTGACTATGACAGACCAACACGGCTACCTACCTGTAAATAGTATTTTACACCATTTTGAATTTGATTGCTTCTGCGGCGGGGTCTTTTTGATGTTTCTAATGAATGTCAATTTGGTGTGTGCTTGTGAATGGGAGGTCTGGAACGTCGTCGAGGCAAACAGTGCATGGATGTGGATGAATGAATGGAGACTGGTGGGTATTTGTGAATGGATGGAACTCATGGAAGTTGCCAGGCTGAAGTTTGAGAATGAAATCACCAGGCTGAAGCCAGTGAAGGTGCTTGGGTGGTGCTGCCAGACGGTAACCACCCTCCTCCACCCCCCGCCACTCCCCATCCGAGGGGCAGGGGCGTACCCAGGATCAAAACTAGGGGGGGGCAAGCCATGGTCGTTCAGGTTTGCTTTGAATGGACGCTGATCATTTTTGCTTCTAGGGGGAGGGGGCAGCTGCCTTCTAGGGGGGGCAGCTGCCCCCTCTGCCGCCCCCGGGTACGCCCATGCGAGGGTGTCTGAAGCTGGTGGGGTTTTTCTCAAGACCACTCCTGAAAGCACTAAAGAGAGCTGCCACGTTGAAGCAAAACAATATATGCTTCCAAACAGATGACCTTCTGAGTACAGTGGAACCTCGGTTTATGAACTTAATCCGTTCCGGAAGTCCGTTCTTAAACCGAAACCGTTCTTAAACAGGACTGTTCTTAAACTGAGGTACCACTGTACATCTAGCTATAGTGTCTATCCTATCTCTTTCTTCAAAGACAGATAATGGAAGATCTCTTTCCATATGAACCTACCCAGACCTTGAGATAATCTTCTGAGGCCCTCCTTTGTGTGCCTCCTCCTCGAGAGATTCGGAGGGTGGCAACACGAGAACGGGGCCTTCCCTGCATTGGCTCCCTGTCTGTGGAATTGGCTCTCCCCAGGGAAGTTCTCCTGGTGCCTTCATTATACACCTTTGGGCACCAGGCAAAAACATTCATTTTTAACCAGCCCATTGGTTGACCTGATCAATATCCTATACCCTTTTAAAATGGGGCTCTTTTCTGGGAGGGGGGTCTTATTGGGTTGTTGTTTTCATTCTGCTTATATATGTTGCGATCTTTTCTGTGAACCGCCCTGAGACCTCCGGGTATAGAGCGGTATATAAATTCAATAAATAATAATAATAATAATAATAATAATAATAATAATAATAATAATATATTTAAAAATCTGAGCCTTATGGTGTCCTCCCTGCCCCACATCAGGACACACGAAGGGTGGGGCTGGCTGAGAAATAATCAATTCATTAATCGCTGCTGAGGTCTCCCACAATTGTCAGTCCTAGGAAGATGGTGTTGATGCCTCTCCAGCTGTTGCCATTGGCTGTGGACCACCTTGTGATGTCACAAAATGACTTGGCGGCTGAGGGCAAAGAAGCCCTCCCCCTGTGACATCACTGTCTCAGGCTTGGGTCCTGAAATCTCAGGTTGTGGGGTGCTCCTGACCTGACAACCCTAACCCAGGGCTGGATTTAGGTTTGATGAGGCCCTAAGCTACGGAAGGTAATGGGGCCCTTTATATGTCCAGCTGTCCTTTGTCAACAACAAATGGTCGCTGTTTTATGTGTTGAATATATGCTATATGGTAATTCATGTACCTAATAGGTATCTCAAGCCATTTGCCCATGTTGCCATGCAACCAGTCCTTGCAGAATGTAGGCACCCTATATATAGAAATGAGAAACGCAGTGATATTTTAGGGAGCAGGCTAGCAGGCGGGGCCCATGGCTTACATCATAGGAGCCTACACAACACAAAACACTCTTACTGTATGTAGGTTTTATTTTATTTGTTTTTTATCTTATATTTTGGAAATGTACATCCAGTTTTTTTTCCTTTAAATTTTTTTGGGGCCCCCAAGAGAGTGGGGCCCTAAGCGATAGCTTGTTCAGCTTATATGTAAATCCATCTGGTATAATACCAGCCGTCTGCCTGCTCAGGTGCAGACTGGACAACTGTGTTAGAAGGCAGAGGAGAGAGAGAATAGGCTGAAATTCAATGTAACCAGAGGTCCCAGGAGTTGCAATGGAACTAGGTCTCGTCCAGACATTGTGACATGGCGTCTGGCCCTTCCCTAGGGGCAGAGATGAATCTGGGTCAGCTCCAGAGAGGTGTGTCTGGGAGCGTTGCCAAGTGAGCACAGCAGTAAGCAGAGAAACATCTGCACGTTCTAGATGAGTGACATTCTTAGAGGCGTATCGTCTTGACCGGACGGCAGAACAGGCCCGCCTCTTTTTCACATTGTTAAGTGATGTGGCACACTAGGGAGGAGTCAATTTGTCTGTTTTGGTCTCTCACTTTTCCTATCTTACGTTCCGTTCTCCACATATCCACATGAGTTTGCGGCTTGCTTGTTTTTAAATCCCTCGTGAAAATTCACCAGCATTTCAGTGTGAATTTCTCGCAATGGACTAATTTCCGTAGGCGATTTCGCCTTATGTACATTTTTGCAAAGCAAAGTTATTTTCATGAATGCATGGATTTTTAGGCACACTCTATCCTGGTACACACATTCTTCTGCACATTCCTTGACTGCAGAACTGCATTGCAAAATTCAGGAAAGTGTGGATTTCAAAGGTCAGCTGTGGTTTGCCTTGCATATAATGCATATACTAGTCAGAATGACCTACAGGAATTCGTAATTAGAAGGGAAATTGCGTAGCAAAATTGTGTACATTAGGCAAACTTGCGTTGAAATAAATGCCTGTTCGGAGAAATTTACATTAAAATGAAGTGTGTTTTCATGGGGACTTTAAAAAGAAAAAAGTTAACTGCTGTGGAAATAGGAAGAACTGAAAATTTCTCCTATTAGGTTAACAATCCCTCTTTTTCACAGGGAATTCTGAAAACTGTAGCTCTCTGAGGGGGATAGGGAGGTTTCCTAGACACCTCTCAGCACCCTTAACACACTACAGTTCCCAGGATTCTTTGGGGGAAGCCATGACTGTTTAAAGTGGTATTTAGTGCTTAAAATTTCCGGCATGGCCTTGCTTGCACAGCACCCTATATAATGCCTCTATTAAAACACACTCTCCAAAGACATATAAAATCCTGGACATTGAGGTGCCCAGGAAATAGTTCATTTCTTCTTCTCCTCTGAACAGCACTGCATCGTTGCTGAGCTGTCGAGACAGAGCAATCCAGGACAGACAATCCTTTAAAAAGACAGAGGGAGATTAGCGACGAAAATCTGCAAACTCTGGCTCAGCAAGTTGTATCCATCACGCCTCGGGTGACAGTTGCCTTGGAGAGAAACCCGACTGCACAAACAGCAACACAAACCTCCAAAATATATACTGGCATTGGCCCAATGAGGAGGCAGCAGGACCAGGCTAGCCAATCAGCAACGGCGGACGGGAGAAGCGGAAGCTTGATGGGTGCAGGCCGGGGGCTCCGGTTACGATCTGCTGTGGTTGCTATGGAGACGGTTGGCAGGCTCCGGCCTACCGACCCAACAGGCCAATTTGGGCTTGGATGGGGGCTGCAAGTTCCCACATCCCTCCTTCCTTGGTTCCTGTGTAAGATACAGCCTCTGTCATTGCCTTAAAAGCATGACACCCCCCCCCGGGGTACCTCATTTTGGGCCGTGCAAAAGTGACGGCCAGTTTTTCTCCCCGGTGTATTTACCACACACACACACCTCCGCAGCAGATTCCAGCCCGGACAGGATGTGTTGAAACCTCAACTCTCCCCATTGTGTTAGGCAGAAGAAATTGACGTTTCTATCCACGCCAAACCCAGCTAATGGATTATTGGAAGCCCTGTGCCATCGGTCTTACTAACAAAAGGAGCATCTGTTGTTTTGCTTAAGAAGAGGCCTTTTTCCCCACACAAGAGAGGTCTTTAAGGTTCAAAACATCCTCAGGGGGGTCTTGAAGGGACTTAGGTTCCTACGCAAAGATTCATAGTTCGGTTGAGTTTTCTCCTCGCAATGGATCGGAATAGCCAGCCGTGCCTCCGGTTTGAAATGCACCCCCCTAAAATTCATCTATTAATCGATTGCACTGGTTTTGTTTCTGTGACCTTCTTTAAGAGGCCCCGAAAGATGGCAAAGCCTGCAATCCTAACCCCGCTTACCTGGGAATAGATTTGATGCTCTAGATGCCCCCCCCCGAAAGTGTGGAATAAACATCACTTGGCACGATGTTGCACTACCTCCGTACAAGAAAATCAGGATGAATGCTGCTCAATAACCACCATATAACGTCCACACAAACTTTGTGAAGTCAAATTGGGATGGATGCTCTCAGTAAACGGGCTGCCTAGGATGCCGGATGTTGTCCAGTTATCGCATTGTGTTTCCTGTGCTGTCCTGCCGTGTCTTTTCAGACCCACCTGATCTGTGTGGTGGTTTCTCCCCACACCCAAAACACAACTGCAGCGAAAGCCTGTTGCATGAGAAAAGGCACAGCAGTATTCCCTCCCCCCCTCCTTTTCACATAAGCAGAGCTAACAACTTGCTCATAAATACAAAGAAAACAAAGGAGCTTGTGGTGGACTTCAGGAGAAAGAAGAAAGATGTCCAACCACTTTTGATTGATGGAATCTGTGTGGAGAGGGTAACAACATTCAGATTTCTGGGCATTGAATTACAGGAGGATCTGTCCTGGAGTGCAAACATAAGGGGGCTTGTGAAGAAGGCGCAGCAGAGACTGTACTTCCTGAGAATTCTAAGGAAAAACCATCTTCCGCAAAAGCTGCTGCTTGCCTTCTATCACTGTGCCATTGAGAGCGTGCTCACTTATGGCTTATGTGTGTGGTACGGAAGCTGTACTACCAAGGACAGGATGGGGTTGGGCAGAGTTGTTAAGGCAGCAGAGAGCATTGTTGGCTGCTCGCTCTCCACCTTAGAGCAGATTTATGCCAGGAGGTGCCACAGAAAGGCACTGGACATAGTGAAAGATCCATCGCATCCTGGTCACCGTCTCTTTGAGCTCTTGCCATCGGGATGGAGATACAGGACGATGACGACAAGAACAAGCCATCTTAGGAACAGCTTCTTCTCCAGAGTGATCTCGGCCTTGAATGGGAAGCCTGGACTTTGAAAGTCATCTAATCTTACCTGTTATGTTGTATCATACTGTATGGTTTTAATCAGTGTTTTTGTAGTTGTTTTGTTTTTGTTTTGTTTTGTTTTGTTTTTGCGTGGAGTGCCCTATCTGGGTGGATGGAGCAGCCAAGTAATTTCGTTGTCCCCAAAGGGGACAATGACAATAAAATATATTCTATTCTATTCTATTCTATACACATTGCAGAGCTTTGGAGCAGCAGAGGGCTACAGGAAGGAATCATAGAACTGGAGAGTCAGAAGGGACACCAAGGGTCATCTAGTCCAACCCCCTAATGGTTTTATTTAAAGGGGCTACACACGAGGCTTCCCAAACACTTACTGCAAGGGGTGCCATTTTGCGAGGGCTCCAAGAAGCTTTCGGCTGAATCCTAGGGACCCTTCAGAGAACTGCAGTCCCAAGGGGTTCTTGGGATGACAGCCAATACAGTTAAATTTGTGGGATGTGATACATAGAGAGCAGTCAAATACAGCATTCCTAGAGTGGACCTGCAAGGGGATGTTTGGTCCAGCCAGTCGGAACTTCCTGTTTCCTCCTGGGCTGGGACATACTTCCTCTTGCATGTGACTAGAGGTGGGCGTGACCTTACCTGTTCAGGTAACAAAAGCACAAGGCACGCAGCCCTCCTCTCTCTTTTTCCATCTCCCTTTCGCCGTGTGAACTGTGGTGACTGCCAGTCTGCAGTCCCTGGGATTAACCCCCAATATGGGATAGATCCACATGTATATACTCTGTAACTAAGTCTGCCTTCAGGGATCCAACTGTGAACTGATGATGTGAGTAAACTCATTTTGTATACTTTAAACAAGATTCTGGCGTGTTTATTCTTTTAGGAGGGATATAAGGGAACTTACCAGGAATCTAATATTGAGAGGCTTAAACAAGCCTGCAACCAGCTATCTGCTGTGCGTTTAAAAGGGGAATGTAAAACTCTAAGGAAAGGAACTTTCTAGCGCAAGTTAGGAAGGATATTAATAAACAATATATCCTCTCCTGCCTCCCTGAACATTCCCACAAAAATTGGTTTAAATGTGTAGTGAAGACATTCCCCCAGAGACTGCATTTCTCTAGCTATGAGGTACCCACTGGGACGCCAACTCTTCTCCATGCAGGTGAACGCGTCCTGGATTTCACCCTCAGATGCCACCACAACACCTTCATTTGGGTTTCCCAAAATACAGTAGCTGAGATTTTATTCTTTATTTTTTTTGCAAAAAAAAAAAAGGCGTCAGTCACATTTTCAGTCAACTGAATTGTCCAGGGCTTTTAGCGCACGGTTCCATCCCTCCTGCCACCCTACTGCTGTTGCCAACTTTGTTTCTTGTCTATGCCTTTTAAGCACCTGCACAACCCACAGGAACTTCGAAGGCGGCATTTTTCTCCACCTGCATGCCAGGAGGAGAGTCTCCTCATGCTCAATCCCTGCCAGTCGTGAAGGTGCGAAGGGCACAGGAGCAGGGCCGGTAGGAAAAAAAGATGGCAACCCAGAACCTCCCTTGCCCGGCTCAGTCTAAAACTCAGTTATGCAAAATGGCCAGCTGTCCGTCTTACATGGGGGGCTCTCCCCGCCACGCCTGTACAACCTTCCCCCACTGTATTTGTTAATGCTAATAATAATAAATTTATTTAACCTCACTATAGGCCACTTTTCCTTTCCAAGCAGCATACAATATTGGAAAAAAACACAGTAGGATCATAAAATCATGAGACGTAGAAACATCAACAACAGCAAAACAGACTGAAACTACTGATTCAATTAAATGCCTGATGAAATAGTACGTTCCCAGTACGTTTCCGAGCACAATTCAAAGTGTTGGTGCTGACCTTTAAAGCCCTAAATGGCCTCGGTCCAGTATATCTGAAGGAGCGTCTCCACCCCCATCGATCTACCCAGACACTGAGGTCCAGCTCTGAGGGCCTTCTGGCGGTTCCCTCCCTGCGAGAAGCCAAGTTACAGGGAACCAGGCAGAGGGCCTTCTCGGTGGTGGCCCCCACCCTGTGGAACGCCCTACCAACAGATGTCAAAGAGAAAAACAACTACCAGACTTTTAGAAGACATCAGAAGGCAGCCCTGTTTAGGGAAGCTTTTAATGTTTGATGGATTATTGTATGTTAATATTCTGTTGGAAGCCGCCCAGAGTGGCTAGGGAAGCCCAGCCAGATGGATGGGGTATAAATAATAAATTATTATTATTATTATTATTATTATTATTATTATTATTATTATTATAGGTCTTGCAGCCTTTGTGGAGTTTTAGGCGGACGCAGAGGGAGTGTGTTATGCAGAAGACAGTCAGGGGTGGACACTTTCTCAGGTCAAAGAGTCGGGTCACTCCAATATCTTGAAGGCACGGGAACCGGGGCTTGCACACTCTCCTGCTGCTGATTCGGGGAGGGCTGTTCCTTCAGGCCCACAAAGGGCTTTGCAGGTTAAAAACTAGCACATTGAATCAGGCCCGGGAGGCGGAGCAATTTGCAAAGAGACAGCCAGCAGCATCCTGCACCAGCGGCGGTTCCCAAATTACCTGCAAGGGCAGCCCCACGTAAAGTGCACCACAGTAGTCAAGCCTGGAGGTTATGGGGAGGGGGAAGCATGGGTGAGCATGGGAAGGTTTCACCCAGAAAGGCAGGCAGCATCTAGTCATTGGGTTTAAATGAGAGAAAGCACAACCAGCCAGGGCAGAAAGCACGGGGCTCATTTTATCCTCACGACAACCCTGCGAGGTGGGTCGGGATGAGAGGCAAAAGCTTGCTCAAGGATACTGAGTGGGGGATCTCACCAAATGGTTGCCTGTATGAGGGTTGCCACTGGCTGGGACTGGCCTGGAGTAAGTGGGGCTCATGGGAAGCTGGTCTGAGGTTACTCTTGCATCTATAATATTAATAACAATAATAATATAGCCATCATGAGCCACCTGCTGGGAAGTTAGTGTAGCAGCTCTGCCCTTTCCAGGAAACAAGGAAGTTGGCAGCTGTGGTCTGACCGAACGGTAGATGAAATGATGAAACCATTTCTGGACTGTATGGCTTCGAGCTGCAGATGTTTGGGTGTGTGTGTGTGTGTGTGTGCAATGCTGAATGTTCACCTAAATAAAAGATTCCCCCATGTATTGAAAACTAGATGCCAGAGGTTCTTTCAAGGACCATGGTTTGCATGCAGAAGGTCCCAAGTTCAAGCCTGGGCATCTCCAAGTAGGCTTGGGGAAAGCTCTCTGCCTGAAATCCCAGGGTGGATCTACACACGTCATTTATAACGTTAAAATGCGTTATTAAAACTTGACCCCAGAGGGCGCTGCAGAGCAGAGAGCCATCAGCAATGGAAAACTGCTATTCAGCATCATAGAACATTATTTTTTTAAAAAGGTTTAGCAGATCAATGTAGATCCAGCCCCAGTAAAACTTGTTGATACTAGGTTAGATAGACCAGTGGTCTGACTCTGTATATAGCAGTTCTGTAGGCTCCATTGGTTGTGGAAGAGTAATGTTTTAGCATTCAGACTTGTGACCCCACTCCACCCCCCGCCAATGCAAACTGAAGTGGTGCAGTCTAGAAACAATTTTTCCATGTGATACACTGCTTGTATTCAGTGGGTCTAGACCCAATCCTTCGTCCATTACGCTACATTGCCTCTCACTACACACCTTGTGTAGGATTCCCTATTCACACAACTCAGTGTCTATTGTGCTGTTGTCAGATTAGACAACACGCTTAATATAGTACCTAGCTTCCCAAACAACAAGTGTTGGGGAAAGAAAAAAGTGACGTGTCCATCACTTTTTGAACCGTTTCTTGCAGATGCAGGTTGAAAATACACTTCCGGCGTCTCACAGGTCGAGAACAAAACCCTTCTCCCTGCAACGTGGAACTTTTCCCAACCCACACAGACAGGTAAGTAATACTTTGCAGATGGGCAAAGGCAGAAATGTCAAGTGCCTAAGACACGATGCTTTTCGCTTTCATCGCTAACTGGTCTCTGGCCCGCAGGCGGCAATTGACAGTGGTATTCGAGGTCGTCTGGTTCTCACCCGGCGCCGGCGTTTTGGGGCAGGCAAATTTCACAAACTTCTGCCCTGCCAAAAAGTACAAGATAGGGTCCAGGCAGCTGTTGGTGCTAGCCAGGGGCCGGGTGAGCTTGTATGCCAAGTTGATGGCGTCGAGAGTGGCGCAGCTGAGGTCCCAGTCACGGAAGTAATAGTATAAGGTCCGGGTGATGTGGAAGGGCAAGAAGCAGATGATGAAGACCGCTAGGACGACGGCAATCATCTTGAGCGACTTTTTCTTGGAGCTGGACATTCGGGTGGTGCCGCGGGTCGGCTGGAGCAGCCGGCGAGCCATCAGGGAGTAGCAGACAATGATGACCAGGAACGGGATGCAGAAGAGGAGGACCAGCATCACGGTGCTGTAGACGATGAAGTCCCCGAAGAGGTCCTTCGCCGACGTGTCGTGGCAGGTGATCTTGTCGCACCGGGGGCTCGTGGTGACGAAGTAGAGCACGGGCGACTGGCAGGCGATGACGACGGCCCAGACGGTGGCCGAGACCCAGCGGGCGTAGCGGACTTGTCCCCACTCCAGGGACTTCAGCGGGAAGCAGATGCCCATGAAGCGGTGGATGCTGATGCAGAGCAAGAAGAGGATGCTGCAGTAGAGGTTGGTGTAGAAGAGGAAGCGGACGATCTTGCACAGGCCCACGCTGAACGGCCAGTGGTTCCTCTTGGCGTAGTAGTAGACCAGGAGCGGCAGCGAGATCACGTACAAGAGGTCCGACACGGCCAGGTTGAACATGTAGGTGGTGGAGGCATTCCAGGTTTTGATGCGGAAGAGGAAGATGTAAAGGGCCAGCAGGTTGAGGCAGAGGCCCACCACGAAGACGAGGCTGTAGGAGACGGGCAGGAGGATATACTTGAACTCCTCGTTGAAGGTGCACCTGTAGGGGTCTTCCTCCTCGCAGTCGGCGTCGGAGGAGTTGGCGCTTGAGTTCAAGGAGCGCAGCAGGAGCAGCAGGGACGCATTCGCCATAGCCCTGGGGGGAACCAAAAGAGGGAAGGTCAGAAATTAGTGATTTGTCTTGAGTGAGATACATATGGAAATGGAGGTAACTATAGATATATAAGGTTAAAAAAGCTTTGTCATGTATAATGAGATAAGAATCCAATGTCTCTATTCAGACCAGGTCTCTCCATGGTTTTAAGTTTGGTAATGAGTTGCAATTCAGCAACTTCTCTTTCCAGTCTATTTCTGAAATTCCTTTGCAATAAGACAGCTACTGGAAAGAGAAGTTGCTGAATTGCAACTCATTACCAAGCTTAAATCCATGGAGAGACCTGGTCTGAACAAAGACATTGGATTCTTATCTCATTATACATGACAAAACTTTTTTAACCTTCTCACCCCTTGCTTTTTCCTGTAAGACTAATTGCAGTCGTTAACAGTCGTCAACAGGTTTACCACAGCTATCAGCCTATCACCCATTCCCACCACCCCTCTGAGTAATACCCCTCCCACCCTCTCACTATATATAAGGGTCTGGTGACTTCTGTTTCAGTGTATCTGAAGAAGTGTGCATGCACACGAAAGCTCATACCAAGAACAAACTTAGTTGGTCTCTAAGGTGCTACTGGAAGGAATTCTTTTATTTTGTTTTGACTATGACAGACCAACACGGCTATCTACCTGTAACTGGAACTATAGATATATAGACATTGGAGATTTGTAATAAGTTTATATTTCTGAAGAGTATTATTAAATGAGGCTGAAATGTAATAGAGATAGCAAGAGGAATGAGTAGAAAAAAGAGAAGCGATGTACAAACAAGTTGAAGTCATATTTTAAATGTTGTTCCTTTTTTATGTTTTCTAATATGGTCTGTTTTTGTTGTATGCGGTATTCTTTTTCTTTTTCTTCTTTTCTGTTAGATTATGTTACTTTGTTTTTGTATATTTTTGTTGGTTTTGTTTTTTGTTTTGTATGTATAATTGTGTTCTGTTTTTAAGAATTATAAATAAAGTGTATTTTAACAATAAAAAAAAAAAGAGGGAAGGTCAGAAAGGAGCAGCATTGGTGGTCTAGGGGGTACCAGTCATTGATGGACTCCTATTATTATTCCGAACTTAAGAATGGAAAGCGTAATGCTGGTGGTCAACAAAAGAGGTTCAAAGACTCTCTCAAGGCAAATCTTAAAAAATGTAGTATAAACACCGACAACTGGGAAACACTGGCCTGCGAGCGCTCCAATTGGAGAACAGCCTTTACCAAAGCTGTCATGGGCTTTGAAGACACTCGAACTCAGGACGCAAGGTGGAAACGTGCTAAGAGGAAGGCACGCTTGGCAAACCCTCACCGTGATCAACTCCCGCCCAGAAACCTGTGTCCCCATTGTGGAAGGAAGTGTGGATCCAGAATTGGCCTCCACAGTCACTTACGGACTCACTGTTAAAACCGTGTTTATCGAAGACAATCTTACTCGTTTATCGAAGACAATCTTACTCGGCTACGAGGGATCACCAAGGAAGAAGATGACGATGATGATTAAAATAAGGATCACAGGATGGTTTACAACATAAAAACACCAATACATAATTACAAGGCAAACAAGAAAACCCGCCCCACAGTTTATTGTTGATTATTTAATCAGTCATATTTCAAAGAAAGCCTTTAAGCGCTACGCAACATCCTAAAAATACCACAAATAAAAGTCAAATGCAAAAAATCCGTAAAAGAACAGCACAGATGATTGCTTGACAATATTTCTACACCACTTTTGATTCGAATGAACCCTGAAGCGGCTTACAAACAAGAAATAACAAGAGCATGTTAGTGCCTAATAGAACATCACAAACACAGCATAAATCATCTGGAACAATCAACAAACCATTCATGAAATGATGGCAATCTATAGAACACTGTCCACGAAGCAACTGAACAAATAAGCTAAACAGCACAATTAAAGGAAATGTCTGAATAGATGATTAACAAATGCAGCGTTTATATCCTGCGAAAAAATATTAGCAGCATGAACGAAATAGCCGCCAAAAGATAAACCCAGCACTGTTAGGTTCATGTACTCACTTTCCATGTCCCCGTGACGCATAATCTTTCACTCTATTTAGCTCATTAAAATACACATACTAGGGTTGCCATCAGGGACGGATTTAGGTTTGATGAGGCCCTCAGCTACTGAAGGTAATGGGACCCTTTATATGTCTAGCTGTCCTTTGTCAACAACAAATTGTCGCTTTTGTGTGTGTTGAATATATGCTCTATGGTAATTTATGGACCTAATAGGTATCTAAAGCCATTTTGCACATAACAAAATATGTATTTTATCAAAGTAATTGTTACATGAAATCAGTCAGTAGGCATAAGACTCATACCCTTAGTCTATGCTGCCTGGTCATCAGTCTATAAGCACTCTTTAATACAGTGGTACCTCAGGTTACAGGCGCTTCAGGTTACAGACTCCACTAACCCAGAAATAGTACCTCGGGTTAAGAACTTTGCTTCAGGATGAGAACAGAAATCGCATGGCGGCAGCGGGAGGCCCCATTAGCTAAAGTGGTATCTCAGGTTAAGAACAGTTTCAGGTTAAGAACGGACCTCCAGAACGAATTAAGTTCTTAACCCGAGGTACCACTGTAATTACAAATACCAGAATTTAGGCACCCTATATATAGAAAGGAGCAAACCAGTGATATTTTAGGGAGCAGGCTAGCAGGCGGGGCCCATGACTTACATCATAGGAGCCTACACAACACAAAACACTCTTGCTGTACGTAGGTTTTATTTTATTTGTTTTTTATCTTTTATTTTAGAAATGTACATCCAGGGTTTTTTCCCCTTTAATTTTTTTTTGGGGGGGGGAGCCCATGAGAGTGGGGCCCTGATCTATAGCTTGTTTAGCTTATACGTAAATCCGGCACTGGTTGGCATAATTCAAACTGAAAATCCGGACAGGGAAGTTGTGGAGCTTTTTCGGGAGGCAAATTTGCAAAATGAATGAATGAATGAATGAAGTTGTAGACCCAGCGACATACGAAGAACTGAAGGCTGTTTCCACCCCTTCCCCACAAAGAGGTTTGTGCAGATTTAGCATCCAAGAGCGTCGAAGCGAGAGGAATAGGAACCCAGGATTGGTTGAAGCAAATGCCGTAAGCAGAAATCAAAGGCTATGGGATGGGGAAGAAATTTGATTCTCTTTGCATTCATACTCCTTGAACCAGAACACAAATGGAAGCACAGCTCTCTTTCAAAACCCACACATCTCTGGAACTTCTGCTGCAGTTCTCCAGCCGTACAATGTGAACAAAAAAAAAATGCATGCGTTAGGGAACAGCATCCATCAAAAAGTATATGTTAGTGAAAACGAAATACAAAGATGCATTGTGTTTTTGAGAGTTTTGGATTTGATATCCCGCTTTATCACTACCCAAAGGAGTATCAAAGAGGCTAACAATTTCCTTTTCCCTTCCTCCCCCACAACAAAGACTCTGTGAGGTGAGTGGGGCTGGGAGACTTCAGAGAAGTGGGACTAGCCCAAGGTCACCCAGCAGCTGCATGTGGAGGCGCGGGGAATCGAACCTGGTTCACCAGATTACAAGACCACCGCTCTTAACCACTACACCGCACTGGCTCTCAATTTCATTAGGCGAAATTGTTTTGCCAAAACGTGCCTTTGTTAGAAGGAAATTCAAAGTCAAACGCTAACAGATTTCCACGAGGGTTTTCAAAAGCAAATGACATTGTAAAATGTTGCGGGAATGTGGAGATTCCCAATGCGATTGGTGTAGCTCTCTTACTGGAATTCGGAATGCAGTTGTAGAAGCTCCTCTTGTTGAGCATTTTCTATCACAAAACCACACTGACACGGATTTACTTTTTACAGTTTTATGGATCAACAGGAGAACCACTAGTAACAGATGTGATTTTGTAAAAAGATTAAGACAGAAAGAATCCCAATTCATGTTCATGTTTAGAACGCTTCATCCGGAAGGGTTGAATTCGGAAATGGATCTTGGTTGCTTTATTTAGCTCTGGTTAAGGAGTGATGTTGCTTTAACTGTGTTCATTCATGATTATAATGGAATACAGCTGGTGCCATGAGTGGGTTCATAAGCTCCTGAACTCCTGATAACTAACAGCAGTGGTTACATATTCATATGACCACTGCTCCTTGAAAACTTCCATTGTACCGGTATATTGAGGATGCTATTATATTACATTATTATATTAGTGCTATTTTTATTGAATTATGTATATTTGCATTAGATGCATTGATTTCATGGATTACTGTGATACATGTGCATGCAGGGTTTTGGTTGTTTATCTGTTTATCTATATTTTGCAGTTACATGCTGAAGAAGACGTACACGAAACAGTGTTAATACCGGATCACTGTCCGTTTTCTTACTGTTATTATACATGAAAAAAATATACTAATTTCATTGGCCGTCATGTTGCTCGTTCTTGGTTTCTCTTACTGGGATTGGCAAAGCATCAGGAATCTCTGGATTCAGGGAAAATCCAGAGATTTATGGGGAAGGGGGAATGAACGGAGTTCGCAATCCACATTAAGACAAGATACGGATGCGTTCAAGTAACCAAGGCAAAAGCAAGGGGGGGTGGAAATTCCACTGTCATCACCCTTTTAACCCGAATTGCCAGTCCAATAAAAGCTTGATGGCAGTTTATTGCCCCCGCACCACTCACGACACTACAAATAATAATTTTTTTTTTTTAAAAAATCTCTTTCTATTCTGGGAGTTGCACAAACAACATTCTTTCATTGTGCAAGAAGAAATTCTTTCATTGCTCCCCATCCTTCCTGTTAAATGACTCTTTCCGGGTTCAGGAGGAAAGTTTGCACTTTAATTATTAACTCCCAGAAGGTGCCGACCAGCTGTCATGCAGAGTGGGAAGATGAAAAAAGCAAACAGGCTGGTTTTGCTGCATAAGCGGAACGCTTTGCTCTGATTTTTAGAAGCAGCAGCCGAACCGGTTAAGGAGCCTCTGACTAGGCCAAAATGGACCAGGGTGCCCATTTATGGACCACACTCCATGCCCACGAACCCCCCCCCCCAAAAAGAGAGGTAATAAAAGACACAGATTCTTTTTGTGCATGGGTACAAATTTGGAATACAAATTTGGAAATGACAACAATTTAAATAGAAATGTAGTTCATCTCAGTACAGAGGCAACAAAACTGTCAACAGCAGATCCTCCAAGTGTCCCTATTTTCCAGGGACAGTCCCAGATTTACAGAAGACGTCCTGGTTTCAGATTTGACACCACTTTTCCTTAGCACATCCCTATTTTCATCGGTGAAATGTTGGAGGGTATGGAAGGACACCCCTGTTTTCGTCGGCGGTTTCGTCGGTTTTCGTCGGCGACCCCCGAGCCAAGGAGATAAGTAACTACACAACCTTTAGAAGACATTTGTACGTTTCCAGGCACAATTCAAAGTGTTGGTGCTGACCTTTAAAGTCCTAAACGGCCTCCGAAAAGTAGACCTGAAGGAGCATCTCCACCCCCATCGTTCAGCCCGGACACTGAGATCCAGCGCCGAGGGCCTTCTGGCGGTTCCCTCCCTGCGAGAAGTGAGGTTACAGGGAATCAGGCAGAGGGCCTTCTTGGTAGTGGCGCCTGCCCTGTGGAGACGCCCCTTCAGGTCTACAGGGCCGAGGCCATTTTGGAATTTAAAGGTAGCTAGAAACTACCTTTATATTGACAAGCTGGAACTTGTCCAGAGGAGGGCAACCAAAATGGTCAAAGGCCTGGAAACGATGCCTTATGAGGAACGGCTTAGGGAGCTGGGTATGTTTAGCCTGGAGAAGAGAAGGTTAAGGGGTGATATGATAGCCATGTTCAAATATATAAAAGGATGTCATATAGAGGAGGGAGAAAGGTGGTTTTCTGCTGCTCCAGAGAAGAGGACACGGAGCAATGGATTCAAACTACAAGAAAGAAGATTCCACCTAAACATTAGGAAGAACTTCCTGACAGTAAGAGCTGTTCGACAGTGGAATTTGCTGCCAAGGAGTGTGGTGGAGTCTCCTTCTTTGGAGGTCTTTAAGCAGAGGCTTGAAAGCCACCTGTCAGGAATGCTTTGATGGTGTTTCCTGCTTGGCAGGGGGTTGGACTGGATGGCCCTTGTGGTCTCTTCCAACTCTATGATTCTATGATTCTATTCTATGAGAAACTGCAGGAGGGAAGGGTAGATTCACACCCGGATCCTGCTTGTGGGTTTCCTATGGGCACCTATGAGGACAGGATGGTGCAGAAGATGGGTCATGTGGTGTTCTCAGGCTGTTCTAACAAGGCACACTTTCCCTTTGAGCCCTTCCACTGTCACTGTGCGTCATTTCCAGACATTCAGAGCAAGCTAAATATATAAGAACAGAAGAAGAAGAAGAAGAAGAAGAAGAAGAAGAAGAAGAAGAAGAAGAAGTGGAGTTTGGATTTGATATCCCGCTTTATCACTACCCGAAGGAGTCTCAAAGCGGCTAACAATCTCCTTTCCCTTCCTCCCCCACAACAAACACTCTGTGAGGTGAGTGGGGCTGAGAGACTTCAGAGAAGTGTGACTAGCCCAAGGTCACCCAGCAGCTGCAGGTGGAGGAGCGGAGACGCGAACCCGGTTCACCAGATTACGAGTCCACATTTAGCTCCCTTCCTCCCTTCTCCCCGCTCCAGGATTTCGTGTCAATCAACCGATTCCTTGCTCTGAGAAAGAGAGTCACTTTGCCTATTTTGCCTTCTCCCAAGAAAACATTGCTGGTTGCAGGTTGATGAGAAGACAGACAGATGTAAATTTCAGTAAAATTAGCAGGTACCTATTGAGTTTATTATTCTGCTTTCCCATATTGAATGAATGAATTTATTCTTACGGTCACAGACCAGCTTATTAGATCAATAATACAAAAATAATACATTAAAATTTACATAACAGCAATAGTACACATATGTATACATATACAGCAACGTTTAAAATATATGAATTAAAACTGTGGCACTAAAATATGGCCTAAAAATTGCCATTTGGGGCCTATTCATATCGATAACAACGCTTGTTCTCTGAGCTTTATGGCTGCTGCACAGTATTTGGCTACTTTCAGCGTAATCTCAGGGTCCGTGTCTTCTACAAGGCGTTTGAGAGATAGGAATTCATTTGAGGAATTTTGTATAACCGGAGAGATGAAAACCCGACATATGTCGTTGTAAAAACAACAACGTAGTAAAACGTGAGAGACAGATTCTACCTCCGGCAGGCCACAGGGGCAGACTCGTTCCGCATATGATTTTCCTGCAAATCTTTCCTGCAATAGGTAATACATTAAATCTAGCAAGAGTAAATGCCCGCCTATATTTGGGTATCTGTAATTTTGTCAGATACTTTGCTGGTAACATCCCAGAAGGTTAAGGGGTGATATGATAGCCATGTTCAAATATATAAAAGGATGTCATATAGAGGAGGGAGAAAGGTTGTTTTCTGCTGCTCCAGAGAAGCGGACACGGAGCAATGGATTCAAACTACAAGAAAGAAGATTCCACCTAAACATTAGGAAGAACTTCCTGACAGTAAGAGCTGTTCGACAGTGGAATTTGCTGCCAAGGAGTGTGGTGGAGTCTCCTTCTTTGGAGGTCTTTAAGCAGAGGCTTGACAGCCACCTGTCAGGAATGCTTTGATGGTGTTTCCTGCTTGGCAGGGGGTTGGACTGGATGGCCCTTGGGGTCTCTTCCAACTCTAGGATTCTATGACTCGTTGCCGAATGGTTGCTCTTGCTTTCTCATATCCTTTGCCATATTAGCTTTCGTTCAGAACAGGAGCTGTGCGCACTGTCTCCGCTACCCAGAAATATGGATATCTCAAGCTTTGCATGCCAAATGGACATCAGGCAGATGAGGCCTCTGGAGGCCCGCAGACCTTAAACACTTTAGTTTGGGTGAGCTTTTCGATGCGCCCACTCACGTGACAGTTCGCCTCGGTCTCGATTACAACCAGGCTGAATTCACCCTACGGCTAGCGGGAATTGTTATTTTTACGGATCAGATTTCGAGGAGCACTATGATGAGTTTTTGGCGTAAGGATGTTGGGAGATTATTTTGGTTGAAGTTGACCTCATTAGACGTCCATGCTGGAGGGAGAAGCATGCAGGGAAACGTTATTATGAAACAAACAAACCCTTTTATTTATTCATAGCGCTTTGGAGTGGCCTGGCCGCATTATGCAAATCAGGCATGTGCTTTGCATAATTTATTCTAAGCGGGAGAGGAGGCCCAAGAAGGGGTACCGAGTGTAGGAAAATCTGTCTCCCTTTCTAAAATTCACTAGGTTAGTCTCAAACGTTTTTAACCCACCACCTCCTGAACTTGCTCTACCTGGTGACACTCCCAATCCATCATCAATAGTCTGTTGCACAGGTGAGCATGTAGCGATCTTCATGCACGAACCTGAATACTGGAGGCATTATAGATAGACATAATATTTTACAAGGATAGGAAGAAACATCACAGACAGAATCATTGCCACACACAGGAAGAACAAGGATACAATGGTACCTCGTGTTACGTACCTAATCCATTCCGGGGTGCCATTCGCACCCCGAAAAGTAACGTAACCCGAGTGGCGATATCGCGCATGCGCGAACTGCGCAGGACGCTTCTGCGCATGCGCATGGGGGCGAAACCTGGAAGTAAACACTTCCGGGGGTTGCCGCGTTCACAACCCAAAAAAATATAACCCGAAGCATTCGTAACCCGAGGTA
The DNA here is from genome assembly GCA_034642065.1 of Darevskia nairensis. Classification (NCBI taxonomy): domain Eukaryota; kingdom Metazoa; phylum Chordata; class Lepidosauria; order Squamata; family Lacertidae; genus Darevskia; species Darevskia nairensis. Next base: position 646,592 of record JAWWNI010000746.1, on the reverse strand, counting down.
TGACTGTATAGTTTGCATGCTTCGCCTGTAAGTTTAAAAATCATTTAATGTGTTAATACGAAGGGCAGTCGTTAATATTGCAGTTGTTGTATAAGAGATTGATATTTTGACTGGGGTGTAATTGAGATGAATAAGATTTTGTAATGCAGAAATAAAGTAAATCATCAAACCATCAATTCTAGCACATGGGAGGCCACCTAAATTATATAATTTGGCATCTGAATGATTGGTATTAGTAATTGTATTATAATTTGGCATTGTTATCATGAGGCTATTATTGGATTATTGTAATTGAAAACGAAGAAAAATTATTATAAAAAATGAATACTGGAGGCAGTATGCCTCTGATATTAAGTTGCTGGTGAATAATAATAATAATAATAATAATAATAATAATAATAATAATAATGCACCAGGATTTTTGTTAAGGAGATCAAGTTAAATATTCCCCTTGGCTACGCCCATACCTCTGGGCAGTTTACAACACATATAGGAAACATAGAAAGATGTCAAACATTAACAACTTCCCAAAATAGGGCTGCCTTCAGATGTCTTCTAAAAGTTGTGTAGTTCTTTATCTCTTTAACATCTGATAGGGTGGGGGACTGTGTGTCGAGATTCCTACAATGCAGGGGGTTGGACTGGATGACCCTCGGGGTCCCTTCCAACTCTATAATTCTATGGCTAGCAGCCCTCGCCTTATTGTATCCCGTGCTTCCTCCCATCCACCAACCCCAGTGAGAGAAGCATTGGGACACAGCGAGCGAGTTGCCTTCTGCTAAATCAGACCATTGCTCCAATTAGCTCGGTATTGTCTACACTGACAGGCAGCAGCTCTCCAGAATTTCAACCCTGCCCTCCCTCGAGATGGCAAGGATTGGACCCGGGAGCTTATGCCTCCAAAGCATGCGCTGTTCCCCTGGGCTGCAGAACGCCTGCATGTTTCTGAGGCTTTCTCTAGCACCACGAAGGCTAGGGACTCAAAAGAACGAAACAAAAGCCGAGATGGAGGGACTCTGGGTGCTGAATCTCTTTGCCAGCCTCCGCATCCCGTGTTTGTGCTGAAAGGAGCTGACAGCAACAAAGCCAGCATTGTTTCCGCGCCGCTCGAAATGCCACCCGATTGTTGACTCCCGTTGGCAGGGAGAAGCTCTCGGTTCCGAGAACCGGCCTTCCCTCTCGCCTTTCTCAAAATGCCTCGGAGGAGACCAGCGCCCTTTGCAAGCGGGTGCTTCGTGCCCAGGCATGGGATTCTTGAAATCCTGCCAGTCTCAAATAACCCGCGAGGCGGAGAGGAAGAAGCCCGCGTCAGGCCAGGCCAGGCCGGTGGCTGCCCGCTACCCCCACCATGGGCAGTAAGGCAACCTTCCCCAAACCTGGTGTCCTCAAGACGTTTTCGACTACAAATCCCATCACTCCCAGCCATCGTAGCCAATGCTTGGGGGATGATGGGAGTTGTAGTCCAATTTTGTTCTTGTTTAGTCATGTCCGACTCTTCGTGACCCCATGGTGGTCAGAAAGAGGCAAAGTTATGCACGATTTGTTGTTCTGATAGACATGCATAGGACAAGAAACTTACACTCTAATGTCCTTATACAATTGCAGTATGTGGGATGTATAACACTGGTGCAGTCAATCACAACATTCCTAGAATGTACACAAGGGGTCTCAGTCCTCCAGTTAGAGTTTCCTGTACCTGGACTGAGACCACTTCCTCTGTGTGACCAGAGGTGGGAGTGGCCTTACCTGTAGTTACTCAAAGTCACAGGTGAACAGCCATTCCACTCTCTCTTCCTCATCGGATCTTCGAGCAAGCAACATCTCAAGAGAAGATGCACTCTTGGCTTCCAGCCAAGAGGGCCCAGATGGAGCCTCCTCCCTTAAGGAGAGTCTCCACGTGTACATATTTAATCTAAGCTAGCCTGCCTTTCTGAGACTTGTAGACCCTTGGAAATGTCGGTGAGTAAACCTTTTTACTTTTAAAGAGCTATGTGTCGTGTATTTACTTTTAAGGGGGAACCAGGGGAAATATGCCAGGAATCTGCCTTGTTATAGAAGTTCAAACGAACTTAATCGCCACGTTTTGCTGCGCTTAATTGGGGATGAGAATCTCTGCTAGTTTGGAGCTTGTTAACACAAGCCGGGATAGGAAATATTAAACAATATTCCCTCGTCCATATTCCCACTCATCTCCCACACAGTAACCATTCAATATTCATGACTGAGTGTGTTAGAGCGTTAAGTTCGGCTTCACATGAACTCAGGCTCACTGTTGTTTGCCTACTGCAAGACCAATCAAATAGGCATTGGTTATATAAGTACCGTAACACACACCTGAAGTGCTTTTACTATCAGTAGTGTCATCTCCAAAACTCACGTCGGCATAAATTTCAAGCCTCCAGATTTTTGGTTGTTGTTGTTGTTTAGTCGTTTAATCGTGTCCGACTCTTCGTGACCCCATGGACCAGAGCACGCCACGCACTCCTGTCTTCCACTGCCTCCTGCAGTTTGGTCAAACTCATGTTGGTAGCTTCGAGAACACTGTCCAACCATCTCGTCCTCTGTCGTCCCCTTCTCCTTGTGCCCTCCATCTTTCCCAGCATCAGGGTCTTTTCCAGGGAGTCTTCTCTTCTCATGAGGTAAGTATTGGAGCCTCAGCTTCAGGATCTGTCCTTCCAGTGAGCACTCAGGGCTGATTTCCTTAATAATTGTTAGGTCTGACCTTCTTGCAGTCCATGGGACTCTCCAGAGTCTCCTCCAGCACCAGAATTCAAAAGCATCAATTCTTCGGCGATCAGCCTTCTTGATGGTCCAGCTCTCACTTCTATACATCACTACTGGGAAAACCATAGCTTTAACTATACGGACCTTTGTAGTCCAATAAAGGGGCCTATATTGCATTTCGTTCCCACAGTGGCCAGTCAGATGCTTCAGAGAATCCCACAAGGCATGCAAAGGCAGTGGTCTTCTCCCAGTTATGATCCCCCCCCACACACACAGAGGCCCCATCTGCAGAATATGTTTAAAGCAGAATCATACCACTTTAAACCGGTGCTATTATTTCTGGGGAAAGAGGTGCTGGAGCTCACCACGAACTTCTCCCTTGATTTCATAGAATGGCAATGGCGCCCACCCAAAAAGCGCATCCTTTGGGCCTGGGGAGAGTTCTGGGGGCCAGAGAGAGAGACAGAGAGAGAGAGATCTTGAGGGCCGCATGTGGCCCTCACAAGCAGGAAGAACGCAGTTGCCCTCGGGTCCTGCTTGCGGGCTTCCCTGTTCTCACAGCAGCCAACCAGATGCCCTAGTGGGAATCCCATAAGTAGGATTCGAACACAGGACCAACTCTCCCCTCCGGTGGTTTCCAGCAACTGGCATTCAGAAGTATTGCTGCTTCCTGGCTAGTAGCCACTGAGAGCCTTTGCCCTCCGTGAATTTGTCCAATCCTCTTTTAAAGCCCCTGGGACGCAGGTGGCACTGTGGTCTAAGCCACTGAGCCTAGGGCTTGCCGATCAGAAGGTCGGCGGTTCGAATCCCCGCAACGGGGTGAGCTCCCGTTGCTCGGTCCCAGCTCCTGCCCACCTAGCAGTTCGAAAGCACGTCAAAGTGCAAGTAGATAAATAGGAACCGCTCCGGCGGGAAGGTAAACGGCGTTTCCGTGCGCGGCTCTGGTTCGCCAGAAGCAGCTTAGTCATGCTGGCCACATGACCCGGAAGCTGTACGCCGGCTCCCTCGGCCAGTAACACGAGATGAGCTCCGCAACCCCAGAGTCGGACACGACTGGATCTAATGGTCGGGGTCCCTTTACCTTTAAAAGCCACCCGCCTTGGTGGTCATCCCTGCCTCTTGTGGCAGGGAGCTCCGCAGTTTAACTACGCGCTGCATGAAGGAGGACTTTCTTTTATCTGCCCTAAAATTTCCAGCATTCATTGGATGCCTAAGTATTATGAGAGAGGGAGGGAAAACCTTTCTCTGCCCCCTTTATCCAGGCTGTTCCTAAATTTATTCTATCGTGTTACCACTTACTCGCCTTTCCTCTAAATTAGAAAGCCTCAAAATGCTGCAATCTTTCCTCATAAGGGAATTGCTCCATCCCTTTGATCATTTCTTGCCCGTTTCCGAAACTTCCAACTCTGCAATATCCTTTTTTTGAGGTGAGGCAACCAGAACTCTACAAAGCGCTTCAAATGTGGTCGCACCATAGATTTGCACAACAGCATCATGATATTATCAGCTTCATCTCCCTTTCCTTTCCTAATGTTCCCTAGCATGGAATCTGCCTTTCTCATAGCTGCCGCACATCTGCATACTATGACCCCAAGGTTTCGTTCCTAGTCATTCGCAGCCAGTTCAAACCCCATGAGCATGTATGTTGTTGTTGTTGTTGTTGTTGTTTATTCGTTTAGTCATGTCCGACTCTTCGTGACCCCATGGACCAGAGCACACCAGGCACTCCTGTCTTCCACTGCCTCCCGCAGTTTGGTCAGACTCATGTTGGTGGCTTCGAGAACACTGTCCAACCATCTCTTCCTCTGTCGTCCCCTTCTCCTTGTGCCCTCCATCTTTCCCAGCATCAGGGTCTTTTCCAGGGAGTCTTCTCTTCTCATGAGGTGGCCAAAGTCTTGGAGCCTCAGCTTCAGGATCTGTCCTTCCAGTGAGCACTCGGGGCTGATTTCCTTCAGAATGGATAGGTTTGATCTTCTTGCAGTAATAGAATCATAGAATCATAGAGTTGGAAGAGACCCCAAGGGCCATCCAGTCCAACCCCCTGCCAAGCAGGATACACCATCAAAGCATTCCTGACAGGTGGCTGTCAAGCCTCTGCTTAAAGACCTCCAAAGAAGGAGACTCCACCACACTCCTTGGCAGCAAATTCCACTGTCGAACAGCTCTTACTGTCAGGAAGTTCTTTCTAATGTTTGGGTGGAATCTTCTTTCTTGTAGTTTGAATCCATTGCTCCGTGTCCGCTTCTCTGGAGCAGCAGAAAACCACCTTTCTCCCTCCTCTATATGACATCCTTTTATATAGTCCATGGGACTCTCAAAAGTCTCCTCCAGCACCATAATTCAAAAGCATCAGTTCTTCGGCAATCAGCCTTCTTTATGGTCCAGCTCTCACTTCCATACATCACTACTGGGAAAACCATTGCTTTAACTAGATGGACCTTTGTCAGCAAGGTGATGTCTCTGCTTTTTAAGATGCTGTCTAGGTTTGTCATTGCTTTTCTCCCAAGAAGCAGGCGTCTTTTAATTTCGAGCATATATGTGAAATTATTGTTTCTTTGCCCTGGCGTAGCACCACATTACACTTGATTACATTCAACCTTCAAACTCTCCAGACACATAGAACCTAGGAGAGCTCAGTCGCTAGAGCTATCTTAATGTCATGGCCGTGGGTCTGAGCCCCACATTGGGCAAAAGGTTCCTGCGTGGCAGGGGGCTAGGCTAGATGACCCTCGCAGTCCCTTCCAGCTCCACAATTCTATGATTCTGGGGTTGCAGAATAATAATAATAATTAATAAATTTTATTTATACCCCGCCCTTCCCAGCCGAACCGGGCTCAGGGCGGCTAACACCAATAAAAATTACAATAAAATATAAAAGAAAGAAAAAACGTTAATTAAAATACAGATTAAAATACAATTTAAAATTTAAAATGCCGCTTCATTTATCGCCCTTAATCAAAACCATAAGGGGAGGAAAAAACATCAGACTGAGTCCAACCCGAAGTTCCAGGCGGAACAGCTCTGTCTTGCAGGCCCTGCGGAAAGATGTCAAATCCCGCAGGGCCCTGTTCTCTTGTGACAGAGCGTTCCACCAAGTCGGGGCCAGTACTGAAAAGGCCTCGCCCTAGTTGAGACCAGTCTAACAACCTTGTGGCTCGGGACCTCCAAAATGTTGTTATTTGTGGACCTTAAGGTCCTCTGCGGGGCATTACCAGGAGAGGCGGTCCCGTAGGTACGAGGGTCCTAGGCGCCATAGGGCTTTAAAGGTCAAAACCAGCACCTTAAACCTGATCCTGTGCTCCACCGGGAGCCAGTGCAGCTGGTAGAGCACTGGATGAATGTGGTCCCGCGGCAAAGACCCCGGTAAGGAGCCTCGCCGCGGCATTCTGCACCCGCTGGAGTTTCTGGGTCAGCTTCAAGGGCAGCCCCGCGTAGAGCGAGTTACAATAATCAAGCCTGGAGGTGACTGTCGCATGGATCACTGTGGCTATGTTTTGTTCCAAATGAATCTCCTGCTGATTTCTGCAGATCAAGCCCCTGTTAAATGCACAGCATGAGGTTAGAGTGTGTTAGTTTTCTGCCCAGCATGTAACGAAAGACTCAGGTTGCCAGACATCCAGCCTTGACCTGAAATCTCCAGGTTTGCCAGACTCCCTTCCAGCTGCCAGAGGGAGGGCTGTGGGAATGTTCAGGGAGGCAGGAGAGGATATATTGTTTAATAATATCCTTCCTAACTTGCGTTAGCAGGTTCCTTTACTTAGCAGCGTGCATTCCTCTTTTCACAGCACAGCAGATAGCTTGTTGCAAGCTTCTGTAATAATAATAATAACAAATTTTTATTTATACCCCACCCTCCCTGGCCAGGGCTGGGCTCAGGGTGGCTAATACCAAATAATAATAATAATAATAATTAATAATAATAATAATAATAATAACAAATTTTTATTTATACCCCACCCTCCCTGGCCAGGGCTGGGCTCAGGGTGGCTAATACCAAATAATAATAATAATAATAATGATAATGATAATAATAATAATAAATTTTTATTTATACCCCGCCCTCCCTGGCCAGGGCTGGGCTCAGGGTGGCTAATACCTAATAATAATAATAATAATAATAATAATAATAATAATACATTTTTACTTATACCCCGCCCTCCCTGGCCAGGGCTGGACTCAGGGTGGCTAATACCAAATAATAATAATAATAATAATAATAATAATAATAATAATAATTTATTTATTATTTATACCCCACCCATCTGGCTGGGTTTCCCCAGCCAGAATTACTATGGCTGGGTTTTCCCAGCCATGAATTACAATAAAACGTAATAGAAAACAACAACAACAACAACCAAATAATTAATTAAAATACAGCTTAAAATGCAGCCTCATATTAGTAGTAGCCCATAAATCAAGACCATAAAGGGAGGAAACATCAGCTATTCACCCGAGCCAGCTATCCATGCTGGTCCTACATGGGCCAGCAAAAAAGCCAAGGGAAAATATATCCCAAATCCCATATAAGGGATCAGAGTGAGTCTAAGCCGAAGGCTGGGCGGAAAGATGTCAAATTCCGCAGGGCCCTGGTCTCTTGTGAGTAAAGTACTGAACTGTATGTTCCTGGTAAGTCCCCTTTTAATCCCTCTTAAAAGAATTAACACGCCACAATCTTGTGTAAAGTATATAAAAGAAGTTTACTCGCATCATCAGTTCACAGCTGGATCCCTGAAGGCAGACTTAGTTACAAATATGTACATTTGGAACTACTGGTTGATTTTCCCAGGATCCAGGGCAGCCTTCCAGCTGTTTTGGACTACAACTCCCATAAGCTCCAGCCAGCATGGCTGAAGTTAAGGGACGATGGGAGTTGTGGTCCAAAACGTCTGGAAGGCACCAGGTTTTCTTTGTGCCAAATCTTTTCTAATTGATTTTCAGATTGTTAACCTGGTCTGTGACCGTATAATAAATTTTGATTTGATTGATTTTCAGATTTTTACAAACAGACCCTAACACTGCTAATTACAACAGACTTAACACTGAGGGCACCAGATTATATGGGGCAGGAAAGCCAGGGCAAAGGGGGAGGAATCTAAGAAACCCCACACACTGTCTAAATGTCAGAGCCAGGGAGTCCCGTCCGCATGGCAACAGCAAATGTTGTTTTCAGACATGTGCAGCAAACACTGCCAGACATCTTAAATCCACAGACTGCCCTGCTGCTGTACTGTGAATTTATAGCGTCTCTTGGGCTAGTATTTGACCAGCTTTTAGATCTGCATTCCTGCAAATCCTGGGATGCTGGCGGCAGCCCCTGCTTCCTTGGGGACCCTGGTGGAATATCCACAGGCGCCCAGAGCAAAGATGCTGGAACACAGTGACCTTCTTGCGGAGTCTGGTGTGGGCAGACAAAAATGTGCCAGGGAAGCAGGAAGGTCATGCGTGTGTGATGCACTAAGCAAATCTGCCTTGCGCTGGCAAGTTTGCAAAGAGCAACAGGGTCACACAGATGACAGTGGCTGAAAATGCCTCTCCGCTCCCAAGCAGAAAGCCTTATACTTGTCTCCTGTGGGTTTTGTTTTTAACTTAGCTTGTAAGGAACTAAGGCCCCATCTTGCACTAGAAAGCACTACGATTGAATAACCAACCGCTCTCCCCTTCTTCGTGTGCCTCCTCCACAAGAGGTCCTCAGGGTGGCAACACGAGAACAGGGCCTTTTCTGCAGCGGCTCCCAATTTGTGTGATGCTTTCCCCGGGAAGGCTTGCCTGGTGCCTTCATTATACACCTCTAGGCGCTAGACCAGGCATGTCCAAAGACTGTTTATGTTTAACCTGGCCCCTGTGACCCCAACAACTTCAATCCTAAAAAAAGCTCAACAACTTTGGTCGGCCCTCACGGCCCTTCACTTCATCAAATGTGGCCCTCTTTGAAAAAAGTTTGGACACCACTGTGCTAGACAGAAGCATTCGTGTTCTCCTAGGCCTTTGGTTGATTGACATCTGATCAGGGTGGATTTGATTTAAATCACGATTTAAATCACTAGTCAGTAAGGCTCAGGGTGGATAAAAATCAACGATTAAAAAAAAATCAAAAAATCCAATTTAAATTTTTAAAAATCTGATTTAAATAAAAAAAATCTTATTTTTTTATTTTTTTAAAAAAAATCGTTGATTTTTATCCACCCTGAGCCTTACTGACTAGTGATTTAAATCGTGATTTAAATCAGTTTGATTTAAATCAAATCCACCCTGCATCCGATGCCCTTTTAAAACGTGTTTCGGTAGGAGGGATTATTGGTTTGTTTTTGTTCTTGTTTTTATTATGTATTTTTGTGGTTTTTACATTGCAATTTTATGTTGTGAACCGCCCTGAGATCTACGGATGAAGGGTGGTATGCAAATTTACAACAACAACAACTTCCCAGGGAACTCTCTGGGAATTGCAGCTCTTCAGAGAAAATATGGGTCTCCTAATGACTCTCAGCACCCTCAACAAACTACAGTTCCCAGGATCCTTTGGGGGGTGAAGCCCTGATTGTTTCACAGTGGTGTCATAGTGTATCGTGCAGATGGGGACAGGTTCTGTTTGTGGGCATCACTGGGGCATCTGGTTGGCCACTGTAAGAACGAGATGCTAGACCAGGTGGGGTTTCGGCCTCATCCAGCTGCCAGGCTGTTCTGGCGTCCTTCTGTTATGTTCTATGCATTACTTCTGCTTCTGCCTTCCTTTTATTCGCTGTGCTCGAAAGGTCCACCGTACAATATGCAACACACCACCAAGGGCAGATTTAGCATCTTGAAAGTGCTCAAGCACCAGCTCAGGCTTTGAACGGAATTACAATCACTTCTTGTTCCCTCTCCTTCCTTTCCCCCAAACCAGTGTGGTGTAGTGGTTAAGAGCGGTAGTCTCGTAATCTGGTGAACCGGGTTCGCGTCTCCGCTGCTCCACATGCAGCTGCTGGGTGACCTTGGGCTAGTCACACTTCTCTGAAGTCTCTCAGCCCCACTCACCTCACAGAGTGTTTGTTGGGGGGGGAGGAAGGGAAAGGAGAATGTCAGCCGCTTTGAGACTCCTTCGGGGAGTGATAAAGCGAGATATCAAATCCAAACTCTTTTTCTTCTTAACACTTTGCTTCCTGTTCAGCGTTTTGTTCCTTCGGTTCAGAGCTTTGAAGACACCATTCCTTGTCACCCTTCACCCCCAATGATATCTTTCCTGATTTTGTAAACATTAGCTTCCTAACTTTTAAAGCCACGACTGTTCTACTCTCTTTGTGAATTTACAATTTCAGGATGCAGCTCAGATAGTTTTCCTTCCTTCCTTCCTTCCTTCCTTCCTTCCTTCCTTCCTTCCTTCCTTCCTTCCTTCCTTCCTTCCTTCCCTCCCTCCTTCCTTCCTTTTTTTTTAAAAAAGAAAGGATTAGACAAATTCATGGCAGATTGAACAATCACTAGAGATGAGGGGGGAGATCCAAATCTGTTTGGAAGATTTGAAACCCACGCTTAACTGCCAAATAACTGCCAATGAAATAGAGACTCCAATAGACAATATGAAACTGGACAAGGCCCCAGGACCCGATGGACTTTCAGCAAAATACTACAAAACACTTAAGAGTTGGTTAATCCAACCGTTGATGGAAGTATGTAATGATATCTTAAGAGGAAGGAAGGCGCCCGAATCATGGCAAGAGGCTTATATAACTTTGATTCCTAAACCGGACACAGACAGATCGCAAATGAAAAATTATCGACCCATCTCCCTCCTAAATGTGGATTACAAAATTTTTGCCAACATTATGGCCAACAGGCTCAAAGGAATATTAATGAAGATTATCCACAAGGACCAAGCAGGGTTTTTACCCCAGAGACATTTGAATGGAAATATCCGGAATGTTGTGGATATATTAGAAAGATTAGAACAAAAAAAGGATCAAAAAGGGATTTTGATGTTTATTGATGCTGAGAAGGCCTTTGACAACGTTTCATGGAATTTTATGAAAGAGAACTTTGAAAAAATGGAGGTCGGAGGGGCGTTTATGAATGGACTGAAAGCTATATATTCGGAACAAAAGGCCAAAATAATAGTCAATAATATTATTTCAGATAGCCTCAAAATTGAAAAAGGAACAAGACAAGGGTGCCCTCTTTCACCACTGCTTTTTATAACGGTCCTGGAGGTCCTTTTGAACATGATCAGAGAAGATAGAAGCATACAGGGCGTGAGCGTGGGGACGAAACAATATAAAGTAAAAGCCTTTGCAGATGACATAGTATTAACTCTTCAAGAACCAGAGACCAGTGCAGTGAAGGCACTGGAAACAATTCAAGAATTTGGACAAGTAGCAGGATTCAAGTTAAATAAAACCAAGACGAAACTATTGGGTAAAAACTTGACACTGGAAGAAAAACATCATATTGAGGAAAAAACAGGACTTGGCTTTGTTAAGAAGGTGAAATACCTAGGGGTGAATCTAACATCAAAAAACCAGAATCTGTATAAAGACAACTATGAAAAAAGTATGGAAGGAAGTTAAGAAGGATCTTGAAATTTGGAACAATTTAAAGCTGTCTTTACTAGGACGTATAGCTGTGATTAAAATGAATGTGCTGCCAAAACTGCTATTTTTGTTTCAAGCACTTCCGATTGTAGACAAGGGGGAACCATTCAAAAGCTGGCAGAAGGATATATCAAAATTTATCTGGCAGGGGAAAAAACCCAGAATTAAATATAAGATTTTAACAGATGACAAGAAGAGGGGAGGATTCTCACTGCCAGACTTAAACATATATTTTGAAGCAGCGGCATTCTGCTGGCTGAAAGAATGGTTCCTGTTGGAAGATGCAGATGTATTGGACTTGGAAGGAAGTGACAATCGGTTTGGATGGCATGCATATTTGTGGTATGATAAAGTAAAGAGTCACCAAGGATTCAAGACACATATAATTAGGAAAGCTTTGTACAGAGTCTGGTACAAATATAAAGACTTGCTGGAGAAGAAAACACCCAATTGGATTTCACCTTTAGAGGCCAAGGCTCACAAAAGAATAAATATGGAAGGCAATTTTCCTAAATACAGAGACATAATAATTCAAGAAGGAGACAGTGTCAAGTTGAAACCCTTTGAACAACTGAAAGGAGAATTAGAGAACTGGCTGCAATATCATCAAATTAACGAGCTCTTCAAGCTAGATAAGAAACTTGGTTTTCAGACAGAAAAATCAAGATTGGAGACAGAACTGTTAGAACCTAAAACAAAAAACTTGTCTAGAATGTATAATTTGCTGTTGGAGTGGCATACACAAGACGAACTAGTGAAATCTGCTATGATAGACTGGGCGCAAGATGTAGGTCATAACATAATGATGGCTGACTGGGAGAGACTGTGGAGGAGAGGAATTAATTTTACGGCTTGTAACTTGCTAAAAGAAAACATTATGAAAATGATATATAGGTGGTATTTAACCCCAGTCAAGCTAGCTAAAATCTATCATTTGCATGATAATAAGTGTTGGAAGTGTGAGAAATCAGATGGAACGTTTTACCATATGTGGTGGTCATGCCCGAGAGTTAAGGCCTTCTGGGATTTGATATATAATGAACTGAAGAAAATGTTCAAAAACACATTTGTTAAGAAACCAGAGGCCTTTCTCTTGGGAATGATACACCAGGAGTTACCTAAAGAGGACCACACTTTATTTATGTATGCCACGGCAGCAGCAAGGATCCTGATTGCAAGATACTGGAAGACAAAAGAACTACCAACGGTGGAAGAATGGCAGTTGAAAATGATGGACTATATGGAACTCGCAGAACTGACCGCAAGAATCCGGGACCTGAGGGAAGAGGCGGTGGAAAAAGACTGGAAGAAATTCAGGGAATATATGAAGAAGCATCTTAAAATTTAGATTATAATTTTGTTTGTGTATTGCTGAGTAGATAAATAGTTTATAGATTGGATAAGGATTAGATAAGATTGAAAATATATATGTATAAGTAGAAAGATGATAGAAGATAATGATAAGAGTAAGAGAATAAGGGAAGATTAGGAAATATGATTTATGAAAATAGATTGATAATTAGGAGAAATAATTTAATGTGTATAAGAAATAAGAAATAGATTTGAAAATGAATAGAAATTGCTAAAATGTTTTTACAATGTAGCGTTAAGGGGGGGAAGAGGGGGAAGTCTATTAGACAATGTTAGAGAATACAATAATTAGGAAGTAATATTTTAATTGTTATTTTTCTTTTCTATGTAGGGGTGGGTGGGGGGGAGATGATTTGTGGGGTTGATGTGTGTTTGTTTTAATTTTTGTTTATTGTTTGTTAAAAAATTCCTAATAAAAATTATTTTTAAAAAAAAGAGAGAGAGAGATCCAAATCTGTTTGTGCTGAACGGCGAACATGCCAAATTTGGAACAATATGTGAACCGAGACACAGCTCTCTTTTGAAATTCGCACTGCTCTGAATTTTGCGACGCAGCTCTCCAGCCCAGTGTGGAGTACAAAATCACATCTACCATCCCAGGTTGAACTGCAACATCATAGGGGCTAAGAATTCAGATCTCCAGGCATCAGCATGCAGCGGCCACTTATGCACTCCCAACAGAAACAGGGGAGACTTCAATTCAGGTCACACTTAGAGATGGTCCTAACTAACTCACACTTTCTGGAACAATAAACAAACCAAAACACCGCCATATCCGGAAATGTACACTTCTCTGAATTTTGCGATACAATTCTCCAGCCAAGTGGTGTATACCGGAATACATGCACTAGGGTAAAGTGTCCATATTACTGCATAGTTGGTGAAAATAACATACAAAAATGTGTTCTATCACGGAAATCTGCTTTGCAAAAATGTGTGTATCGGGGAAGTCGCATATGAATTTTGTATAGTAGGTGAAACGCTGACAAATGCGGACAAATTTTCATGGGGACTTTTTAATAAACCAAACCACACCACAAACTGATGTAGCAATGCGGAGAAGCGAATCATAGAATTGTAGAGTTGGAAGGGACCCCAAGGGTCATCTAGTCCAACCCCCTGCATTGCAGGAATCTCAGCTAAAGCATCCATGACAGGTGGCCATCTAACCTCTGCTTAGAAACCTCTAAGGAAGGAGAGTCCACAACCTCCTGAGGGAGTCTGTTCCACCGTTGAACAGCTTTTATTGCCAAAAGGTTTTTCCTGATGTTTAGTCGAAATCTTCAATAAGATCATCTCCTTTAGGATCAGGGGTAGGCAACCTAAGGCCCGTGGACCAGATCCGGCCTGTGGACAGTCCAGGAATCAGCGAGTTTTAACATGAGTAGAATGTGTCCTTTCATTTAAAATGCATCTCTGGGTTATTTGTGGGGCCTGCCTGGTGTTTTTACATGAGTAGAATGAGCCAGTGTGGTGTAGTGGTTAAGAGCGGTGGACTCGTAATCTGGTGAACCGGGTTCGATTCCCCGCTCCTCCACATGCAGCTGCTGAGTGACCTTGGGCTAGTCACACTTCTCTGAATTTTCTCAGCCCCACTCACCTCATAGAGTGTTTGATGTGGGGGAGGAAGGGAAAGGAGAATGTGAGCCGCTTTGAGACTCCTTTGGGTAGTGATAAAGCGGGATATCAAATCCAAACTCCTTCTTCTTCCTTTTATTTAAAATGCATCTCTGGGTTATTTGTGGGGGCATAGGAATTCGTTCATTTCCCCCCCCCCAAAAAAAAGTCCAGCCCACCACATGGTCTGAGGGACTGTGGACCGGCACACGGCTGAAAAAGGTTGCTGACCCCTGTTTAAGATGAATCTAGGGTCAGAAAAAACTAGAAACTGAGAAGAAACCGAGACAGGCATGTTGGCCCACCAATGATCACCACCAGTGACAGCAATGATTTGTGCATTAGCATCTCATTTGTGGAACACTCTCGACCGGACCTTCCTCTATCTTCCTTTCAGCATCAGGGAAAGACTCTCTGACTTTCCTGGGTTTTTTGGGACAGCACTAACAATCGACCCTTTGACAGCTCTCGGGGTTCATTTTTGTTTTCTGTTGTGGGCAGATACTTTGCGTTTCTAAGTGATTCATTTATTTATTTTGGGACTAGCGCATTTTTGTATGTCTATAGGTGCGTGGACTTCCCACCGCATGGCGTATCTCTGTATTTTACTGTCCTGCAAATCACTTTGGGGTGTGTGATGCGATATATCAATATAATAAACTAAGGGGAACACCCATGTACACAGATTGTCGGCCTCTGAGTGCCAGATGTGGAGAGCAAACAGCAGAGGCCCTGCTTGCGAAGTTGCTCCTTTGGGGAGTTGGGAGTCAGCACTTTCAGAGTGTGGCTTTGAGGCTTTGCGCATGGCTCTGGGCCATGTTGCTTAGTGGAAGAGGGGGGAAGGAGTGTTATGGCTGCCGTGTGGGGTGAGAGACCCCAATAATAGTGGGCGCAAGGCCCCTCTGAGCAGGGCCAGATTTAGGTTTGATGAGGCCCTAAGGGACACGGGTGGCGCTGTGGGTTAAACCACAGAGCCTACGGCTTGCCGATCAGAAGGTCGGCGGTTTGAATCCCCGCGATGGGGTGAGCTCCCGTTGCTCGGTTCCAGTTTCTGCAAACCTAGCAGTTCGAAAGCACATCAAAGTGCAAGTAGATAAATAGGTACCGCTCTGGCAGGAAGGTAAACAGCGTTTCCATGCGCTGCTCTGGTTCGCCAGAAGCGGCTTTGTCATGACCCGAAAACTGTATGCCGGCTCCCTTGGCCAATAAAGTGAGATGAGCGCCGCAACCCCAGAGTCGTCTGCGACTGGACCTAATGGTCAGGGGGTCCCTTTACCTTTAATGGGGCCCTTTATATGTCCAGCTGCCCTTCGTCAGCAACAAATTGTCACTGTTTTTTGTGTTGAATATATGCTCTATGGTAATGTATGGACCTACCGGTAATAGGTATCTAAAGCCATTTGCACGTAACAAAATATGTATTTTATCAAAGTACAGTAATTGTTGAACTGAAAGACAATTAAGAAGAAATATATTAATAGTAAAAAAAAAATGGGGAGGGGCAAGAGAGTGGGGCCCTAAACTATAGCTTGTTTAGTTTATACGTAAATCCAGCACTGTCTCTGAAGAGAGCTGGGAAAAGACTGTCTGCCCTCCTCCAGGTGGGGTATGGGGTGGGGTGCCTGGATGTTTGACGATTGAGTCTCCTATCCAAATTTTTGGATACATCCTCTGCAACATGGTGAAGTTTGTATGCCACTATTTAATTTCTGTGTTTTGCATTATTCCATTTATTCTTAAACTGTCAGATTAGGCGAGTTTCTTTTGCTATAGTGGGGCTTGATGGCTTTGCATTTCCTTATTAACATTATGGTTATTCCTAATGGTTTCTGATACATTTTTCTGGATTGCTGTTGCTCATTTGACCTGCCATGAGACACAATTGCGGACACAGTTTTGTGGGAGAAACAAAAAGGAAGAAGAAGAAGAAGAAGAAGAGTTTGGATTTGATATCCCGCTTTATCACTACCCGAAGGAGTCTCAAAGCGGCTAACATTCTCCTTTCCCTTCCTCCTCCACAACAAACACTCTGTGAGGTGAAAACAAAATAAAAAATAAAAAAATTCGTTCCAGTAGCACCTTAGAGACCAACTAAGTTTGTTCTTGGTATGAGCTTTCGTGTGCATGCACACTTCTTCAGATACACTGAAACAGAAGTCACCAGACCCTTATATATAGTGAGAGGGTGGGAGGGGTATTACTCAGAAGGGTGGTGGGAATGGGTGATAGGCTGATAGCTGTGGTGAACCTGTTGACGATGGTTAACGACTGCAATTAGTCTTACAGGAAAAAGCAAGGGGTGAGAAGGTTAAAAATAGCTTTGTCATGTATAATGAGATAAGAATCCAATGTCTCTATTCAGACCTGGTCTCTCCAAGGTTTTGAGCTTGGTAATGAGTTGCAATTCAGCAACTTCTCTTTCCAGTCTATTTCTGAAATTCCTTTGCAATAAGACAGCTACTTTGAGATCTTGTATAGAGTGTCCTGGGAGATTGAAGTGTTCTACTGGTTTCTCTGTCTTGTGATTCCTGATGTCAGATTTGTGTCCATTTATCCTTTGGCGTAGGGTTTGTGAGGTGAGTGGGGCTGAGAGACTTCAAAGAAGCGTGACTAGCCCAAGGTCACCCAGCAGCTGCATGTGGAGGAGTAGGGAATCAAACCCGGTTCACCAGATTACGAGTCCACCGCTCTTAACCACCACACCACACTGGCTCTCAGTAGTATTCAATAGAGAGGAGTATCACGATGACACGGCAAATCAGTTTCTTATCTTTGTTCTTCTAAGTTTTCATCTGCTGTACACTTAACCTCATGTCCTTTGCTCTTTCCACTCTCTTCTTCTTGTTAGGTTTTGCATTTATGGCTCCGGTCCTTTTTCTCCTTCGCTTTTCCATTCTCTTATCTTCTTATCACCGTATCTAAACTAATAACTCTCTTGGTTCTCTTAAGCGCCTGTTCTTGGGTGCCCCAAATGCACCGCCCGCAAGAGTGGTGGGGATGAGGACAGGGAATCCCAAAGTTTGCAGAAGTTGACAAAATCTTTAGGGGAAAAGCAAACCAGGGCTGCTATCTACCAGCTCCATCTGGTACGCAGGCTGAGACCCTCCCTGCCCGCAGACTGTCTCGCCAGAGTGGGGCATGCTCTAGTTATCTCCCGCTTGGACTACTGCAATGCGCTCTACGTGGGGCTACCTTTGAAGGTGACCCAGAAACTGCAATTAATCCAGAATGCGGCAGCTAGACTGGTGACTGGGAGTGGCCGCCGGGACCACATAACACCGGTCCTGAGAGATCTACATTGGCTCCCAGTACGTTTCTGAGCACAATTCAAAGTGTTGGTGCTGACCTTTAAAGCCCTAAACAGCCTCGGTCCTGTATACCTGAAGGAGCGTCTCCACCCTCATCGTTCAGCCCGGACACTGAGGTCTAGCGCCGAGGGCCTTCTGGCGGTTCCCTCACTGCGAGAAGCAAAGCTACAGGGAACCAGGCAGAGGGCCTTCTCGGTAGTGGCGCCCGCCCTGTGGAACGCCCTCCCATCAGAGGTCAAAGGGATCAACAACTACATAACATTTAGAAAATACCTGAAGGCAGCCCTGTTTAGGGAAGTTTTTAATCTGTAACATGTTAATGTATTTTAAAATTTGCTGGAAGCTGCCCAGAGTGGCTGAGGAGACCCGGCCAGATGGGCGGGGTACAAATAATACATTATTATTATTATAAACCGAAAAGAGGGCGAAGGACACCCAAAGCAGCCCATGCTCATTGCTCACGGAATACTGAATTTCTCTTTTTGGAGGGAGGAGTGGAAAATGGGGAGAGGGGAACATGATGGAATATCTTTTGGAACAAGGCACATCTGGCTGGCTGAAACAGTGAACAGGGTCTTTAAAGTCCCGACCAGAGACGAATGGTTGATGAAGATGATGGACTACGCCGAAATGGCAAAAATGACCGGGAAAATCAGAAACCAAAAATATAGAAACTTTAATAAGGAATGGGGAAAATTTACGATTTACTTAAGAGGACACTGTAAACAACTTAAAACTTTGGCAGGTTTTGAGTAACGCTTGTGATGTATTAAAAATTAAGGAGGAAATGGATTATTTTGAGAAAATATATGATGCAGTGGGACCCAGGTGGCGTTGTGGGTTAACCCACAGAGCCTAGGGCTTGCTGATCAGAAGGTCGGCGGTTCGAATCCCTGCGACAGGGTGAGCTCCCGTTGCTTGGTCCCAGCTCCTGCCCACCTAGCAGTTCGAAAGCACATCAAAGTGCAAGTAGATAAATAGGTACCACTCTGGCGGGAAGGTAAACGGCATTTCCATGTGCTGCTCTGGTTCGCCAGAAGCGGCTTTGTCATGCTGGTCACATGACCCGGAAGCTGTACGCTGGCTCCCTTGGCCAATAAAGCGAAATGAGTGCCGCAACACCAGAGTCGGACACAACTGGACCTAATGGTCAGGGGTCCCTTTACCTATGATGCAGTAGAAAAAAAGTTTGAAATGGAAACCGTGGAGGGAAGTTCAAGGATTCAGGGAATCCTGAATGTTGATGATTATGATTAATGTCTGAATTTAAAAGTATAGAGTAAAAAAGGTAAAGGTAAAGGGACCCCTGACCGTTAGGTCCAGTTGCGGACGACTCTGAGGTTGCAGCGCTCATCTTGCTTTACTGGCCAAGGGAGCCGGAGTACATCTTCCGGGTCATGTGGCCAGCATGACTAAGCCGCTTCTGGCGAACCAGAGCAGCGCACGGAAACGCCGTTTACTGTACCGTAAAACTGAATAAAAAAGATTTATTGGGGGGGGTGGAGAGAGAAGAAGAAACAGTGAACAGAAGCATGTCATACTGCAACATTTTGCTCCAGTTTTATACATGGGATGTTCAGCATGTTCCCTTTCTATTTTGTAGCGGGATAACTCTACATTTAATGCACATTTATGTCATTTTCAGAGCCATGGCTTCCTGCAATGAACCTCGGCAACTATAGTTCACCCATCACAGAACTAATTCCTAGCACCCTTAACTGACTACAGTCCCCAGGATTCTTTGGGTGAAGTCACATGCTTTAAACTCATGGTGTGGGTGTGACCTCAATCCCATAATGGCCAGTTCAGGTTGTGTAATTAGAGTTGATTGGGAGGTCATGTGCCACAAACCCACTTCCCCGCCCGAAAAGCTGGCTTTTAGCAATAAGGAAGGTGGCAGAAAACACACCGGGAAGTGTGAGCTAATATTTGCTTTGACACAGGAGCATCTAACCTAAATCGGAACGCTCATTGAACAGCCAAATAGTCTAATCTCCCCGCAAATAAGTTAGGATACTCACTAAATAGCCAACCTTTTCTAACCTCCCTGCAAACAAAAAACAAAAAACAGAACGAATTCTCGTCTGATCTCCCTGAAAACAAAGTGGAACAAATTCTCATTAAAGAGCCAACTTTGTCTCATCTCCCTGCAAAGGAATCAGGATGAATTCCTCAAGAAACAGGTAACCTGGAAGTGCCCCCTCCGAAACAAACAAACAAACAAACAAACAAACAAACAAACAAAATCCTTAAGTGCATCTTTTTCATTTGGTCTTCCTCCTTTCAACGACGTGTCTAAATTGGCCACTTATCTTTGAAAAGTTCCTTCCCATCATTAAACGCAAAACCCTTTGTCTTTCTCGATGTTCCTCCCACACACCTGAGAGGCCTATAAAATCACCCCACGCTCCAACAGCATGGTGACTTTGACCTATTAAAGCAATGAGTCACTCAACTGGAGACACAGGAGGGCAGAGAGAGAGAGAGAGAAACAGACAGACAGACAGACAGACTAGGACATGGGTAGGCAAACTAAGGCTCAGGGGCTGGATCCGGCCCAATTGCCTTCTCAATCCGGCCCGCGGACGGTCCGGGAATCAGCGTGTTTTTACATGAGTGGAATGTGTGCTTTTATTTAAAATGCATCTCTGGGTTATTTGTGGGGGATAGGAATTCATTCATTTTCTCCCCTCCAAAAATCTAGTCCGACCCCCACGATGCTAATGCACAAATCATTGCTGTCACTGGTGGTGATCATTGGTGGGCCAACATGCCTGTCTCGGTTTCTTCTCAGTTTCTAGTTTTTTCTGACCCTAGATTCATCTTAAACAGGGGTCAGCAACCTTTTTCAGCCGTGGGCCCTCAGTCCCACAGTCCCTCAGACCATGTGGTGGGCCGGAGTATATTTTTTTTGGGGGGGGGGGAATGAACAAATTCCTATGCCCCACAAATAACCCAGAGATGCATTTTAAATAAAAGGAAGAAGAAGAAGGAGTTTGGATTTGATATCCCGCTTTATCACTCCCCGAAGGAGTCTCAAAGCGGCTAACATTCTCCTTTCCCTTCCTGCCCCACAACAAACACTCTGTGAGGTGAGTGGGGCTGAGAGACTTCAGAGAAGTGTTACTAGCCCAAGGTCACCCAGCAGCTGCATGTAGAGGAGCGGAGACGCGAACCCGGTTCCCCGGATTACAAGTCCACCGCTCTTAACCACTACACCACACTGGCTCTCTCAAAGCAGCCAGTACGCATGGATGTCTTTGAGCAACAGGAAAAAAGAGGTGCTTTTCCGTTTACTAATATGCTTTCTTTTAATAAAGGCTTTCAGAAACATTTGTGGATTTTGTAAGTGATACGGGCTGCTTAGAACAGCTGACCACATAAAGAAGTGGTTTCGGCTTGTGGGGAAATGTCGGAAAGGAAGCTTTCTATTTCTTTCATTTCCCTAATAAGATTGTTAATATGGGCTGAGAAGCAGAATATCTGGGTGAAGTGGTCGGCCGCTGTGGGTACAGGATGCTGGAAGCGATGGGCCACTGGCCTGATCCAGTTGCAGCACTCTCCTTATGTGCTTAAGGTCTCAGTTCATTCCTTGGCATCTCCAGGTGGGGCTGGAAGAGACCCTCTGCCGGAAACCCTGGAGAACTGCTGCCAGTCAGTGCAGACAATATTGAGTTAGATGGACCAATTCACTCAATATAAGGCAGCTTTCTATGATCCTATGTTTTTCATGCAAAAGGTCCCAGGTTCAGTCTCCAACATATCCATTCAGGGATGGGACAGGTTCCTATCCTAAACCCTGGACAGCCGCTGCTCAGACAGCACACCCTCCCAGTGTCCCTATTTTCCAGGGACAGTCCTGGATTTACAGAAGGCGTCCCAGTTTCTGATTTGATCCCAGAATGTCCTGCTTTTCCTTAAAGGTAAAGGGACCCCTGACCATTAGGTCCAGTCATGGACAACTCTGGGGTTGTGGTGCTCATCTCGCTTTATTGGCCGAGGGAGCTGGCGTACAGCTTCCGGGTCATGTGGCCAGCATGACTAAGCCGCTTCTGGCGAACCAGAGCAGCGCACGGAAACGCCGTTTACCTTCCCGCTGGAGCGGTACCTATTTATCTACTTGCACTTTGACGTGCTTTCGAACTGCTAGGTTGGCAGGAGCTGGGACCGAGCAACGGGAGCTCACCCCATTGTGGGGATTCGAACCACCAAACTTCCGATCGGCAAGCCCTAGGCTCTGTGGTTTAACCCACAGCGCCACCCGCGTCCCTGCTTTTCCTTAGGATGTCCCTATTTTCATTGAAGAAATGTTGGAGGGTATGAGACAATGGGGAGCTGACTGGGCCAGGAGTCTGGCTCAGGACAAGTCAGCTTGCTATGAGAGAGAAGCTGGCAGAAAAGTCTGGGGAAAGGACACTTTTGTCGTAAGATCTGAACATGTGTGGTAAGCAGAGTCTCTCCAGCAGCTGCTGAGGACACCTGGATTTGGGCCAACAGAACAGAGTCAGGACCAGGCCACTTATTAACAGCCTGGGACAGACAAAGTTCATTTCTACACAAACCAAATCTTGTTTATGAACTGAAGTTTGCCAAGGCAACTAGAGGCCCTACAATCATCAGGCAAGGCTTGGTGGTGGGCTGCCTGGTTGGCACTGAGCAATGACAGGGTCTTTTTGCTGGTGGCTCCTTGTTTCCTGAATGCCCTCCCTTGTGAGGTGTGGCTGCTTCCTTCCTTGCTGTCTCACAGAAGGAATTTTAAAACATTCCTGTTTACCCAGACATTTGATGGCTGAGATATACTGTTCCTGGCAACCCTGAAACCACTGGGTTGAATGTTTTTAAACTGTGTTTGGAATGTTTTTAGGTTCTTTTGAGAATGCTTGTTTAAATGATTGGCATTGGGAAGAAATAAACTGAAATCATCATTATCCTCAGCTCTGAGAGAAAATCCTCAGTGTCCCTATAGGAACAGGGTATGGATCTGAAGCTACATAAAGCTACCGCTTTGCAGGTGTAAGTCTGGTAAGTAGGAGGTGGCAACCCTACCTGGAGAGCTGCTGCCAGTCAGTGCAGACAATATGGAGCTAGATACACCAGTTTAAGGCAGCTTCCCTATGCAGCCTGCCAGGAAGGGCAAGTTCCCACCACTAACAGCTATATAATATATTCTCAACTCAACTCAGTTTATTACAGCAAAAGCCAGCAATATAATACAGTAAAGTGTAATTCCAAACCAGCGATCAGAATATCGCTACAAGGCGTCAAAATCCCAAGGATTAGAAAGAAAAACAAACAAAAAAAACCAATGGCGCAAAAGAAATTCACAGTGTATTTTCCAGTAGAAGCGATTTACGTTTTTTGATGGCTAAGTTGCAAAACTTGGCCACAGCATAGGATACTGAGCTCAAAGAGTCTTCCAAAAGTAATTTGCATAGGATTTCGAGAATAAATTCCAGATAATATTGCAAGGGTTTAAATTTTGATAAAAGGGGTAATATAAGACGAGACCGTTCTTCACTATAAAATTCACAGAATAGAAGAATGTGAGTAACAGATTC
The DNA here is from genome assembly GCA_034642065.1 of Darevskia nairensis. Lineage (NCBI taxonomy): Eukaryota > Metazoa > Chordata > Lepidosauria > Squamata > Lacertidae > Darevskia > Darevskia nairensis. The sequence continues at coordinate 623,456 of JAWWNI010000746.1, read as the reverse complement.
CACCTTATTGGTCATGCATGGGCATAGGCGCTCATGGATTGGTACCCGCAGGAATTTGCCATGTAGTACAGCTGTAGGCAGTGCCTCAAATCGGGCTCTGGAAAAAGCCCATCTGTAAGATTCATAAGTAATATTAGATAAATAAGGAGCAGCTGAAAAGTTGGGCCAAGATTTTAGACACCTGTAATTCTCAGGAAGTAAGGCATCTTCTTTTTGCAGTTCGATATCGAGAAGCCTCTGAGTAATAGATGTTTTTGCCTTATTCAAGGGTCCAAGAGGTCTTCGGGGTTTAGGCCAATTTGTTTGATCTTGTTAACAATTTGCGTAAGCCAAGGTGGATAAGGGACTGCAGCCAGAAAGTGAGATAACATTCCCTTTGGGTTATAGTGAATTTTCAACCATAGGAATATTGCCTGTTCGCAGACTTTTAATTCAACTCTGGGAAATCCTGCCTCTTGTCTTAATATTACGTTGGGAGTACTCTTAGGGGTATCAAATAAGGATCTAAGAAATTTTGACTGGACTGTTTCGAGAATCTTAAGGTTGGCAGAGAGACCAATTTGTGAGCCATATAATATACTCTGATTTTCACCCTTTGTCCTCCCTGAGGTTTTAACAAGATCATAAAAAAACTCCTTGAAAATTAGAAATGTTTCCAGTCCTTGATGTTCGCCAGCTCCTCCTTCAATGCACACATGGGGAGACCTCTGCTCTGATTCCCGCTAAACCATCTGCAAAACAGACTCTTAAATAGCTGCCAAGCTGAGAAGAAGAGTTGAGATTTGGAAGTGGGCCAGACCTGTAGATACCACCAGCCGCTGCTGCAGAAAGTGGACACACATACAGACTCCCTAAGGGGTGATGGACACAGTCATGGGCCAGGGGTCAGCAGAGCTCTCAGCAGCAGTCAGATGCCGGAAACAACGCCTGTGGTTCTTGGCCCTACCTTGCGGCAGCTTGAATGCCGCACCTAGACTGGTGACTGGGAACGGCCGCTGAGCCCATATAACACCGGTCCTGAAAAACCTACATAGGCTCCCAGTATGTTTCCAGGCACAATTCAAAGTGTTGGTACTTGAAAGCCCTAAACGGCCTCAGCCCAGTAGACCTGAAGGAGTGTCTCCACCCCCATCATTCAGCCCAGACACTGAGGTCCAGCTCCGAGGGCCTTCTGGCGGTTCCCTCACTCCGAGAGGTGAGGTTACAGGGAACCAGGCAGAGGGCCTTCTCAGTGGTGGCGCCCGCCCTGTGGAACGCCCTCCCATCAGGCGTCAAGGAAATAAACAACTATCTGATGTTTAGAAGACATCTGAAGGCAGCCCTGCTTAGGGAAGTTTTTTAATGACTGGTGTTTTAATGTATTTTTAATCTTTTGTTGAAAGCTGCCCAGAGTGGCAGGGTATAAATATATTATTATTATTATTATTATTATTATTATTATTATTATTATTACTGCTCTCCTTCTGTACCCTTGGCCCTGTGATCATCTGGATTCCCTGACCTCTGGACTGTCGGACGTCATATGTTCCTTGGGGATTCCTAGCCCCTGCTCGCTTGACAACAGGACTCGGGACGGGGCTACGACATACACCAGCTCTAAAACCAGTGAAGTCCAGCACATATGAACATGGGAAGAGACCAGTGCATTAGAAACTTAAGTACACAAATCTGTACCGAAGAATAAAAAGAGCTCCGTAACTGGATCAGGCCAAAGGCCCATCTATCGGCTAAACGGGACATTTTGTTCAGGTTGTCCCCCCCCCCCCAAGGGTCGTCCCCTGAATCTCTGGGTATCGGAGGGATTTCTGCCAGCTCAGCTTGCCAGATCATTCTCTAGAGGGGGGGCAGTTCACACATGACTCCCCACCGCTTGAGTTGTCACAGTTTGGTTGCTGAGCACTTGGGCCTTTTTAGAATAGAATAGAATAGAATAGAATAGAATAGAATAGAATAGAATAGAATAGAATATATTTTATTGTCATTGTCCCCTTCGGGGACAACGAAATTACTTGGCTGCTCCATCCACCCAGATAGGGCACTCCACGCAAAGACAAAACAACTACAAAAACACTGATTAAAACCATACACACTGATTGAAACTATACAATGATAAAACATAACAGGTAAGATTAGATGACTTCAAAGTCCAGGCTTCCCATTCAAGGCCGCGATCGCTCTGGAGAAGAAGCTGTTCCTAAGACGGCTTGTTCTTGTTGTCATCGTCCTGTATCTCCGTCCCGATGGCAAAAGTTCAAAGAGACGGTGACCAGGATGCGATGGATCTTTCACTATGTCCAGTGCCTTTCTGTGGCACCTCATGGCATAAATCTGCTCTAAGGTGGAGAGCGAGCAGCCAACAATGCTCTCTGCTGCCTTAACAACTCGGCACAACCCCATCCTGTCCTGGGTAGTACAGCTTCCGTACCACACACATAAGACATAAGTGATGATGTTAGGCTGAAATGCCTTTGGGCGGCAGGAACAGGCATTAGCACAGCAGGTTTCCTGCCTTGCCCGCCAAAAAATATTCACTGCAAATTGTGTGAAGCCTCTCTTCCCCCTGCATCTGAGGTCTCCTCCAGAAAACCTGTTTTTTTTAGCATTAATGATCATAGAATCTCAGTAGATACACTACACCCACAGCGTTCCCCTGATCCACCAAGTTTGTAACTCTATAAAAAGAGAGAGAGAGATGAGGTTTGTCTGGCATGACTTGCTTTTGAGAAATCCATGCTGGGTCTCAGATGATAACGATAATCCCACTTCCTTGCCTAGAGCGAAGACACCTTTCTGATTCTGAGTTGGGCCCCGTGACTTAACTGGAGCCTATGCACTTGTGAAGGGTTAAACCACAGAGCCTAGGGCTTGCTGATCAGAAGGTCGGCGGTTCAAATCCCCGCGACGGGGTGAGCTCCCGTTGCTCGGTCCCTGCTCCTGCCAACCTAGCAGTTCGAAAGCATGTCAAAGTGCAAGTAGATAAATAGGTACCGCTCCGGTGGGAAAGTAAACGGTGTTTCTGTGCGCTGCTCTGGTTCGCCAGAAGTGGCTTAGTCATGCTGGCCACATGACCCGGAAGCTGTACGCCAGCTCCCTCGGCCAATAAAGCGAGATGAGCGCAGCAACCCCAGAGTTGTCCAGGGCCGGATTTAGGTTTGATGAGGCCCTAAGTTACTGAAGGGCACATGACCCGGAAGCTGTTGAACAGTGAAAGAGCGTGGGGTTCACTTGCCGAAGCAACGCCCCTTCTGGGGACTATATTTTGCAAATCCGGGCATACTAAGAGTTTGGCCACCAAGGAGGCACTCTGTTTCCCTGAGTGTGTTTACCTCCTGAATCATCCACCACTCTGGCAACACCAGCTCCTTATCGCTTTGGAGTTTGCAAGAAGTGATTTCAGTTCCTGCGGGTATCCCCGTTTCTGCGCAAACGCACCATGACAACGCCAGGCAAATTCACGTCTCGCAAGAACAAAACCAGGTTTTGCTTCAATGATAAACAAATGAAAAGACAAGGTTAGGGGGGTCAAGCCACGGTTTCCAAAGCAAGAGATGTTTTTGTGTTTGTGTTTTGATGTGTTCTATGGAGTCATCCGATCCTTCCTTTCATCCTTCTATTAAAGCAAGCAAAGTAACTATTTTCTGTGCGTATGAGGATGAGGTATGTTCCCAGTCCCGTAGCTAACATGCCACCTGTGCCTATTTTGATTGCCCACTGGGCGTTAAGACTCACTCGAAACTGGATCGGATCATTTTGCAAGCACGGAGCCAATTGTTTTTGACATTCCAAAACACAATTGTGCTTTAAATACATAGGAAGCTGCATTGAAAAGGAGCTAGGCTGCTGCTCCACCTAGCTTGGCATTGTCTACCCAGACTGGCAGAGGTTTTTCCAGGGTTTCACGGGCAGGGGGCCTCACCCAGCCCTACCTGGAAATTTTAGAAGCTAGATGCTGCTGCATGGCATCGTTTCATTCATGATAGCAGCCTGCGTTTCTAGTGGATTTCTGGGATGCAGGGAAACGTGCACTTAATAGTTCAAAACAAAATGAAAAATGAAAAAAATCCTTCTAGTAACACCTTAGAGACCAACTAAGTTTGTTCTTGGTATGAGCTTCCGTGTGCATGCACACTTCTTCAGATACACAACTTCAGATACAGATACATATGTGTATCTGAAGAAGTGTGCATGCACACGAAAGCTCATACCAAGAACAAACTTAGTTGGTCTCTAAGGTGCTACTGGAAGGAATTTTTTTTATTTTGTTTTGACTATGGCAGACCAACACGGCTACCTACCCGTTAATAGTTCAAGTTGTGCTTCCAGCACATGCTACAAGGGAATTAAAGGAGGCTTGCTCCCATTGAACACTTTGCACTACACTAAGTAAATAAGAGCTTAGCTCGAATTCCTTCTGTCTGGTGCAGGAGGCAGAAACTACTAATTTGCGGAGAGGTGCAGTTTGTGACAAACCTGTGGTCGAACGTGTCATTCTGGAATTTATTTATAATAATAATAATAATAATTTATTATTTATACCCCGCCCATCTGGCTGGGTTTCCCCAGCCACTCTGGGCGGCTTCCAACAGAATATTAAAATACAATAATCTATTAAACATTAAAAGCCTCCCTAAACAGGGCTGCCTTCAGATGTCCTCTAAAGGTCTGGTAGTTGTTGTTCTCTGACATCTGAAGGGAGGGCGTTCCACAGGGCGGGTGCCATTACCGAGAAGGCCCTCTGCCTGGTTCCCTGTAACTTCGCTTCTCACAGTGAGGGAACCGCCAGAAGGCCCTCGGCGCTGGATCTCAGTGTCCGGGCAGAATGATGGGGGTGGAGACGCTCCTTCAGGTATACTGGACCAAAGCCATTTAGGGCTTTAAAGGTCAGCACCAACACTTTGAATTGTGCTCAGAAACGTACTGGGAGCCAATGTATTTGTTTGTTTGTTTGATAAAATTTATACATCCCTCAACTGTAAAACAAAAACAAAAGACCCTCAAAGCCTTAACCAACCTGGTGCCCCCCAGATGTTTTGTCCAGGCTGAGGCTGATGGGAGTTGTAGTCCAAAACTTCTGGAAAGTATTGAGTTGGCAAAGCCTGACCTATTCTATAGGGGTTGTGTGTTGTGTGTTTGATGGAATGCTGCAATATTATTTCTGTGTCTGAATCTTCATCCTTAGAGCCATGGGTGTTCCCAGGAATTTTTTTTTGGGGGGGGGAGGGAAGCCAAACACTGAAAGTGAGGAGTAAGCTAGTTTTTCACACACGCAAATGATCATAACAGTGTCAGCACATTTTGCCTCAAATCTCAGGCTCACAAATACTGGGAAGGTTTTTTGTTTAATGAAAGCTGGGATTCTAGGGTATTAGAGTACTGTAATTCCCCGACCCCTGCAAACTATGGGTGTCCATGCCAGTTGAGCAGGTCAAGGAATATATTTTAAACTCTAAGCCTGGACAAAACTCCCAATTCAGTAAAAAAGAATAAACAACAGCTCCTCACAAACCCAAACACCCTGAGCTGAACAGGGAGGTAGCATAATAGAAATCACAATATATTCTTCCTAAATGTGTTTTTCCAAGGTCCGCCTGCGTCCTCACAGTTGCTCCACGGAGATTAGTAAAGGATTTTATTTGACTCATCAAATACCTAACAGCTGAATAACTTTTTGCTCAGATTTATTAATGGCCAGGTCCTTCCAACTAATCTCCACCCACACCTCTGCTTCCTAGCCCACCCACACTTAACAACCAATACAACACTGGGCTCAGAAGCACTGGGTTCAAATCCTGGTCAGACATGCAGGCTACTGGGAAGCCTCGGGCAAGTCAGTACCTCTCAACCTGTCAAGCCTACCTCACAGGGTTGTAATGAGTGGGGAGTGCAATGGTGTAAACCCCCACCCCCACCCCAGCTTGCAAGAACCTAACGCCAGAGTTTATTCATGCTTACTCAAAAGGAAGTAGCCAGCAACTTTTTTTAAAAAAAACAAAACCCCCACACTTCTACATCATAAATAAACCATGAATCATCATGAAATAAATCACGTTATCGTGCAAAATGTGAGCTATGTTGCAATTACCCAAAAGGCTTTTCTAAATGTGTTAATATATCACTTTGAACCTGCAAGGGCTGATTGCATGACCTTATTTTTTAAAAGATTTTTTTTTTTAAAAAATGGCCCTTTAATTGTTTGTTTTTTTAAGTCTCGAAGCTGCAAACTGATCTAGGTGTTGGGTCCCATCTCCCTAGCAGGTCACAACCTATTTAAAACCGGCGGTTGACAAAACAGGAACCTAAAAATAGCGCAAGAGGGACAGATCAAAATCCCATTGGGGATTAAGTTATCACAAACCTGGGGGGGGGGGGGAAGAGAAGGGAAAAGACCCAGATAGGATGAAGGGGAGCACTTCTGTGTGAGGAGGGTGGAAGTTTTCAGGGAGTGCCTGATCTCTGGAACTCCTTGCTGCTGGAGTGTGTTCAGAAACGCACCGAGAGACGTTTCTATTCCGCAACCTGCAAACACACCCACCCACAACTTACAGTTTCTGCTTTTTTTTCCGGGGAGAATCTCACGATGCCGGGTCTCTTTCCTTTTCCATGCTCACTTCCTTTCCCTTATAGAAGCAGGGGGAGGAGGAGGAATCGCCGGGAAACACAACATCCCACCCCTCTGCTTGGCTGGCTTCTCTCTCTCTCTCTCTCTCTCGCGCGCGCTTGTTCCTTTCCAACACTTCGCTTCGCTTGTTTCTGTCTAGGTTTGCAAAAGAGACGCAGCAGCAACCGGAGTGGAGGCAGAGAGGCGTGCCTGGCACTGCAAACTGGCCTGCCCAGACTGGCCCCTGGGTGGGGAAAGAGTACAGAAGAGGCTGCCCTCTCTCTCTCTCTCTCTCTCTCTCTCTCTCAGCAAAGATGACTAGGAATGCAAGTTGCTTCCCTCTCGAGTCCGATTGCAAAGCCTAGCCCGGGACTGCTGCTGCTGCTTCCCTGATGCAAAGGCGACACCCAGTTGCCGCCAGCTGTGTCACAGCATAGAGTTGGAAGAGACCACAAGGGCCATCCAGTCCAACCCCCTGCCAAGCAGGAAACACCATCAAAGCATTCCTGACAGGTGGCTGTCAAGCCTCTGCTTAAAGACCTCCAAAGAAGGAGACTCCACCACACTCCTTGGCAGCAAATTCCACTGTCAAACAGCTCTTACTGTCAGGAAGTTCTTTCTAATGTTGAGGTGGAATCTTCTTTCTTGTAGTTTGAATCCATTGCTCCGTGTCCGCTTCTCTGGAGCAGCAGAAAACAACCTTTCTCCCTCCTCTATATGACATCCTTTTATATATTTGAACATGGCTATCCTATCACCCCTTAGCCTTCTCTTCTCCAGGCTAAACATAGCCTGTTCTCCCTAAGCCGTTCCTCATAAGGCATCGTTTCCAGGCCTTTGACCATTTTGGTTGCCCTCCTCTGGACCCGTTCCAGCTTGTCAGTATCCTTCTTGAACTGTGGTGCCCAGAACTGGACACAGTGTTCCAGGTGGGGTCTGACCAGAGCGGAATACAGTGGTACTATTCCTTCCCTTGATCTAGATGCTGTACTCCTATTGATGCAGCCCAGAATTGCATTGGCTTTTTTAGCTGCTGCAGAGCCAAACAGCTGGGGGTCAAACACCTTTGTAGGGAACAAGCCGGATTTCCCAGCTCATATTTCACTTCCCACCACCCCCTGCAACCCAGGATGGAATCTGCCTTCTGAGATTCAGAACTTCGGTCCACTTAGCGCAGCGTTGTCTGTCTCCATCAGTGGCGCTCAAACTTCTACCCCCCCCCTTTCCAGGCCACCATTGCAGAATTTTAAAAAATTGCATGTTTAATCAGAGAAAAAGTCATTGTGAACCTGTGTCAAAGACTTTTTGCGTAAAAAAAGAAAATGAAACCTCGACATCTGGATTTGAAAGCGCCTGCTTTGTCTTCCTCCCCCCCCCTTTCAGCGGCTTTTTTCGCCGCTGGCTGGCCTGCAGCGCCGCGGCATGGAGGCAAGGGGCGGGCCAGCCAGGAGAGGTGTCACCCCCTCCTGGCTGGCCCGCCCCTCTCCTCCATGCCACGGCTCCGCCCAGGGAGCCCAGCGGCAAAAAAAGCCGCTGAAAAGGGGGGGGGAGGCTATTTTCGCCGCTGCCGGGGCGGAGCCGCAGGGGGGGCCAGCGAGGGGGGGTGTCATGTCAGTGACAAGTGTGACACCCCTCCTCGCTGTCCGTCCCGGCGGCTCCGCCCCGGCAGCGCCAAAAATAGCCTTTTTTTAAAAAGAAAAAGAAAAAGCCCCCCCTGCTCCCCCTTGCTACACTGGGTGGTGCGTCTAAAAGCAATCCATTCACATGTTGCAAGAGTTGCCATATCTTCTATCCATTGATCCAAGAGGGTGGGCATGGTATTGCCTTTCGAGGGAATCCGTCTCAGTCTTTTGGCAGAAGTAAGGGCTCGAAGAGTCCATCTACGCCGGCCAGCTGTCGAACCCCATATAATTGGCGTGTGGTTTAGGATGTGACATTATTTCGACATTAATAATGTAACCCTTTTAATGTGCAGCGGGCTTTCTATTCTTTGGACACCATCCAGGGATCGCTTATCACAGGAACAGGCAGTTTTAATTTCCCAGGAGCCTCTCCAGAAAGCTTCCCAGCATCTCCCACGACGCTGGCAGGGGTCTCTGCAGGAAGAGAGGGGCTTCCCGCTCCCAGAATCCTAAATGTACTGTTGTGGGTTGAGCGGGGAGGGTCAGTCTGGATGACGTCCCGAGTCCCTTCCAATCCTTGGAATCCTGTCCCCAGCAAGGGTTAATAATAATAATATTTTTTAATATCATTTTTTATTAGTTTTATACAAATACAATAATAAAATTCACATATTTTCTTCACTTCTTTTTTTTAATATCATTTTTATTATATTTTCCGTCCCGGAAAATAAGAATTTAAAAAAATAAGAATTTTTTTAAAAAATAATAATTTTAAAAAAAAATAAGAATTTAAAAAAATAAGAATTTTTTGCAATAACAACATCACATCATTCCACTTCTTAAACCTTTTTGGCTTTTTACAGCCTTGACTTCCTTCAACCCTTTCTTGTGACTTTATAAGTTTCTATGTAATCTTATACTTCTTATTTCAACCATTGTTCTACAATATCTACTCCTACTCGAGTGTAAGTTCATATTTACAACAGTATTCTTCCTTATTCTACAACACCTCCTGCAGTCCTACAAACGTATTCAATTCAGTACTTTCTTTTAAATAGTCTGTAAATTTTTTCCAGTCTTTGACAAACTTCTGGTCCCGCTGCTCCCGGATTCTCCCTGTCATTTTGTCCATTTTGGCTGTTTATAGCCGTGACTTCCTTCAAACCTTCCGCGTGACTTTCTATTATCCATACCTTATATCTATATTTCTTATGTCACTCATTGTTCTATTATATCTCTCACTAAATTAATCACTATAAGTTCATATTAACAACGATATTTCTTCCTTGATCTACAAAGCTTCTTGCAGTCCTACCAACGTATTCAATTGAATATTTTCCTTTAAATAGTCTGCAAATTTAGTCCAGTCTTTGACGAACTTCTGGTCCCGCTGTTCTCGGATTCTCCCTGTCATTTTGCCCAGTTCTGCATACTCCATTAATTTCATTCTCCATTCTTCCATTGTCGGTGTTTGTTCTTGTTTCCATTTTTGTGCTATTAACATTCTCGCCGCAGTCACTGCATATTGGAAAAGCTTAATGTCTTGCAATAATAAATTTTATTTATACCCCGCTCTTCCCAGCCAAAACCGGGCTCAGGGCAGCTAACACCAATAAAAATTACAAAAAAATATAAAAGAAAGAAAAAGCGTTAATTAAAATACAGGTTAAAATACAATTTAAAATTTAAATGCAGCTTCATTTATCGCCCATAATCAAAACCATAAGGGGAGGAAACATCAGTCTGAGACCAACCCAAAGACCAGGCGGAACAGCTCTGTCTTGCAGGCCCTACGGAAAGATGTCAAATCCCGCAGGGCCCTGGTCTCTTGTGACAGAGCGTTCCACCAAGTCGGGGCCAGTACTGAGAAGGCCCTGGCCCTAGTTGAGACCAGTCTAACAACCTTGTGGCTCGGGACCTCCAAAATGTTGTTATTTGTGGACCTTAAGGTCCTCCGCGGGGCGTACCAGGAGAGGCGGTCCCGTAGGTACGAGGGTCCTAGGTCGCATAGGGCTTTAAAGGTCAAAAACCAGCACCTTAAACCTGACCCTGTACTCCACCAGGAGCCAGTGCAGCTGGTAAAGCACTGGATGAATGTGGTCCCACGGCATTAAAATCTAACAGAGGAGGTTGCTGAACTGCTCAGACAGGTTTCTGGCCAGGTCAATGACCTTAGCTGGCCGCACAAGTGTCCTCCTCAGCATCCCACAACAATGAGCTCGGAGACCTACAAGCAAGTGATGGTGCTCATAATGAGCAAGTCCCCTCACCTGTCTGCTGAGTAGAAGAACAAGGGCCAGAGTTGGGTGTAGGGGCTGAGCTGGAAGCAGGCTGGAAGCTGGAGACACAGAGACCTGCTTGCTCTGTGCTGGATCCAAAGTTATGTCTTAAATATTTTTGTTGGGAGCTGTCCAGAGTGGTTGGGACCGCTCAGTAAGATGGGCAACAGATAAATACAGGGGCACCTCGGTTTCCGAACGTAATCCGTTCCGGAAGACCATCCGAGTTCCGAAACGTTCAAAAACCAAGGGCCTGCAAATTTAATTGAGAAAATTGAGAATCATAGAATCCTAGAGTTGGAAGAGACCACAAGGGCCATCCAGTCCAACCCCCTGCCAAGCAGGAAACACCATCAAAGCATTCCTGACAGGTGACTGTCAAGCCTCTGCTTAAAGACCTCCAAAGAAGGAGACTCCACCACACTCCTTGGCAGCAAATTCCACTGTCAAACAGCTCTTACTGTCAGGAAGTTCTTCCTAATGTTTAGGTGGAATCTTCTTTCTTGTAGTTTGAATCCATTGCTCCGTGTCCGCTTCTCTGGAGCAGCAGAAAACAACCTTTCTCCCTCCTCTATATGACATCCTTTTTATATATTTGAACATGGCTATCATATCACCCCTTAACCTTCTCTTCTCCAGGCTAAACATACCCAGCTCCCTAAGCCGTTCCTCATAAGGCATCGTTTCCAGGCTTTTGACCATTTTGGTTGCCCTCCTCTGGACACGTTCCAGCTTGTCAGTATCCTTCTTGAACTGTGGTGCCCAGAACTGGACACAGTATTCCAGGTGAGGTCTGACCAGAGCGGAATAGAGTGGTACTATTACTTCCCTTGATCTAGATGCTATACTCCTATTGATGCAGCCCAGAATTGCATTGGCTTTTTTAGCTGCTGCATCACACTGCTGACTCATGTCAAGTTTGTGGTCCGCTGAGAAACGCTAAGCGGACGCCATTCGACTTCCGAAGCACGTTCAAAAACAGAAGCATTTACTCCCAGGTTTTTGGTGTTCGAGTTCTGAAATGTTTGTCAACGGAGATGTTCGAAAACAGAGGTACCACTGTATTATTATTATTATTATTATTATTATTATTATTACCATTGGCGAGGGGCCACCACAGAGACAGCCCCTTCTGGGGGACAGGTATGGAGAGACAGACAGACAGACAGACAGACAGACAGACAGACAGACGGGGCAGCAAGGAGAGAAAGTGGGGTAGCTCCGCCGATTTTTGGTTCCCCCACCCACCCACTTTTGACTCCGCCTCTGCTGGCAGTGCTGCCCTCTACAGGCCACCCTGATGGAATGCTGCCCCCAACAGAGAAATAGGTGCCCACTTCTGCTTCACACAAAGGCTACGGGGAGAGAAAATGCCTTCTCCCTTTTCTGGCAAGTGGTCCGAAAGTGGAAAAAAATAAGAATTGGAAACTAAAACGGGCTAGTTGTGGGTTCCCCCCTACCCATACTTCCTGGTCAACCAGCAATCCAAGGAGGATAGAGTTTGCTTTTACTTTACTTTTTTCTTTTAGGGACTTTTCTCAGGAAACTACTAATCAGGTAGCCATCCTGTTTTGCTGGTTTCAAGATTGCGGCAGTTCCTGTTTCTGTATCTATGGGAGTCCTACGCTGGCAATGAATTTGAGGATGTGTCCTGTGAGTTGGGAAAGAAGGACTGTGCCAACAGAGCCTGCTCCTCAAACAGGCAAGCTCAGGTCATCCAAAGTTGCAAAATGAGCAGCACGCGTCATGTGCTTTGCAGGGGGTTGGACTAGATGACCCCTTGGGGACCCTTCCAACTCTATAATTCGATGGACACCCGTGCATTCCTCTTCGCCTGACTGAGATGTGCCCTTGGACTCGTGCCTCTTGCTCGTCTGGCTGCGGAACAGAGAGGGGTTGTGTGCAGAAACTAAATTCCAATGAAAATCCTCATTACTACATATTTTACATGGCTGTTTATTTGCATACATTTTAATTATATATATATATATATATATATATATATATATATATATATATATATATATATATATATGGATTTTTGTGATGGCCTGTGCTTGCAGTGCCTAATAAAGGCTTGGTAAAGAAGAAGTCTCTGGCCCAGCCCACCACTTGCATGTGGCCCCCGGAAGGTTTCACGGAACGAACGTGGCCCTCTGGCTGAAGTAGTTTCCCCAGCCTAATTTATTAATTAATGTATAGTTATTGATTGATTGAAAAAAATGTTTTCCATTTAAAACAATACATTTCTCTGACCGGTTTACATGGAGAATACTGAAAAGCACAAGCAATCACATTGAGCAAAATTCTTAAAAACTAACTGAAAGCAGAATGGATCTATAATAGTTACCGTATTTTTCTGTGTATAACACCCCCCACCCCATGTATAAGACTCTATTTTCGGACTAAAAATTGAGAAAATGGGGGAGATTGCCCAGAGTTGTTGAGCTTTTTTGGGGAGAGATTGCCCAGACTTGTTGAGCTTTTTATAGGGGGGGGGGGTTTGCCGAAAATCGCTCACCCACACAGCCAATTGCACGCACATCCCCGGACCCAACAATTTTCTGCACGCTCGCCAAAAGCAAACGCCAATCACCCACCCAATTGCCACAGCAGCCAATACCCGGTGGACATTGACGAACCCACCAATAATCTGCTAAATAAGAAGAAGAAGAGTTTGGATTTGATATCCTGCTTTATCACTACCCGAAGGAGTCTCAAAGCGGCTCACATTCTCCTTTCCCTTCCTCCCCCACAACAAACACTCTGTGAGGTGAGTGGGGCTGAGAGACTTCAGAGAAGTGGGACTAGCACAAGGTCACCCAGCAGCTGCATGTGGAGGAGCGGAGACGCGAACCCGGTTCACCAGATTACGGGTCTACCACTCTTAACCACTACACCACACTGGCTCTCAATCACAATCTCCTACTCGCGGCAGCCACCAATCGCCAGTCGAAACTTTTAAGCACAATTTTTAAATTAAAAAAAACATAGTCTTATACACGGAAAAATATAGTGTTGGCTGGCATCCGTCTGTCTTATATGACAATGGAGGAGTGTGACTTTGGGGGTGAAGTCAAACTGCTGGAATGTTGCAGCGCCTGCTGTAGCTGTAGAGACTGATACAGGAGAGACATGTTTTGTTGCAGCCAGGGCAGATGAAGGCGTCCAGTTTGGCTGCTGCAGATGCACCAGGGCGTTTCTTCTCTCTGCGCTCCTCCTAAGGGTCGTTCCTCCTCCGGTCACTTCTGCGGATACACGACCTGACTTCCTGTCTCCAGGCATGGTAGTCGCCTGCAAGGGATTCCCACATGGCAGGGTTGATGTTTTGCCAGCCTTCCTGCATTGCAGGGGGTTGGACTAGATGATCCTCAAGGTCCCTTCCAGCTCTGCAGTTCTATGATTCTATGAAATCAGCTGTTGTGAGCAGTGCCAGATTTACGTATAAGCTAAACAAGCTATAGCTTAGGGTCCCTCTCTCTCTCTCTCTCTCTCTCTCTCTCTCTCTTTCTTTTTTCCCCCTTTATTTATTTGATTTTCAACACACATACAATTCACCGCCACCAACATATTATTTTAACAAACATATAGTCTACTTAAAGTACAATAAAAAATTCATTCAAGACAATTTTTCAAAACCATATTCACCACGGATTCTCTTATTTCACACAACTTGCATTCATCACCATTAAGCTTATTGATATAATTTACATATTTTTTTATATAATCCTTGACTTCCCTCTTTTACCGCCCCACCAATTCTCCATATTCTCTTTTTTCTAAAGTTAGATTAGAATATCTTATATTATATTGAGCATTTGATTCTTCTTCTTATTTTTATTTTAATTATTTCTTGCTTATTCTTTTCTCTAAGCCTCATCAGTTCCTCGTTCTCTTTAATAACTCTGGGTCCCACTCTCTTGGGGGCCCCCCAAAAAAATTAAAGGGGGAAAAACTGGATGTACATTTCCAAAATATAAGATAAAAAAAACAAATAAAATAAAATCTACAGTGTTTTGTGTTGTGTAGGCTTCTATTTGTGATGTGCAAATGGCTTGAGATACCTATTAGGTCCATCAATTACCATGTAGCATATATTCAACACAAAAACCAGCAACAATTTGTTGTGGACAAAGGACAGCTGGCCATAGAAAGGGCCCCATTATCTTCAGTAGCTGAGGGCCTCATCCAACCTAAATCCGGCCCTGGTTGTGAGGTTGGGTTAGCACAGCTGCCCCCCCTCACCCCTCACCTACTGCTTGCAAGGAGGTACTTTTGGGAAAGGGAGGCTGGTGGGGTTGTGGAAGTCTCAGCGCCCAGTCAATCAATCAATCAATCAATCACTTTATTTCAGCTTTAAGCTCATAAGAACAACAGAACTAGAACAAACACACAGTACAATTTGATTTAAAAAATTAGAACCAGTAAAACTTAAAAGAGTACAAATTAGAAATAGATACTATAAGGAATTTTCAGCTTCCAAACAGCAGTGCATTACGACGTTTATATGTCAAAACGGAAATTAAAAATTTCGCCATTTGTGAAGTTTCATGCTGATCTGTATCTTGCAATAAAAAGGCCAGGCGAAAATCTGCCGGGTGCCCAGGCAACTTGCGGATTAATGGTAACAGTAAGTTCTTCCGGACAACACAATATAAGGACATATAAATACTATATGGTGAAGGTTTCGATCTATCTATTATCACAGGAACATAAAACCGAGACTTGGCCCCTAGAAAATCTATGAAAAAGGGAATTCGAAGGGAAAACATTAAAACGTGCTTTGATAAAGGCAAAACGATGACTGGCAATAGAAAGGGATGATAGGTAGGATGGCACATGAGTTGGAGAAATAACTCCCAACTGACGCGGGGAACATAGCCCCCACCAAGCATAAGATTACGCGCCCAGTCTACACTGCTTTAAAGGTATTGGCTTAAGACAGCGGTTTTCAACCAGTGTGCTGTGGCACCCGGGGGTGCCTTGAAGGATGGTCAGGGGTACCACGGACAACCCTGGCTGAGGGAATACACTCCACAAGGGAGGGTGTTCGAAAAGGGGTGAGGGGCTGCCAGCTCTGCAGGCAAGGGGGGGGGGACATAACTGGGCTCCTGAGCCCCACAGGGGTGCCGGAGAAAGAATGCAGTTGGTCAAGGAAGCCGCGGACTCAGAAAGGTTGAAAACCTCTGGCTTAAGGAGAATAATTGCTAGGTGGTTCCCCGCTTCATTTTACAGCCAAAAACAGATTTGCAGAGATATGTCAGCGAGCAAAGGGCTCCGTTTTGTGGCTCTGGGTGTGGTTTCTTTCATCCTGCCTTCAAACTTTTGTTCCCCTAATTTGGGTTTGATGCAGAAGAAAAACCCAGAGCATGAGGTTTTTAGAGGAAGCGTTTCCCAGCGAGCGCGGGAGGGCAAGTGGGTAGCGGAGAAAGCGGTTCCACTTCTTCTTTCTACCAGCTGCCAGGGAGAGAAGAGGAGCCGGAAAGGAGAAATTGGAGGGGGAAATTCAGAGGGACATACCTAAGTCATGTTATTAGCAGCCTCATGCCAATCTCCAGAAAGCTAGGCCTTCCGCAGAGTTAAATCTTTTCTCCATCAAGCTCAGAGTCGTTTAGGGCTTTAAACGTCAGCACCAACACTTTGAATTGTGCTCGGAAACGTACTGGAAACCAGTGAAGATCTCTCAGAACCGGTGTTATGTGGTCTCGGCGGCCGCTCCTAGTCACCAGTCTAACTGCCGCATTCTGGATTAGTTGCAGTTTCTGTGTCACCTCCAAAGGTTGCCCCACGTAGAGCGCATTGCAGTTGTCCAAGCGGGAGATAACCAGAGCATGCACCACTCTGGCGAGACAGTCTGCGGGCAGGGAGGGTCTCAGCCTGCGCACCAGATGGAGCTGGTAGACAGCCGCCCTGGACACAGAGTTAACCTGCGCCTCCATGGACAGCTGCAAGTCCAAAATGACCCCCAGGCTGTGCACCTGGTCCTTGGGGGGCACAGTTACCCTGTTATGTTCTGAGCTGAATCCTAGAACAATAGGATCCAGAATGCAGCAGTCTGATTGGTCCACAGGAGCCACCCAATCCAGCTCCAGGTGGAAGTGAATCAGCGACCTGATTGGCCTGCAAGAGCAGCCAATCAGGCTCCTGGATGAAGTGAATCTGCAACCTGATTGGCCTAAAGGAGTAGCCTGGAATTAGCCAATCACGTGGGGCCCATTGTGTAAATAATGTATATACAGCAGACGTTTTGGGGAAAGATTCATTCCTTGCATGAATAAAGAGCATGAAATTCACACTTGACTCCGAGTATATTTTATACCCCATTCATTCAGGACCTGGGATAGTGGTAGTAGCTGCCGACAGTGACAGTGATGGGCAACCTTTTGAGCTTGGTGTGTCAAAATTCTCCAAAAGCCGAGCATAACTCGGGTGGTGTGTCACTTCGAGGAAAAAAACATAATTTCGCGATATTTATAGTTTAAATAACAAAAATGTATAATTGTAATATATAATTGTATTAACAAGGATGCACAACAGTAATAGTGGTGAAATGGAGTCTACACTATGCTGCAGGATGGCGTTCCTTATGCAAATTAAGATGACTGCCGCTATTTCTAATGGCGTGAAACGGCACTTATAGCACAGGCCCTCGCCTCTCCCAGCCTCCCCCTCACTTATCTCAGTAATGATGGTCAATTAGAAATCAACGACACCCCAGAACAGTAGATTGGATGGTGGTTGCTGTGGTTATGTGGTTGCTGGTAATGGCGATCACAAGGCCCCCAGAGATGCGTCCCCTGCGGCATTCCACTGCTCCCTGCTCTGCCGGCCGGAAGTGAGGTCAAAGATCCCCTAAGGGCCTAACCGGAAGTCCCAGAACTAGACACTCTGTGCCGGAGCTCTGTTGTTTTGACCTACAGACCACCGGCACAGAGTGCCTACACTACAGCAAATGTTTCATCCTCGGCTACTGCACCTGGCCATGCAGTAGCCGAGGATGAAACGTCCTTCTCGGCATGCGGCCCCATACTTCTCTGTATGCGGCTGCATGTGGCTGCATGTCATCGAAAATGGTTATGCGTGTCAGTGCTGACACGCGTGTCATAGGTTCGCCATCACTGGCTCTAATCCTTCGTGAATTTGCCTTATCCTCTTAAAACCATACAGGTAGGCAGCCATCACTGCCTTAGATTACTTTGCACTTTGTGAAGAATTTTTTCTGTCGTCTGTCCTGACTTGTCAGTTTCACTGGATGTCCCCAAGTTCTGAGAGACGGAGGAAAACTTCTTCCACTTTACCCTACTCCTCTTTTTTTTCTAAACCAAAGAAACCCCAAACCTCAAATGTCATAACCTTCCCCCCCCCCCCATAGCGCGATTCTTCCAGCCCCTTGGTTGTTTTTGTTGCCTTTTTCTGCCTGCCCGGGAGAGAGGAAAACGTGAGTTTGCTTACAAAACAGTAGAGGGGCCATCGGACTACAACCTTAAAATAACCATAATTGGCCCCTGCAAAAAGATGTGTTTGTTTGTACTCACCCATGACAGGCTTTCATTCCCGTTGTGAAGTTTGTTTGTCGGCCTGTTTGCTTGTAATATGCAACGACGCCTGGAACGTCGAGGTGCAGGATTAAAGTCAGATGACACATTTCTACGTGTCAGGACTGAATGCCAACACGTTCCCCACACCAGTGCCGGATTTAAGAAAAAGCTAAACAGGCTATAGCTTAGGGCCCCACTCTCTTGGCCCCCCCCCAAATTATGTTGTTGTTGTTCAGTCGTTCAGTCGTGTCCGACTCTTCGTGACCCCATGGACCAGAGCACGCCAGGCACACCTATCCTTCACTGCCTCTCGCAGTTTGGCCAAACTCATGTTAGTAGCTTCGAGAACACTGTCCAACCATCTCATCCTCTGTCGTCCTCTTCTCCTTGTGCCCTCCATCTTTCCCAACATCAGGGTCTTTTCTAGGGAGTCTTCTCTTCTCATGAGGTGGCCAAAGTACTGGAGCCTCAACTTCAGGATCTGTCCTTCTAGTGAGCATTCAGGGCTGATTTCTTTAAGAATGGATAGGTTTGATCTTCTTGCAGTCCATGGGACTCTCAAGAGTCTCCTCCAGCACCATAATTCAAAAGCATCAATTCTTCGGCGATCAGCCTTCTTTATGGTCCAGCTCTCACTTCCGTACATTACTACTGGGAAAACCATAGCTTTAACTATAGTTTTCCCAGTAGTAATGTACGGATATATACTTCTTCTTAATTGTATTTCACTATTAATATAAAGGTAAAGGTAAAGGGACCCCTGACCATTAGGTCCAGTCGCAGACAACTCTGGGGTTGCGGCGCTCATCTCGCTTTATTGGCTGAGGGAGCCGGCGTACAGCTTCCGGGTCATGTGGCCAGCATGACTAAGCCGCTTCTGGCGAACGAGAGCAGCGCACGGAAACGCAGTTTACCTTCCCGCCGGAGCGGTACCTATTTATCTACTTGCACTGCTGTGCTTTCAAACTGGTAGGTTGGCAGGAGCAGGGACTGAGCAACGGGAGTTCACCCCATCGCAGGGATTCGAACCGCCGACCTTCTGATCGGCAAGCCCAAGAGGCTCAGTGGTTTAACCCACAGTGCCACCCGCGTCCCTCCACTATTAATATACTTCTTCTTAATTGTATTTCAGTTCAACAATTACTTTGATAACTTACATATTTTGTATGAAGTGGCAGACTGTGGCGTGCATTTAGGCAGCTGTGTGCTGGCGGTGAGATGCTGCCATTCCTCACTCAGATATAGAACCAGTGCTGGATTTACGTATGAGCTAAACAAGCTATAGCTTAGGGCCCCACTCTCTTGGGGGCCCCAAAAAAATGTAAAGGAAAAAACAACTGGATGTACATTTCCAAAACATAATATAAAAAAACAAATAAAATAAAACCTACATACAGCAACAGTGTTTTGTGTTGTGTAGGCTCCTATGATGTAAGGAATGGGCCCCACCTGCTAGTCTGCTCCCTAAAATATCACTAGTTTGCTCCTTTCTATATATAGGGTGCCTACATTCTGCATGGACTGGTTGCATGGCAGCATGTGCAAATGGCTTGAGATACCTATGAGGTCCATAAATTACCATCTAGCATATATTCAACACAAAAAACAGTGACCATTTGTTGTTGACGAAGGACAGCTGGACATATAAAGGGCCCCATTACCTTCAGTAGCTTAGGGCCTCATCAAACCTAAATCTGGCCCTGCCCCCCACCCCCATTTGTAAAGGAGCAGGGGAAATTCAGTCCCGCAGTGTTTCACTTGCAGAGTGAGGCTTCCGAACAAAAACTGATGTCCCCTTACGCGTTTCCTGTAGAAATCCCAGCTCAAGACACCCACTCTCAAATTCGAGGGGTGATTCTCTTGCATTGTTTTTGACTTTCCTTAGTAGGATGTTCCCTGGCTTAGGTGGGAATAAGTAATTTAAAAGTTCTGCTTATGACCCTGGAGAACTACTGCCTGTCAGTGTACAGAGCCAGTGTGGTGTAGTGGTTAAGAGCGGTAGACTCGTAATCTGGTGAACCGGGTTCGCGTCTCCGCTCCTCCACATGCAGCTGCTGGGTGACCTTGGGCTAGTCACACTTCTTTGAAGGAAACAGGGGGCACTAATGCCCATCTGATGCCTTCCCTCCTTGGACCCCAGGGGAGGGCACAGTGGGTAAGTAAAGTAGCTTCGTTTCGGATAACTCAGTTGGTAGAGCAGGTGACTCTTAACCTCAGGGTTGTGGGTTCAAGACCCTATTTGGTGTTGGTGTAAATTTGCAAAAATGTACAAAATGAGCTCAAATTTATGTTGGAAATGTAAAGGGAAGGAGGGCACTTTTTACCACACGTGGCGGACATGTACACTGGAGCCAGTGTGGTGTAGTGGTTAAGAGCGGTAGACTCGTAATCTGGTGAACTGGGTTCGCGTCTCCACTCCTCCACATGCAGCTGCTGGGTGACCTTGGGCTAGTCACACTTCTCGGAAGTCTCTCAGCCCCACTCACCTCCCAGAGTGTTTGTTGTGGGGGAGGAAGGGAAAGGAGAATGTGAGCCGCTTTGAGACTCCTTCGGGTAGTGATAAAGCGGGATGTCAAATCCAAACTCTTCTTCTTCTTCTTCTAGACAATGTTGGACTAGACGGACAAATAGTCTGGCCTGTGACAATAAATGTTCCCATGTTGGGGAGGGAACCGCTTTGGATGCAGAAGGCTCCTGGCTGGATGCCAAACCTCCCTCCCCAGTTTAAAGCATCAAGTTGCAGGCAGGGCTGGAGGAGAAATCTGATTCGTTTCACATTTAAAGGTGAATCTACCTAAGCACTTCCCGAAACAAGAGGTGAGTCGAAACACAGGAATCCTCACTTCTCTGATTTTTGCAAGGCAGCTCAACAGCCAAGTAATGTGTGCAAAAATGCAAATGATAGAATCATAGAATCTATCAGGTGCTTAATCTGGGGGTTGTGAGTTCGAGTCCCACGTTGGGCAAAATGAGAGCCTGCGAGAAACCAGGCTCTTGATCTAGATGCTATACTCCTGTGGATGCAGCCCAGAATTGCATTGGCTTTTTTAGCTGCTGCATCACACTGTTGAATCATGTCAGGTTTGTGGTCTACTCCCGCGGAGGCTTGGGAGGGGCGCAACTTCACTCCCAAGCCTCTGCGGGGATCGCTCTCCTGCAGCGGCATGGGGGAGAGTCGTGCCCCCCCGGATGGCTGGCAGTGCGCAGCCACGGCCACCCCAACACTATCCGTGGTAATTTGGGGGTGCTGGGCAGATACTTGCACCCTGGCGCCGCATCTGCTAAAGACGGCCCTGTTCACATGTTTTCTGCTGGCTGCTGCTGCCTTGCCAGCAACGATGGGGAAACAGGAAAGCTATACTCATATACGGCGCTGAAGCGGCGCCGTCAGCACCCCGCTATGTAGTGCAGTATACTCATATATATTCAAGGGAAGTAATAGTACCACTGTATTCCGCTCTGGTCAGACCTCACCTGGAATACTGTGTCCAGTTCTGGGCACCACAGTTCAAGAAGGATACTGACAAGCTGGAACGGGTCCAGAGGAGGGCAACCAAAATGGTCAAAGGCCTGGAAACAATGCCTTATGAGGAACGGCTTAGGGAGCTGGGTATGTTTAGCCTGGAGAAGAGAAGGTTAAGGGGTGATATGATAGCCATGTTCAAATATATAAAAGGATGTCATATAGAGGAGGGAGAAAGGTTGTTTTCTGCTGATCCAGAGAAGCGGACACGGAGCAATGGATTCAAACTACAAGAAAGAAGATTCCACCTAAACATTAGGAAGAACTTCCTGACAGTAAGAGCTGTTTGACAGTGGAATTTGCTGCCAAGGAGTGTGGTGGAGTCTCCTTCTTTGGAGGTCTTTAAGCAGAGGCTTGACAGCCACCTGTCAGGAATGCTTTGATGGTGTTTCCTGCTTGGCAGGGGGTTGGACTGGATGGCCCTGGTGGTCTCTTCCAACTCTATGATTCTATGATTCTCTGATTCTATACTGCTTAGTAAGGGGTGCTGCTGGTGGCTTCTGCTGCTGCTGGCAGGCGCCGGCCCTGCGATGAAATCTGAGCCTTCTGCACACAGATTAAATCCACCAGCAGGCTGCAGAATGCTGTTGCGTCATCCCATTGACTGGCAGGGCCTGATGGCTCCATGTCCTGCATTGGGGTCACTATTGTTTGTTTGCTAGAACAGAGGGAGCGAATTGCTTTGCGTTTTCACATCCTCGTTCATTTTGTTCCCGCCGGTGTTTCGCCGTCGTCCGACATGTCCACCCCCCCCCAAGCCACACTTAACTAAATGCTGAAGCCAAATGGACAAGTGGTGAAAGTTGGTTCACTTTTAAACCCATACGAGGATTGTAAAAGGGGCAAAATCACACTCTGGGAAAAACTCTGGGAGAGGGACTTGAAGTTTACAGCGTGTTATTCTTTGAAGGAGAACTACATGAAAATGATTCACGGATTGTATTTAACTCTGAGGAGGCTCGCTAAGATGTATAACACTGGGGGAAATACTTCATACAGAACTACGAGGGCGAAAGTTGAATAGACCAGTGGTTGTAAAAATAAATGAAAATTAAATGAAGGATTAACATCGGAATGGTTTATTGACTAATTAAGAAATGCAATGTGATATTAGAAGATGATCAGCACTTCGCGAAATTCAAAGCATGGGAAGTCACCCAAAGATATAAAATTTGGCATTTATATTTGGCTTTTTTGATTGTAATGTAATTTGGCCACATGACCTGGAAGCTGTACGCCGGCTCCTTCGGCCAGTAAAGCGAGATGAGCGCCCCAACCCCAGAGTCGGTCACGACTGGACCTAATGGTCAGGGGTCCCTTTACCTTTACCTACTGTGGTTTTTATTGGATTATTAAAATGGAAAACTTAATGAATATTATTCCCCCCAAAAGATGTATAAGACTGAATCAGATAAGTGCTGGAAATGCAAAGAGGTGGAGGGTACATTCTTTCATATGTGGTGGACCTGTAAAATGGTAAAAGAGTATTGGGAAATTATCTATAATGAGTCGAAAAAAATGTTTTAAAGTACTTTCCCCCAAAAAACGAAAGTCCTTTCTGTTGGGGGTAATTCAGACTGAAATTCCCAGGTGTCAAAAAAGGTTATTTATGTGTGCCACTACTGCGGTCCGTGTTTTGTTAGCCCAAAAATGGAAAACGAGCGAGGTTCCAACTAAAGAAGAATGGCAACTTAAGTTGACAGAATATGCGCAACTCGCAGACATAACATATAGAATAAGATAAAAAATAAAAAATATTCCTTCCAGTAGCACCTTAGAGACCAACTAAGTTTGTTATTCTAAGGTGCTACTAGAAGGATTTTTATTTATTTTTTATTTTGTTTCGACTACGGCAGACCAACACGGCTGCCTACCTGTATATAGAATAAGAGAACA